>LNAC01000135.1:1612561-1856618 GCA_002007465.1 Ailurus styani
ACCCCTCCCCCATGCCCCACCTCTTGCTCACACACTCCCTTTCTTTCAAATAAAAAGAAAAAACCTCTAGAATTTACTTCAATTCTGAATATAATCAACAAACTTCAGTACTAGCACAGTGTCTGGGATTTGTCACTAAAAAAATCACAGACATTTTTGTATAATATTACAGGGGTTTCAGTTATCTAGAAATATTGTTTATGTCCTATGTGACTTAGAAATATGAGTTATTCTCAAGACTTGTTATTTAGTATGTTAATTTAAAAGCACACATGTAATTTTAAAATATGTTTTAATAAATATATATCAATATGTTTCTTTTGTAATCCTATGCTATTTTCTCTAATGTATTTAAAAAATATTCTGAGTAAAATATAGATTTCATAACACAGCCAAAGGAACCATAATACAAAACAGTATTTTAAAATCTCTTTTTAAGTTCATGCCCCAGTGACCAAGATAGGCTAATTCTGAGTTATTCAACATCAAACAGCCTGGTCAGTGTGTCTATGCTCAAATTATTAGTTACCAGGGTAGAACAAGGATGGCCTAAATGTTGTGTAGGTTTTTAACTAATCTTAAGAGTGTCAGAACTTATTTGAGGAAGATTTTGAAGTTCTGTTTTGGAAAAGGAACAGAATTAGCTCTGGGAATTAATGTCTTGATGCCTCTGAGTTCAGCTTCTCTACCTGTAAAAAGAAAAAGAAAGAAAGAAAAAAAATGCCAAGTGAAATAATTTTCAAATCCAGGTGCACGGAAGTAGGTGGGAATTGAATTATCTCCAAATGAAATGATCCAGTCATTTATTTCTTTAAAAGCAGCACCTTCCTATGAAATAAAGCCATGGAAATTATGGGCAAATAACAAGCTGTAACCAAGTTTAAGTTTTTAGTCACTCGTGCGGTATGCAGGTAGGGACCTGTCAAAACAGGCATTTTGGGCTCCACACAGTCTGTCCCTTCCCTTAACATGATCAGCTGTTAAGCAGTACCAACCAGGCTATGGGACACCTCCTTTAGCCAGACTCATCTGCCCATCTGGGCGGCTCAGCCTGGGTCACGGGATGTTCATTGACGCTAAGACAGAAGATACCATTACAATGGTCCATGACTTCTGAGGGATTCTGGTGCTTTGCAGAGATGATGAGGTGGGTCAGGTCTGACCACATAGATGTCCCATGACCCACAGCATCTCTGAGATATGTAATATGCCCGGGCGCCTGGGTGGCTCAGTGGGTTAAAGCCTCTGCTTTCGGCTCAGGTCATGATCTCAGGGTCCTGGGATCGAGGCCCGCGTCGGGCTCTCTGCTCAGCAGGGAGCCTGCTTCCCCCTCTCTCTCTCTCTGCCTGCCTCTCTGCCTCCTTGTGATCTCTCTCCCTCTGTGAAATAAATAAATAAAATCTTAAAAAAAATAGGTATGTAATATGCCCTCCACGTCTCACAGGCCTGTGTGTCCTCCTCTGGAAAGTACAAAGAGGAGAGGATGGAGTAGGCTATGTTCTTTGGTGTTCTATGTCTCATAACTTACAGTGGTCTGCTGTGGGGATTCCAGATCTTACCTAGATAATCCCTTAGTTAGAGAAGCAGTGGTTTGAAATATTATCCCCCATGAATCAGGATTCACATGAAATCAGTAAATTCCTTTATCAGGGAAAAAATACCTTTTTCCCTGGTAATTAATGAGCCCTAGGAAAGACAGCATGTTAATAAAAATTCCTATGGAGATGTAAGATCAACAGTAGATTCTGTTCCTGGAATGAATATTTGGAAAGGGTAGGGTATTTGAAAATTCAGAGGGTGGGGAAAGAACACCAAAAATTCACCCTCCATATGATTTTGACTAGAGAAAACACTTCCTGTGCTGGTTGATGACATTAGGAAGCCATTTGTACTGATCAGAACTCTTAAAGGTAACTATTACTCTGAGTAAACTTAGTGCAATTATACCGCCTAGCTATTTATAAATATATTTATTTCTGATAATTTCTCTAATTGATTGGCTCACTTAATATCACAGTTCTGCCCTTAAGTAATGAAGTTACTTTCAGGTCTTTGGTGCTTAACTATAAAGGGATTAGACTTCAGTGGTTTTCAAGCTGTGCTCTGTGGAATCCCTCCAGGGGCCTCTCTGGTGGATAAGAGTAAGTTGGGAAAGAGAGGTGAGATAGCAAAGGGAGAGCCAAAGCTAAGGTCAAGAGATTTCATCACCTCAAAGTAGACATGTTCCAGGATTTTCTGATCTCACACACACACACACACACACACACACACACGACAAAATGGTCCTGGGTTCTGCTTTGATATTTATGCAAGTCTGCTCTTCACACATTTTGTCTTTACATCTGAGTAGATGGTACATGAGGAAAGGTACAGAATGACTGTTTCTAAAGAAGGGGTTCTGATGCACTAATGGAAGTATTCTTAGCAACTCTTTTATTTATCGACGTCACCTTTATTGCAGGGGAGATTCGGGTTTGTCAGGGAGTGTCTGGTACATTGCATATGGCGTCAAAGATAAAGATCTTCCCCATTGCTGTAATAAGAACAGCCTGCTGTCATCTGATCATGAAGTTAACACAACATAATGTATTGAGGGGCTTCTGGACTGGCGTGTGCCTGGGCATCCTGGAATTTGGTGAATGGGTTATAGGTGTACCTGGGGCACAAATTTTGGCCATCCTCAAATTGGCGGGATGTGGCTGGGGGGTGGGTGCAGAGCTCATAGGCCAGTTTCCTCTGCCTCAAACAAGTTTGCCATTTACCAGACACTGTCCCAGTACAAATATCATTTTCTTTTTATTATTATTAATTTTTAAAAAGATTTATTTATGTATTTGAGAGAGAGCGAGCACAGGGAGGAGGGGCAGAGGAAGAGGAAGAGAGAGTATTAAGCAGACTCCACGCTGAGTGCAGAGTCTAGTGGGGGGCTCGATCCCAGGACCCTGACATCACGACCTGAGCCAAAACCAAGAGTTGGATGCTTAACCGACTGAGCCACCCAGGTGCTTCCAAATATGATTTTCTAGGTGTGCCATGATGTGAGAACGTTAGGAAGTAACAGTCTGTTGCATAACAGGAAATCATCTTCCAGAATCTAAAACCAGCAGACCCAGGGTCATTTGAAGCATAAGCTATGCATTCAGCAACCTCTGCTTGAAACAGTTGATTTTGAATGACGGGAAGGACAGGGACTCTCCACTTTTTCACAGGATCTGACAACAACTGAGTTTTGAACTAGTCCACTGCAGAGACATGTTTTAAAAACATGTCCTGGAGCGTTTTGATGGCTTGGTAAATAGAAAAATTCTCAACTGGTTCTGCTCACTTCTGCCTTGGCTGGGGGCAAGATTTCCCCTCCCAGCCCCCATCCTCACACATGAGGTCTGAGGTCCCTTGTTCTCTCCCAGGACTGCAGGACGCAGACTCCTCAGGTGAGGGGGGCTGGTGTGGGCCATCCCCCTAGGACAGCTCAGCTCACAGTCCCTTCCCTGCACTCCTGGCTCTGCTGATAGTTCTCCCTCCCACTCTGAAGCCTCCAAAAGCCTCGAATCCTCTACTGTCTGCTTTGTCTTCTGCCAGCCCCAGCCTCACAGGATTTCAGAGCAGAACTTACCCTGCAAGCAAGGCGTTCAAATCGTTCTCTTTTCCACATGGGCCCCTGGTGTTTTTGTTGGGTCTTTGTTTCTGCTTTGCTGTGGGCTGGAGAGTGAGGCCGATAGGACATTACATTAAAAAAACTCACAATTTAATACCGTGCGATATTTCTAAATAAATCAAATAGGAAAGCTACAGGACTTATAAAGGAAATCATAAAATTTTATTGAACATAAAATAAGATTTGAACACATGAGAAGACTTACTATGTCCTTGGATGGGAAGTCTAAATACCATAAAAAAGTCAATTTCCACAAATTGGTATATATGTAGTGCAATTCCAATTAGGATCCCAACAGGGATTAAAAAATGTAATTAGATAAATCTTCATATGGACGAATAGATGTCCAAGTATAGCCAAAGAAATTATGAGAAAGAAAAAAACCAGTTGTTTAAAGAGAAAGCAGAAGCAAAGTGTTAACTGTCTCTATAACTTAAGTAGTGAGTTCGTAATGGGTATCATTATTATTATCTGTATCATTATTTTATGAAACATAAAGATGTTTCATAATTTAAAATAAAAAGTTAAAAGACTGTGTATGAGTTAGAACTATGTTCAGCTGCACATTTCAAAACCCAAAAATAAGAGTGGCCTTTAAAAAACCCTGTTATTGTATTTCTCTCACGCAGAAAGTAAATCCAAAAGTAGAGGGCTGAGGGCTTGTGTAGTGGCCCCCAGGACCATCAGGAACCCAGGCTCTTCTCTTTCTGCTCTACCATCTTAGCACATGGTGTCTACCCTCAAGATTACCTTACGGCATCAGCCATTGTTTCTTCTTTTTAAAATTTAAATACAATTTAATTAACATATACTGTATTATTAGTTTCAGAGGCAGAACACAGTGATCGATCAGTTGCATACAATACCCAGTGCTCATTCCTTCAAGTACCTTCCTTAATGCCCAGGACAGAGGTGCCCCATTCCCCACCCACCTTCCCTCCAGCAACCCTCAATTTGTTTCCTGAGATTAAGAGTCTTATGGGTTGTCTCCTTCTCTGGTTTCGTTTTATTTTTCCTTCCTTTCCCCTAAGTTCATCTGTTTTGTTTCTTAAATTCCACATATGAGTGAAATCATATAATTGTCTTTCTCTGACTGACTTATTTCGCTTAGCATAGTACACTCTAGTTCCATCCACGTCGTTGCAAATGGCAAGATTTCATTCTTTTTGATGGCTGAGTAGTATTCCATTGTATATAAATACTACATCTTCTTTATCCATTCATCTTGTCAGTGGAGACCTGGGTCTTTCCATAGTTTGACTATTGTGGACATTGCTGCTGAAACATTGGGGCAGCCATCATTTCTTAAATTCAGGTGTCAGGAAAGAGGAGAACTGAAACTTCACTGAAACCCCACACAGAACTCTCACCAGTGCTCCCTTGAGAAGCATTTAGTCACAGGGCTTTTCCTCAGGGAGAGACACTGAGAAATAACTTTATGCCAGGGGTGTGAGCCCCACTCAACATGTACCTGTTTTCTTTTCATGATACCTCTGTGGGATTTGTGGGATATTATTCGGTGGTGTGGGAAGAAAATAAAAGGCTTTAGGGGGAACTCAGTGAAAACGTTTAGGCAATAGAGGAGCAAATAAAAAAGCCAACCAGTTTTAAAATGCTCCCTAAAATTTTCCCATCGTCCCTATAAGGGGAGGAAGGAGGCCTTATAATATCACGTCATTCATATGCCAAGTTATTTTTATGGAACTAAAAATGGCATGATTGCCAAATAGTGATTTTACTCTCATGACTCTGAGGAGAATCATTTCCCCATGTGAGCCTACACCTAAACCTCACTAGGGATGTTTTGCTTGCTCTGCAAAGAGCTTTAAAATTTGTAAATTCTTTGCTACAGTTGTTTTCAGAAAATCATATTTCAGCTGCCAATCCTTATTTCAGCTTCTTGGGAAAAACTGGAATATCTGGCCATCATGAGCCGTGTTCCCTGGGTCCAGAGCACTTGGGACAGCTGTCTCTCCAGCTCGTTCGTCCCCCCTTCCCCTTCCCTCCCTCCCCCAACTCATTCCAGTGCTGACAGGTGCCTGCAGTCACATGATTTTGCCAACCTAGCTTTAGGAGTTAACAATGTCTTTGTAAAGAGCTTTGCCCCCTGACCACTGTCCTTGAGCCCAAGGCAGTTTTCATTAAAGCTGTTTGCTACTCCTATTTCCTGCCCTGGCTTTCTGTGCTAAGTTCAGAGGGAAGTGAAACCACTACATGAAGATAAAAGAATTTGGTACCTATAGGATTGTGTTCTTAAAGTATAGAATTGGTTCTTTCCTTCCGTGAAGGTAGGGACCTGGTCAGGTCATTTCTTTAGGTCCTTTCCTCCTCCATGGCCCCATGTCCTCTGTTGGCTACTCTGCCAGCATCATACACCGGGTAGGTATGCAACTCCCGTGACAACTGAAAGCTTACCATGGCCCTGAGGGTTCACGAGTGTGAACCTGCTGGCTGTATTGGAGGAGCGCACTGAACGGGAGCTCTCAGCGCAGTGCCCAACAGAGCACCCCTGGAGCGCTGGAAGAGGCTGGCTCATCACATGAGCGAAGAGCTACAGCATGGCACTCGTTTCACAGAGAACTTTCATCCTCTTCTGTAAAATCTCGTTTTATTTATTTATTTTTTTAAAGATTTTATTTATTTATTTATTTATTTATTTATTAAAAGATTTTATTTATTTCACAGAGGGAGAGAGATCACAAGGAGGCAGAGAGGCAGGCAGAGAGAGGAGGAAGCAGGCTCCCTGCTGAGCAGAGAGCCCGATCCGGGCCTCAATCCCAGGACCCTGAGATCATGACCTGAGCCGAAGGCAGAGGCTTTAACCCACTGAGCCACCCAGGCGCACTATTTACTTTTTTAAGAGACTGGGAGCCCGTGGGGCAAGGGGAGAAGCAGACTCCCCACTGAGCAAGGAGCCTGACGTAGGACTCGATCCCGGGACCTTGGAATCACGACCTGAGCCGAAAGCAGAAACTTAACCAACTGAGCCACCCAGGTGCCCTGAAAATCTCATTTTAAAAAATGCAGTGAGGTGTCATACCTCCCAGATGGAAACCCTGAAGGAGGGCTCTTGGGACCGTTCCACCACCTAATTGAGCTACTCTGTGTCAGGAAAGCTGCAGAATTCATTCACATTTACTCTGTCCATCTGAGCACTTAAAATCTATTGCCATCAGTGTCTGCTTTTACAAATACAATTTTCAGAGTGACCTTGTGGAGTTCTAAATCAAATAACAAAAGCGTTCCCTTGGAAATCTTGTGTCCGTAGGCTAAATTCACATAGAGATGAATTTCTAAAGGTTTATTCCTACATGTATAAAAGTTTGGGAAAACAAAAATGTTCAACTCCTTGTTACAACATTCTTATTACTAGAGTTAAATGAGATATAGAGGGACCAGGGAACATATTACTAACTAGATACTCACTTCCATCTTCATATCTTAGCAGCCCCCTCCACAATATTGACTTCAGTGAGTTTGGGGTTTGACACCCAGGAATGGTATTGTGAAGTTTTGGGGGGAGGCAGAAAATGATGACTCAGTTTACATACCTCAGAATGTACTTTTAACCATCCTGGGAACAAAAGAAGTGACAGGAAGTCAGACTTCAAAGTAACCCCACTGCTGAGGCATTGCCTGGGGGAGAAACAGACCGACCAGCTTTATTTTTGAAAAGTTCTCCAAGATAGTTCATATCCAGGCAGAAGAGATTTAATCTTTATTTTAGGAACTCACCCAAAAGGTGTGCGTCCCCGGGGCTGCCCAATCTTTTACAGTGACAGTCATCATTACGGAGCATGCTGAATTTATAGGAGTTCTATCTTTGGAAGTGCTCATAATCCGTCTGTGCATCTTTTCTTTTTCAGTATAATAAAGTGTACAAGAACCTAAAGGAGTTTTCTCAAAATGGAGAGAATTTCTGCAAGCAGATCACATCCATTCTTCAGCAAAGGTACAAAGCACGCGTTTGCAATAAACAGTTCTTCCCTCTTTGGTTGCAGCTAGCGAAGGACTGGAGGAGTGATTACAAGCTGTCCTACTTTCCGGAACTTGGTGTTATATTTTGGTACTTGAGAGACTGATTTGAAGAGTGATTCTCCTCTGTTGCACATTTATCACTTGGGTACCATAAAAATCAAGAAACAACAGGAAGTTATTCTGCGTGGGAAGGCTCAGTCAAGTCTCTCTTGATTCCTCAGACTGAGTTTATCACCCCCTCCTGGGTCACTCCCTGTGCCTGTGTGTCCGCCATTGTTGTACTTACCGCACTGATGGCAATTATGAGTTGACACTTCTGTCCCTCCTACAGGGGCAGGGGCTGTGGCCGGCTCATCTTTGTGTCCTGAGCTTTGAGAGTCCAGGCTTTTGACTTCGTCAGTAAATGTCTGATGAATGAAAAGTGACCATTTTCAGTATCACCTTGTTTTAAGACTAGATGTGCTATGTGTCAAGCTGGTGACTGTGCTAAAATGAGCACCCTGAACTCAGTCAAGAAAGTTACAGAAGTTCCTGTTTTGAATTGGGCCATAAAGGGTCTTGAAGCCATTTCCCTACATCTAGACAGCTCTAAAACAACTCTAAAGAGATCTCCAGAAGAGACTGCGTATTCTTTTGAGGTAACCCTTTCAAATTTAAAATAATTGAATGTGTAGTAGACATGGGCCAACTAATTGCCTCCTGCATTAGTAGGACAGGAACAGAGGAGAACATTAGCTTTATTGGGAGCCATACATGAGGCCAAGGAAAGATACAGGAAGGCTCAAAAAGGCATTTATTAAAAGAAAAAAAAACAACCTTCCTCCCCCCCCCAAAAAAAACCCCACAGAACAAAAATAGATTTGTCAAAAAGAAAAAAATTTAAAGTAAGTTGCTTCTGTAGCCAATTGCCTTGATTCTATGAGAGGAACAGGGAGGACCAATCCGAGAGGGACTCTCTTCTGGACAAAATTTTTCTTAGTCTCAAAAGAAATTAATTAAAATATGGCCAGTTAGCTGTTAAACAAATTCAACCCATTACCTATATGAGAAAGCACTTCCCTCCTGTAGATCAGGAAGCATCTGTAAATATATTAGCCATGTGTGTGACCCGGATTAGAATCATCTGGGCTTTGATTATTTTGATGCACCTGTGTTCAAAATTCGTGCCCAGTAGAGACCTATGAAGACAGAAGGCAGGTGGTAAATAATGCCTGGCAAGCTGTCTCAACAATGAACAGAATAAATCTGAGAGAAAGTCTGAGAGAATCACTGCCCCAAAACTGCTTTATTGCTTTTCCCTTGTCCAGGTCCCTCCAACACCTCCACCCTGCCACAGACATATCTACTATATACGATCAGAGCCTTCATTTCTTACCCATGTCTCTCTTGAAGTTGCTTCCTCAGGCTACCATCTTTCCTAGACTTAGTCATGCACAAAGCCTTCCACCCACATGTTCTAGAGGGGCAAATAAGCTCCAATGCAGTAAAAACACTTGGGTAGCTAAGAATATTTCTCTCCATGGTTTTACCTTCTTATGAAGCAGAACTTAGAATTTGAAGATTTTTTTCTTCTTTTAAAGATTTTTTATTTATTAGAGACAGAGAGAGAGAGAGAGTACAAGCAGGCGGAGCAGCAGAAAGAGGGAGAAGCAGACTCCCTGTTGAGGAGAGAGGCCAACATAGGACTCAATCCCAGGACCCTGGGATCATGACCTGAGCCGAAGGCAGATGCTTAACCAACTGAGATACCCAGGTGACCTCTAGAATTTGAAGATCTAAAGAATACTACTGGTTAGCAAAATTACATGCACTTTTCTGGGATAAAAACTACATAGCATAAATACAAAAGGGGAATCTAGTATTTTATTCTGGCCAGCAAATTTATGCTAGATATTAGGTCATTTATGCAATAGATGCTTTCATGGACATTTTGTAAAGCTAATTAATTAATTAACTAATTTTAAATTTTGGGTAGTTAAACATATAGTGCAATATTGGTTCCAGGAGTAGAATTCAGTGATTCATCACTTACTTACATACAACACCCAGTGCTCATCTCAGGTGTGCTCCTTAATACCCCTCACCCATCCAGCCCACCCCTACCCACCTCCCTCAATCAACCCTCAGTTTGTTCTCTATTGTTAAGAGTCTCCTGGATTTTCTTCCACAGTGACTGGGACCTCTGCCCACCCAATCAAGCCTAATACCTGGGAGCCATCCATGAGCCTTTGTTCTGGCTCAGTGACCAAGTCTTCATGTTTCTCTCTTTTAAAAATCTTTCATACCTATAGCTTTCTTCTCATTTCATGGCCTCTGTCATTGTTCTAGGAAAGCAATCTCTTAACCTAGTAGGTGAGGGTGAGATCACAGTTTCTGCGCATATGCCTTTTTGACCTTTGATCTGTGATTTTGTTAAAATGAATCTGATGACTTTAACATCAGGCATCTTGGGAGCTGCTGTGTGTTTCTGGCTAAATTGGAATTGCTACTACAAACAAAGGGAAACTGAAGCCACTAATTGGACAAAAGAAGCTAAGCATGACCATGAATTGCAGAATTTCCAAGCAAAATGATGTTTCAGTAACAACTGCACTTTTCCATCACCACCAATTAGAACAAATTGGTAGGCAGCTGAGCTTGGCAGTGCAGCATTATCTGGACTTAAAGCTTGACTGTGACGCTGTATCTTGTAGCCACGTGCTAATGTGGACCTGCCATGTAGAACCACATTCCCATGGCTTTGTAAGTAAGGCATCTGGAACTGTGAGTATCCAAGGACGGTAGAGGCCTTGTTCTGGTAATGTAGGTGTAATAATAAGAAAATAAACCCTTAGCTACCTTTTATTTATTTATTCATTCATTCAGTCTACAAGTATTTAGTGCATGTATTTTATGGGACCAATACTCTTAGTTCAAAGAAGCCCCATATGCTCCTTCACAATACCTTTTATAATGCTGGCCACTGGATTTGCCTTCAGAATTGTCTAGAAAATAACTTTCAGTGGAAATGCCTACTATCTGTATTTTAAGAGTACCATTTATTTGCCTGATGGGGTTTCTCATTACTTGTCTGTTCTCCGAGTAACAGGACAGTTTTTGCAAAGGGTACCGGCTTTCCAGGTATTTCTGTAATAGGAGGGAAAGGTATCATTGAGCCTACCCATTTCAGAGGAAAATATGACCAGCACTCATGTCTGGATGGCTCACAGGAAACAGCTTTTTATCCTTTGTATATCCGTTGCATCTATTGAACCATTGGCAGTCACTGCCCCCTTCATGCGTCCTTGCCACCCGCCATCATGGTTCCCTGAATTTGTGCATGCTGTATCCTCTGTCAGCTAGACACTCTTCACCTTGGTTCCCAGTCTCCATTCAATGCATCTTCATGATTTAGTTATCCCACTCGTGTGAGCCTTCCTTGACTCCAGTACCATCCCAAAACGGTACTCGTCAGAGTTGCGTAGAACTAGTGCTCCTCTCTGCTCTAGACCCTAGTGTCCTATACTGTTAGTCTCTTCACTTGCCTGTTTCTTCCACTGGAAGCTGAACTCCTTGAGAATCATCTGAGGTCATACCTTGGGAGTGTATCCCAGGTGACCAGCACAGAGCCTGGCACAGTGAAGGCGTTCAATAGATGTTCACTGAGTGAATCAGTGTGTTAATGTAAGAATGACTTCAGGTACTCAGAACTTTTAAGAAGTTCAAGTTAGGATATTTCTGAGGAGTAATAAATAAGTGTGTCAAAGAAATTTACTTACATAGTATATAGAATATTATTTTGAACAAAAGCTAGAAAAGAATGACAAAACCGTGGAAGACACCATTTATCCAGCACAATCTGCAGATCAGGCACTGTTTTAGATGTGTCTTGTACTTGGTCTCTTTTACTTTTTTTGATTCTCACAACCCAAAGCAGTGTGAATGTACTCTGATCCATTCCTAATATACAGATGGGGATGTGGGCAAGAAGATACATTTTGATTTCTACCCAGCTCAATGCAGGCTTGGTGTGAGGACATCTGCCAACTGGGCAGGCAGTTTGGGGCACTGCCAACTCTGGGTGTTCCAACATGTTCAAAGGCCCTGGTCCAGTTCCCTTCAGAGTCTTAAGGTCTTCTATGGGAAGAGACATCAGCAGCCATTAAGCCCAGTAGCTTTTTTTTTTTTTAAAGATATTATGTATTTATTTGACAGAGAGAGAAAGAGTAAGCACAAACGGGGGAGCTGCAGGCAGAGGGATGGGGGAGAGGGAGCATCAGGCTCCTTGATGAGCAGGGACCTTGATGCAGGGCTCAATCCCAGGACCCTGGGATCATGACCTGAGCTGAAGTCAGATCCTTAACTGACTGAGCCACCCAGGTGTTCCAAGCCCAGTAGCTTTAAACCTGGTAACACAGGGGTCTGTGGGAGTCCTCAGGGACCACTTCAGGGAGTGAGGAGAAGTTAGATGGGCAGGGCTCAGCTCCCTTGTCACGCCCACTCCCATTATATCCCAAATACAGCATTTCTATGAGATGGTGAGATTCTGTATAAAATTTTGTTTTCCAGCTAAAAAGTTCTGAATAGTGCCCTTCTTGTCCATTTTACCTGACTTCCCCCATGGCAACACTTCCACCTGACTCCACAGACCTCACTTGGATCCAGAATGACCAGGCAGGGAGAATCCGAAGTCTAGAGCCAGGGCAGCTGTGCGCTCCCTGGGCCGGAAGTGGGCGGGAACTGAGGGGCACTCTCATTCTGGACACCCAGGGAGGGGTCCTCTGAGTCTGGTCCTCCCATTGCAGCGTCTCCTACTGTTCTTAGCAGCCAGGATAAGGCAATCAATACTGATGAGGTGGGCGTTGTGGGCTAGCCAAAGAGCCCAGCCGTTTGAATAACAGAGCTTCCACGTAAAAATGTCCTTTAAGTGTCCTTTAAAATAACTGACTTTTAAAGATAGCCTGTTTGTAAGATGGGCTTGTGACTGTCTTTCAAAAGGCAGACTGCTAAGACTTGGGTGGACAATGTCAGCACAGCAGCCCCTAAGCTGGAAGCTCCTGCTGATGGTGGAAAGTAGGCAACGAGGGTTGGGGGTGTTCATAAAGATTTCAGATTACTAAAATTCCTTCTTAATTCATAATGAAGGGATGACTCTGTCACCTGCTGTTTCCAAGCTTGAGAAAGCTTTGGTTCAAGTTTAATTAGTCCCTCATAGACACAGGAGCCAGCTACACTCTTTTTCTTTGTTTTATTTAAATTACGTTAGATCATCTTAATTTTAATAGAGCAGGACGTGCTAAACTTGATGACATGGTCACTTCTATTCTTACAGTTTAATTTGTGCTCTAACATATGGAATCTGATGCCACGTATTTTTCCTCTCTCCTTTCAAAGTGTCATTTATTTTAAAATCTAAGACAAATGTTGGTCTTTGACTTATTGATTGGTCTTCATTATTACTAATGAAAATTTGTTGACCTGCCTCCACGTGCTGAGAGGAAATTAGAATATACATGGATTAAAAGTCAGTGCATGCCATTTTCCTGGTTCACTGGAAAGTTCTGAGTCTGAGTTACCCATCATAGTACATACACATACATCATCAATTTCATATATGCCAAGACAACTGCTTGGAGAAGAAATCTCAACTCCTGCTACGTACAGTAGCTATAACTTTAGAACATTAAGCACAGTGTTTTACAAGCTTGTTTCTGATAATTTTAATGAGGGAATGAAATTCCCTGTCTCAGATTCACTCTGCCTCTCTTAACTCCCTTTGCATGCTGGAAGTTGTGATAAAAGCAGCTCCCTTCAGAGGACTGAGAAGAAGCCAATGGATGCAGGGGCGCATGTTGCCATCTTTGCCTTGGGAAAACCCTGCTGTCAGTTCATTTCTGTTTAGCAGGAATTCTGAAGGGACACACACACACACACACACACACACACACACTACCATAAGCTCAGATGAGCCACATGGCAGTGTTTGTTCCAATTTACAGTGTTCCGACTTTGGAAAGTAAAAGCTCTCTCTCTGCTTGCCAGTTGGAACATGGCTTCTTAGAGCAATTTTCTCTGGGGAGGAATTTACCCATTAACCTCTGTTAAGATAAAGGTCATTGGCTGCCAGAGGCAGGGAACTTTTCCTTTAGTAGGCAGAGTCACCAGAAAGAGAGCTCAGAGTGTTTTTTGTTTTTTAAGATTTTATTTATTTACTTGAGAGGGAGAGAATGAGAGAGAGAGAGAGAGAGAGCACATGAGAGGAGAAAGGTCAGAGAGAGAAGCAGACTCCCTGCAGAGCAAGGATTCCGATGTGGAACTCCAGGATCCTGACCTGAGCCAAAGGCAGTCACGCAGCCAACTGAGCCACCTAGGTGCCTGAGAGCTCAGAGTGTCGCACTCCTCATGTACCCACACCCATCCTCCTGACCCCAGTGCATTGCATTTCCTTTTAACTGGCAGGGTAAGCGGCTGAGGAGTCTGAAATGGACATTAGGGTTTAAAATGCAAGAGCAGATGTTTGCAGCCTGCTTTGCTTGGTGAGTTTGAATGCCGGGTCTAAAACGTTGTAGGGTCATCATCCCCCTGCAGGTGGAGGGGCGGGGACGCGTGTAGTGCTGTTCCTAGAGGCCGGTCCCCCTCTGCCTAGCCTCGGAGAGCTACACTGGGGACAGCTGATACCACAGCTCCCTCCCTCCCGCTGTCCACACCCTTACCGCCGCTTCCACATCTGGGAACATGCCTTGGGAACTCCCTGCGGCTTTCAGAAGAGGCCGGGCAAGCTTTGTCTGCACCAAGGCTGCTGGGAATCCGCTCTCTGGCCGCTAAGCCTCCAGGAGCCTCGGTGATTCAGAACACTGAAGTCATCAGTTTTTAAAAGTACTTACCTTTGCCTTCCTCCCCAATTCTCCATCTCCAGCCTCTTCCCACCATTTCACAGGCCGGAAACTGGAGTAACCAAGCAGGCACTTTCTGGAGCCAGACTGCCCACTTGTGTCCCAGCTCTGTGACCTCAGGCAAGTTAATGGACTAGACCCTGTGCACTGGTGTTCCCCTCTGTGAAATGGGTAGAATACATGTGCCTACCTGACGGGAGTTATCATGGATTAAACAAGGAAATACACCTAAAACACTCAGAATGGTGGCTGGCATGTTGTAAGCGCCTAGGAAATGTTGGATGTCGTTCTCTTGTGTGCAGACAGAACACAGGTCAAGCGTCAGCCACATGTCACGAAGGATGGCAACGCATTTGTCAGGAGAGCACCGTTCAGAACTTTAAAGCTCTGTCCCAATCTGTAAAACTTCAGTCTGCCCAGATTTCTAAGATACTTGTGTGTAAAGAGAAACACTGTACGGTAATTGAATCTCTGTAGGCTGGTTTCCCACCGTGCTCAAGAGAAAGCCTGCAGAATTACTGGGGCTGTGGAGCAAAGGTGACGGGGCTCAACAGAAATGAGCGATCGCCTCAAAGCCAGCGGGACCCTTTTCCTTTCTTGACACCAGAGCCCAGCTTCCCCCCGCTCCAGGTGAATCTGATTAAGTTAAAAGTTTAAAGGAAAGCAGCACTTCCTTCTGGCAATTGTCCTTTTTATTTCTGCTTGGCCTCTAGGACTCCTTGTACAGCCTGCAAGGACATTCTGAAAGTGAAACAAATTCTGAGGGGAAGCCTGTGGCCAACAGCACTACCCGTCCGGTCGGAAGCCATTCTGAGTTGTTCTGGAGCTAATGGTTGAGCATACTGTGGATTCTTTCCCCCATACTTCCCCTCTCTGTATATTTGGGGGTGTTCTGAATGCTTAAAGATCCTTTGGGGTACATAATAATCAGATCAGAAACATTGCTATTTATTAAGAATTTGTTTCGTGCCCAGCACTGAGCTGAGTAGTACACATGCTTCATCAGATTTCATGCTCTAGCTGTGCTGCTTCCACGTAAGAATGAAATGCTGGGAAAGAGAGTCCTCAAAACCCCTCTGGTTAGCGATGGACTAGGACAGGGTTTGTATCTAGCTACTCTAAGGGCTGGAAAGCAGTGTACTCTGAGGTTAGGGCTGAGCAGGAATGCATCTAAATAGTTTACGGGGGCGCCTGGGTGGCTCAGTGGGTTAAAGCCTCTGTCTTGGGCTCAGGTCATGATCTCAGGGTCCTGGGATCGAGGCCCACATCGGGATCCCTGCTCGGCGGGGAGCCTGCTTCCTCCTCTCTCTCTGCTTGCCTCTATGCCTACTTGTGATCTCCCTCTCTCTGTGTCAAATAAATAAAATCTTTTTTAAAAAATAAAATAAATAGTTTACAGTTTTCAAAGGTGGGAAGCAAGAACAAACATAGCAGAGACCAGTTAAAAATTCTAACCAAGATCTGATGAGAAATCCATTCATTGGTTTATTCATTCAAGACATACATACTGGTGCCTATTATGTGCCTGACACTGTTCTAGGTCTAGAGGTATAGCAGCAAACAAAACAAATCCTGGCCCTTGTAGAGCTTACATTCTAGGTGTGTTCATAGAATTGTTCCTAGAAATACATGGAAAACACATGATGTAAGATAGTGCTATATTCTAAGACATAAATACAGCTGTAGAGGGATAGCAACAGGCTAGCTTCTGAGGTGGTGCTGTTTGCACAAGTCCTGTTGGGGTTTACATGAAAGAGGTGTCATGTGGTTAGGTAGCAGAAAAACTACTGAGCCACAGCAAGTGCAAAGGCCCTGAGGCAGGATGGCATTTGGCCACTAAGCAGGAGCATGGGGATGACTCCTAGGAGGGGATATCAGAGAGGGAACCAGGTGTCAGATTATGCAGGTCAATCCAGCAATCGATCTTGTTGAGCCCTTTGTAGGCTTGGGTCATTTGCACATTTTAATCATCCTAAAACCTCTCTGAGGTAGGTCTGATTACTCCCTTTAGTAGTGCCTAAAGCCATTCCAGAGATAGAGGTGTGGGCTCCTAGAGCATCTAGGTTTATCAAGGTGATGGTCACTCCCAGCTTGCAGCTGACTGGCATTCTCTCTCTCCATCAAGTGGAACATATTCCTAGAGTGCAGAAATATATTTTCCAATGCAATGAGATATTTATTTATCAGCTTCATTATTTTAAAATATTTGCCATTGCCATTCCTTATTCTTGGGCAAGTTCTGATTCCAAATGTTGTTTTCTGCACCTTGACCTTAACGTGTATTCTACAGTGGCCTTCTTTCCTTCAAAAAGTGGCAAAAATAACTTAGAGCACAGCTGTACTAAGAGGGAAAGCTGAATAGAAATTTAGCAATAGGTCAATAGCCTGTGATCTCTGGATTCCATTTCATAAAACAGACCTATCTTTTCTCTGTTCGGTCCATAACACTGAGTCTAATTTCACTGTGCTGAAAAAAAAATGCAGGTATTAAGTTCAGTTACTATGGAGTTCTGGGATTGTTTTTCAAATGAAGTGAGGTCATAAATAATTCTAAAGATGTGTTACAATAAAAATAGAATTCAAAGACTAAAATCTATGCAACAACAACAACAAAATAAACAAACCCGTTCCAGTCCAAATTAAGAAGGAAAACAATACAAATCAAAGTAAATTTCCTACATTTGTATTACCTTCAGTGAAAGTGAGAAGATGAATAAGAGTATGTCTTTATTTTATCTATAGATGGGCCTATAAGTAGGACATGGTAAAATCAGTTTAAGATAACAGCGATTCAATCTATTCAAAAGAACCAAGGAGCTTGCTTTTGGAAGCATGCCCAGATTCCCTACTGAGTCTTGTCCTGCATACAAAGTAACAGAAAATCATTTTCTCAATCTGGTTTTGTCCGCTTCTGCACTTTTCCATTAGGAAGCTGCTTCTTGCCCCTTGTGTAGGAGACGCTGGGTTGAGGGGAGCGTGTCTCCTCTCGCTCTCCTCTCCCTGCCATGATGTGTGCTTGTCCACGGACATCAGTGTATTCTGAAAAGGGGGAGTCATCTGGCAAAAATGTCACTTTGTCTGCTGTGGTCAAGGCTCCCATTCCACCATGAACTTTGTTCATGCCAAGTTGCGCCAAGGAGACAGACGGCCCTACACTGTTAGTCACTGAGCAGGTCATCAAACAAGGACTGAGTCTTGGGGTACTGGCCGAACTATGGCTTGTACACCCAGAGTTGGAGGCCATGGGACTCACCATTGCAGCTGCGGTGCAAGTGAACAAACCCAGAGGTAGTATGTCATCTGCTCTGCGTGGGTGCCTTGGCCTTACTGGATCTGCTCATGGCTAATGGTCACCATATCGAGGAAGTTCCTAAACTCCCTTTGGCAGCTGAAAATAAAGTCAAAGGCTACAAAAATACCAAGGAGGCCTTTTGCCTCTTCAGAAATTTAAGGCCTGGAATGCCATAAAAAAAAATCTGTGTATCTCGGGGCGCCTGGGTGGCTCAGTGGGTTAAAGCCTCTGCCTTCGGCTCGGGTCATGATCTCAGGGTCCTGGGATCAAGTCCCGCATCAGGCTCTCTGCTCAGCAGGGAGCCTGCTTCCTCCTCTCTCTCTGCCTGTCTCTCTGCCTACTTGTGATCTCTCTGTCAAATAAAAAAAAAAATCTGTGTATCTCAACAAATGGGAGCTGGAAATGGCAAAATGAGAAACCACCATCATATCCAACATGGGGGACCCCTCCCCATCATCTATAATGAGGACAACAGTGTCAACAAGACCTTTGGAAACATCCCTGGAATTACTGTACTTAATGTAAGCAAACTGAACATTTTGGAACTTACGCCTGGTGGGCATGTAGGATGTTTGCACATTTGTACTGAAAGCACTTTCCTCAAGTTAGACGATCTGGATGGCACCGGGCATAAAGCTGCTCCCTTCAGGAGTAGCTGTCACCATCCCATGCACAGGATGCTTGATACACACCTTAGCAGAACCTTGAAAAGCCCAGAGATCCAAAGAGCCCTCCGAGCACCACACTAGAAGATTCATCACAGAGTCCTGAAGAAGAATCCACAGAAGAACCAGAGAACCCAGTTGAAGCTAAACCCATATGCAAGGACCATGTGCCCGACACCATTCTCTGCCAGGCCATGAGTCACAAACTCCAGATGGCTAAGGTGGCAGCAGCGCTAGAAGCCAAGTCAGAGGAGAAGAGGGTCCTGGGCAAGCAGCCTGTTGCAGGAAGAAAGGAAAGAAGACTGTTGGTGTTAAGGAGCAGAAGAGGCCTTTGGTGGAGAAAAGGTTGCAAAGGTTGCAAAGACCAAGAAAGCAGCCGCTGAGAAGCCCGCAGAAAAGAAACCCACCACAAAGACAGAAAGCTCGCCGCATAAGCCTACATGTATTTCTTCTGCACATGTTGAGCCATTTTGGACAGCTAATTTTGAATAAAGACTTGATCAACGGCAGTGAGAAACAAAACAAAACAAAGAAAGCTACTTCTTGGCTAACTTCATCATAATTTATCACTTTATCTCCAACTATTATAATCTAGAGCGAATCTGGTGGTGCTAACTTCCCCAGGTAAGCAGGAAAGTCTCCAGTTTCTTACTCCATGAATTGGTTTGCTAGGGCTGCCATAACAAGGTGCCACAGACTGGGTGTCTTAAAAGACAGCGATGTATTGTCTCATAGTTCTGGAGGCTGGACGTCTGAGATCAGGTGTTGGCCAGGTCAGTTCCTTCTGAGGGTGTGAGGAGGAATCTGGTCCACGGTGCTCTCTCTCGCCTCAGGTGGTCTGCTGCCCATTTTGGGACTCCTTGACTTGAGGATGCATCACTCTGATCTCTTGTCTTCGTTTCCATGTGGCATTCTCCCTGTGTGTGTGTGCCTCTATGTCCAGATTTCCTCTTTTCATAAGGACGCGGCCATATTGGATCTGGGCCCATCCTGATGACCTCAACTTAGTTTGATCATCCTCAGAGTCCCTATTTACAAATAAGTCCACGTTCACGGGCTCTGGGGGTTAGGGTTTTAACATCTTTGCGGGGTGGGACGGGCATACAATTCAACCTGTAACACTGGTATACAAGAAGTTTAAATTAAAAACTCCCCCTTTGTAGGATCTTCTTGGAGATCCTTAGGGATTTCACCTAAGGACAAAAGGATTCTTAGAGTAAACAAATCATCTCTTCCTTGTGTAGGTATTGCATTGTCAGCCTGAGCCCTCGATCACTTGTGTGTGTGTGTGTGTGTGTGTGTGTGTATGTGTTTGATGTCTGGCCAGAACATGCTATCTACCAACTATCCCTTTGCTAACAGGTCAAACTTGGAGATTAACTATGCCAAAGGACTTCAGAAACTGGCAATCAAGTTAAGCAAAGCATTACAGAACACGAAAAAAAAGTAAGTGTATGAAACAGGTAAGGTAAAATTATTCTTAAGAGTTATAAAAAGTGACATATGATCTAGTCCACCTTCCTTTTAGAAATGTGGCAGGTGTGCAGCGTTAAGCCGGCTTACAGTTCTTGGGCACTTAACTGTGTGCCAGGCATGGTGTTAAGTGGTTTTAGAGATACTTTCCTTTAAGCCTCCCAAAAACCCCTCAGCAAGTCTTACTGTCCCTGTTACAGACCAGGTCTTGAGGCTTGGAGAGTTTTAAGAAACTTGCTCCAACGATACAGATAGTAGGTGGCAGAACTGGGCTAATCCAGTGTCCTTATGACTGCTGAGCCCATATTCCTAAGAAGCCTCTGTGATGATAAGTTACTTTGGAAGCAGTGCCGTTAGCTTGGAAGGTCTTGGAGTCAAGAAGTGTGAATCCCGCTTTATTTCAACTCCACGACCTCCGACAAGTAACCTGGCCTCTCTGTGCCTTGATATCTGCCGTATGTTGGGTGGAGTAGTGGTATGAGTTGCCTGGTGCATATGTGTGCAGGTCTGGGTGGGGGGAGGTGTGGATTATATGAGATCTTGTATGTGGAGATGAGCATGTTGGATCCTGAGAAATTGGTGGTTCCCATTTTCCTTAATACATTCTGGAATGAAGTTGATTTTTTCTTTTGGGGGAGAGAACAAAGATACTGGATATTCTAAAAGAGATTCTAAAAATGGTCCATTAATGATAATTGGTTACAAAGATTCTTGACCAGCGCTTGCAGATGTCATCCCTACCTGGCAGGGCCACGGCAACGACCTCTTTTAACGGTGAAAGAGAGAGGGTCAGAGAGAAGCCTTCTGGAGCTCACATTCTTTCTTCTGAGGCAGTCTCTGTAACAGCACATAATGGCTTTGCGACTGTTTGACTTTGAGCTTCACTTTTAGGATAGTATTAGTAGACTGCGAAACAGCCAGTGTGGCCGAATGGTTGAGTATAGACTTTATTGACACTGCCTGGACTTAAATTCTACCTCTACCCCATATCAGGTGGGTGAATCAGGGCAATTTATTGTACTTCTCAGTGTATATTTGAAATGGAAATAGAACGTATCTCATATAATTGCTGTGAGATTAAATGACACAATACAAGAAGTGTGTCTAATACCTGGCATGGAGTTAATTATGACTTTGATTCTAATTACCCCCTAAGAAATGACAGGTGTAAGGGTGCAGCGATGTGGGTCTTACTGTGTTGCAATCCCAGCTTCCAGCATGGATGCTCCCAGAGAGTCAGCATGTCCGAATGTTCGGTTAACCAGGATTAGCACAATATTTAATAATAAACATTAACTGGAGTTTTACCTATACCCAAAATCTGTGGTGTGTGGGTAACCTGAATTTTTCCTATTTTAAAAGACCAGTTACGTGAGGGTCAGAGAAATCATGTGATCTTTCCAAGGTCACACAGGAAATGGAGACACAGAACCCTCAGAGGCTGAAGTTCTAGGCTTCTTGCTCTACCGCTCAGCTCCTGGAGGAGCAAATGTCAGATTCTCTTCCCCAAAGGGTGCCTGGGTTCCTTTTTTAAAAATCAACTCTGTGGAAGTTTAATTAACATGGAACAACAAGTGCCCTTCTTAAGTATATGGTTTGGTCGATTCTGATAGGTGTATACGCTATGTAGCCACCACGTAAATCAAAACATAAGACATTTTCTCACATCGAAAGATTCTTCATGCCTGTTTGCAATCTTTTCCCTACCTAAGTGACCACTGATCTACTTCCTATCCACACAGATTCATTTTGGGCTTCTTTGCAATTTCCTATAACTGGAGGTCTATACTAAGTAGTCTCTTGTCTCTGGTTTTATGCCTGGCTTTGGATATGCAGAAAATCTGGCATCCTCTGGTCTAGCTCTCCAATTCTCTGATGGCAGGGTGCAACCTAAGTCACTTAGAGGCAAAACCTGGCTCCATCTTGATTTCAGCAGGGGCACGGATTTGTTCCCGACCCTCCATTAGAGTCTACACACACCTCTGTCCCTGAGGTTTAGGGATGCAGTTGAGCTTATCCTCCTGGCTTCTGAAGGCCAGTGATATGGGCGGTTGTGAGCTCTGTCCCTTCTGCGGGAGAAAATAGCATCACTCTTCTTAACCCCCTCCCTGTGCCATTGGGGAGAGGGCAGTGCTCTCCTTCCCTTAAATGGAGACACTGCTTATGAGACAACAAAATATCTGAGCTGTGGTCCTAAAAGCCAGCAGGGAGCAGCAGCTGGACCCCAACCCCAAGAGCAGCCTGCAGGGACGTCCCATGGCTCTGGAGTCCTCCGAGACTAAACTTTCCTGAGCCTAGCTCGGCGTACTCCCTGGTGAAACGAGGAGCCCGCAAAGATGGTCTTGAGGCCCCTCTCTCCCGACCCAGCCCACGATCTCCCGTCTGTTCTAAATGTCTGCTCACCCTTGGCTTCTTTATTTCCCTGATTTTCTGCAGACCTGAAATGGAAGATGAAAATTGAAATGACAATGACAGAAAAAAGGCTGTATATGTAATGATTGCAGTGCGAATCAATAAATTGGCAGAAATTAATCCCACGGAGACACTGAAATAAGTTAGGGAAATGAGTGCAATTGCTGTATGTAGTGAATCAGACATGATGCTGCATTGCTCAGACTTTCCCGGGAAAATGACACCCACTCTTGTGCCCTCCTGTTTTTGCCCCCAGCTGTCTTGTCAGTGCCTGGGCCTGGGTCTCAGAGGGCATGAAATCTGCGGCGGACCTGCATCAGTGAGTGATTACCCCCCCCCCATTACTCCAACCCCAGGGGGAGGCATAAATATTTAAAGTGGGCGTGCTACAAATACCCTGCTTTATACTTGCCCAGAATAGACAGCCTGGAACACACCGTTTTATTTCCCCAGAAAATAATTTGGAAAGTAGATATAAATCCTAATACTATGCTTGTGTGTCTTTTATGTTCTATTTCCAGAAAACTTGGCAAAGCAATAGAGTTGGAAGCAATAAAACCAACTCATCAAGTCCTGACTGTACATGAAAAGAAGAGAAAATCAGTGAGTCAAATCTCTCTTAAAGCAGGATTTCTGTCTTTGACCCAAGGAGTGAAAGGTGATCGAAAGTGATGCTAGCTTTCAGGAATTTGTCGTAAAAAGAAACAAGAGCTCAAGATTTATGTACAAAGATGTTTGCTAAAGCATTGTTTGTCATAGTGAAAAACCAGAAACCTCATCATCATCCAAAAATAAATTATGATAAATTCAAGCAATGGAATATTATGCAACCATTAAAATCTTATTACAGAAGAATTTAATGACATGGAAAAATTTTCACTACATTGTGTGAAATAAAAATGATCTCAGTTTTGTAAAGTAAATATATGTGTATATGGATAGAAAAAAATCTGAAGGAAGCTCCCAAGAATGTTAATAAGAATTATATCTAGATAGTGGAGTTTGAGATTATTTTTATCTCATCTTTTGGTACTTTTTATATTTCCATTGTTTTCTAATGAATAGATATTCCTTCTAGAAACAGAAGAATTAAAACATAGTTTTTAAAAAGACATTTTTTTGTGCTTAACAGTTTTGGATTGGGAAAAGGCAATAATAGGTATAGTCCTCAAATTGTCTTAAAATTGGAAAAAGGAAAAAAAACCAAAACCTAAATTCTTTCAGGAGCACCTGGTCCTCTTGTCTAGCATATTCACTCGTCTTCCTGTATCCCTTTCCTTCCAGAACAATTTTATCTGTGCTGCTTTTTCTTTGTGTATCATACAGTCATTAAGCACTTTAAAGTCTATTTTCAGATGACATGAAGGGGTGTTTAATAAACGCTGCTCAACTCTGATAGGGGTGAGGTTATGGTCACAGTTGGTTCAAGGCCAGGTCCAAGTTAGAAGTTCGGAGGCTGTCGTTGGTGGCCCTTGTGAAGGAAAGGGTGGTGGCCAGGGGTGGTTTCAAGTGACACAGCCAGATAAAGGAGGTCCTAAAGATAGTAAGTTAGTAAGATGGGGGATCTATAAAAACCCTGATGGAAGAGAAATGATACAAAAACACTCTTATTCAAATTCATTAAACTGAGTCAGGAAATGGAATTGATGTTTGTGTGGACATATGTGTGTTTTTACCACAATGGATGTTCTACTGAGGGCTGGGGTGATGAGGGATATTTACACAGTAATGATTACTAAGCAATATAATTTTCCACCTTTGCAAACCAACTTAATAAAATCCAAACACCAGTCTGTATTTCATTAATTATAAAATCTTTTTCATGCCCCATAATAATACGATAATCACTAGCATTTCCTTAGTACTTACCATAAATTAGGCACAGTGACTTGATCATTATCATAGTGCTTTGGATAATTAAGGGCATGATCCCTCAAGCTGCTGGTCTGGTTTCATAGCCTTTATTTCAGCATTGCCCCTCCCCGCTGCATCCCTACCACCCCAGTCCACTCTCTTACAGAAGATAAAAGATGAGAATTTTTTTTTTCAGGGTGCCTGGCTGGCTCAGTTGGTAGAGCATGTGACTTGATTGCACGGTCATGAGTTCAAGCCCCACATTGGGTGTGGAGCCTACTTAAAAAAAAAAAAAGATGGAAATTGTTGTTTTTTTTATTTTTTAAAGATTTTGTTTATTTATTTGACAGAGAGAGAGAGAGACAGCGAGAGAGGGAACACAAGCAGGGGGAGTGGGAGGCAGAAGCAGGCTTCCCACTGAGCAGAGATCCCGATGGGGGGCTCGATCCCAGGACCCTGGGATCATGACCTGAGCCGAAGGCAGATGCTTCATATAGTCAAAAGTGACATCATGCATGAAATTATTTTCATTGTATTTTTTATAGTAAATTGTATAAGGGCAGCATTGCTAGATCTCAATGTGGTGAGTGATGGCTGATCTGTGGGCTTGGGAAGAAATGTCTGTGCTCCAGGAAAAAAAGTCTTCCCCACACTTAAGTCTGGTCTCCTTGGGTGGTTGTCTAGATGCATTTGGATCATTACTGTTACTGTTCCTTTGGCTGTTTAAGGGCAGAAGAAAAGTTAATTATGATTAAGAATTCAATCTCTTTGAAATTGCAACAGTGTTCACTTCGGCGGCAATGAAACACTTGGTAAAATTAGCACTGCCAGGACTTCAGGGATTGTCAGGGTGCTAAAGTTTGGGCCACATGGAATGATGCTGAAGAAGTGCTGGGACTGAAAGGGACACCAAACTATGCAAGACCCCCTCTGCACAGATCGCATGCACTGATGTTTTTTTTTTTTACGTAAATTTTTGTGTAGTTACATAGTTTACACAGAAATAGTTATTTTACCAAATGCATTCAAGCTAAATCCTGTCAAGAGGTTTTGATGTGGCAAAAAGATAGTTTGGCTACTCTTCTCAGGGTTCATGTCCACTGTAGGATTTTGAAATTCCTATGGATCGTGACAGTCAGTGATTGTGCCAGAATTCATAAGCCCGCACCATGACTCAACAGAAAGACTGAAAAATTTTTTTTCTCTTTTTCTGTTTGTAGCTTGATAACGAAGTTGAAAAGGCAGCAAATCTTGTCATTGGCAACTGGAATCAACAAATCAAGGCAAGTATACATATAAATGTCATTTATATAAAACTCAGTTTTTAGGACTGACCCTTTTGCTTTTGCACAAACGTGATCCTGTATTTTAGTGTTAGTATTTCTAAGTGCTAACCAAAGAGAAAAATGTTTCCTCACCTGAATTATTGTATAGATATACCTTTCAACTAAATCAATAGAAGAGCGGGGCTCGAAATATGGTTATTATTTATAGCTAACAGACATAGCATTTATTGTGTGCCAAATGCTGTGTATTTCTATATTCAATCATTACAACCCCCCCACTCCAAACAAACCCCAAATCAATATGGTATGTCCCATTTGGCAGATGGGCGGGGAAACTGAGACACAGGGAGGTCAATAATTTGCCTAAAGCTGGTTAATTGTTGAACCAAGAATTGTTACTTCATTGGGTTCCAGAGTCATTGCTCTTACCCATTCCACTACACTGACTGCCTCTCTGTATAATCTGTAGCTTAGGGCAAGTACTCTCTGAGTTTTGGATATATCATTTGTGGACGGGCATTCATGATCTCTGTCTCACTAGTGAGAGGAGTACCGTGAGGGGTGAGTAGCCATCTTTAAAGGGGAATACATATATTGATTCCACAGATATGTATGGTCTACTTCCTGTATTCCACACTGTACTAGGACATGGTTCCTATTTGTAAGTAATTTAAAATGCAGTTGGCTAGATAACACATGTGCAGGAAACAGTAAATGAATTCTAGGGAGAGGAATTATGATCTGGTGTGAGAATTTAAAGCATATCATTATAGGTTCTTACGCAGAGAGAATAACAGATGGAACCCATATATATGTAGCGAAGATAATTCTAGAACAATCTAGTTCAGCAGGAATTCAAGTTGAAAGAACTAGAAACCAGTGGAGAGGGAATCTGTTGAGAAAATCCAGTGATCCCCTTTGAGAAAACTTGTGCTCCAAAAACTGAACTCCCTTTTCATCTTCAGAGTATCAGTACCCAGAGAACTTTCCCCAGTAGACAGATGCTAGTGGCAAATAACCAGAGAGATCCCTCAAAAAATTGGCAGCCCCAGCTTAGTCCTCACTGTTTCCTTTGAAGCTCCTGCTGAAATCAAGGATTCCATAAGACCAAAGGCATTAATAAGAAATGTTTGAGATGAATGAATTTCTATACCCACAATATTAGTACTGGTAAAAGAATGCTCAGGAGAATCACTTCTATAATAAATGTTTAAAAGTCCTATAGTCAGTGTCCAGTCATTTGGTTTTAGTTTTGCTCTTGATTTTGTGAGCTTTCTTAAACAGAACTTGGTTTTTAATTTTTATTTATTTTTTAAGTTGGTTGCATGCCCAGTGTGGAGCCCAACGTGGAGCTTGAACGCACATCCCTGAGATCAAGACCTGAGCTGAGATCAAGAGTCAGATGCTTAACCGATTGAGCCACCCAGGCACCCCAAACAGAATTTATTTTTAAAAATCCATTCTCTAAATATTCAGCTTTCACAGAAATTTCAATGTAACAAAAGAGAGATATNAAACAGAATTTATTTTAAAAAATCCATTCTCTAAATATTCAGCTTTCACAGAAATTTCAATGTAACAAAAGAGAGATATTATGTTATATATATATTTATATATATAAAATATACTATAGCTCGGGAGCTATAATTGCTTTCAAGAACCAAAAAAAAGCAACTTTTATGCTTTCCCGATTTCCACCAATTAATTTTTCCAAATAAAATGATTTTATGTTTTTATGAAGATTGACAGAGATATTAGAGAACATAAAATTCTTGAGCTCTAATGATTTTCTCTCTAGTTACAACTGAAGGGTTTCAGCATGTCAGTAATGAAGTGTGGTCTATTTGGGAGACAGAAGTGGAAGCCTTAAAGGACCCAAAGCTCTTCCCTCATACTCTCATCTCTCCACTGTCATGTGACTGAGTGGAGGCAGAGAAAGAGAGTTAGTGAGCATCCTGTTTCCTGAATTCCGTTTTGCAGAGGCTTGAGCATCCTGTTTCCTGAATTCTGTTTTGCAGAGGCTTTGTAGGTTGACATTCGGAAGGCTTTGCTTCTGATTCCTAAAGAGAGAGGGAACTGAACTTTTCCCTACATTACCTGGTTTTGCAGTCCTTGTGACCTTGAGGTGCAAAGTTAAGCAGTCTTTCAATCAATCCAGTTCCTGAACAGGCTGGATCCAACTCAAACCAATTTCTGTTTGCTCATTTTATCTCTGGAACATTATCTTCTGCCAAGTTGGAAGTGGGTAGAATAGGAAGTGATCACCTGGGTCATAACTCACTTTGAGGTTTGAGGCATCGACAGAGTAGGAGGACGTTGAAGGCGCTTCTACCTTTCCAACCCCCCACCACCAATGCAGGCCATTTCACAAAATGCCAGGCAAATGCCCACCTCTGAAGCCTTTGTGTCAGGTACAAAGTCGCCCCTTTGCTGTAAGTTTTAAGAGAGCATCTTAAAAAGACCCCAGTTGTGGCAGGTTGATTTAAAAGAATGATGCAGGCAGTCTTCCATGTCTGCTGTGATGTTTTTATGGTAAAGCCATTCCCTCATGATCCTAGCTAGAACAATGTTTTGGAGGCTTGGGGGCCTTTTTGATTTGGAGAAATGTATAACCCTCTTGAGTGTACTTGATATAATGAAAAAATATACAGTGGTTTCAGGGCAAAATGTTAGCCCCTGTGATATTCCAAGCAAATTTTGAGGTGAGGGCAGAAATGAAGAACTAAGATTACACAATTATTTAAGCAAGCACCTGAACATGACTTGTTCCAGAACAGAAGAGTTTTTCTCTTGATAGCTGTTTCTCATCCTCTTTTGCTTTTTTGTATGTTTTTGACTCTAGGCCAAGAAGAAATTAATGGTTAGTACCAAGAAACATGAGGCACTTTCCCATCTTGTAGAGAGCTCCAAGCAAACTGTGACTAAGAAGGAGAAGCAGAAGGTAACCTGTCATGGCCAGCTGTGTGCATGTGGCTTGGAGACAGATGGATTTCCTACTCTGAGCTATGAACACAAGAGAACTGGCTGACTCCCTGCTCTGTGTGGGGTCTCTGCAGAGCTGTCATGCAGCAGAGCATGAGAGGGATTCTAAATCATCCCTGGTTCACATGTATTTTTAAAAGGTGTTATTGACAGATGATAAATTAGACCAAGGGTGTCCGGATTTTTCCATAGGGACCCTATTAAATACCTCTCAGTGCAAGTAAGTAAAAAAATATGTACATATATAATGAATTATATCATGTACTTTGCCAATATTGTGTATCATCTGTAGCACTCTATGTTATACTAATGTGCTATGAACATTATAAAACATATAGTGTTTGAGAGATGAAATAATGTTTTAAATGATTAGCTAATCATGATGTCTCCACGTGATTGCTGAGTGACATTTCCGGGCAAAGTTTACACTTGGGCAAGATTCAGCCTTAACCGTAGTAAATGTAAACTCATATTTCTAATAGTCCTCTTGATAATTTTAAACTTTTTGGTTAGCTCCTTTTCAGATTTCACCAGATCATCCCAGTTTTTGCCTTTTCCTGTGGGTGATGATGCATTCGTAACCAGGGGCAGGAGAAGGCGTCAGCTCTGATATTTTCTTGTGGTTTTTTCTTGTGTCTACATCAGCAGTACTAATGTCAATCTACATCTCAGCAGAAATCTTTTTGAGACATTTGTTAATTTTGGGGTGTGTAACCTAATTAAAGCTAGATGATAAAACTGTCAATCCCCACGCCCCAGACACACGTGGATGGCCACGCATCCCAGGACACTGAAAGTGAAGACATCTGTGTGGACTTGGGTCAGCTTCTTACTAAGAGCCCCACTCTCCCTCCAGAGCACATAACTGTCTATGGGTGGGCATCAGTGTCGACTCCGATGTCAAATAAGAGTAAGCTTGCTGACGCTGTCTAGGCAGAAAGGAACACAAATAATGTTGGAGATGTGATAGATTATCTCGCACACCTCATATGGTATGGGCTCCAAATTGGAAAGCTCTGAAATAGTCAGTGTCTTCCCTGAAAGAGGAAGTCTCCCTGTGGAAATGCAGGCCACATCCCACAACCCAAAACATGCTTAAAAGAAAAAGAAAACCATTATTGCCAGTAAGGCTGTCATTTCATCTGAAGAAACTATTAGATGAATAACTTAAATTCATTGTTAGCAGGATTTGACAATGCTTTTACTTCTTCACCCGTCAATCTTCCCAGTTTGAAATGATCATTAACAAGTATTGAATAATGAAGCAGCTTTTGAGGAGGCCAAACCACAGTGTGCCACAGTGCTGAGCACCGGGGCCTGACACAGGCATGCGGAGCCCTCATTAGAAGCTATTCTTTACTGATGTCAAGCAATAACAGAGAAAAGCACCGGGCAGCTAAATGGTGGATTTCCTCTTCCTTCCCTTGTTAGCAGCCTCCGTGGGAGGTGGAAGCCTGTGGTCTTCCTCTGCCCTCCTCCACCTGATCCTGTTACCGTGGGACCCTGGCTGTCATGATATCAAGACCCCTGTCATCTTCATTGCTTTATCTGGTAGCTTTTTTCCCCCCCCCCCATCCTAAGGCTGAACACCTAGGGAGCACTCATTTTCTTGCATTTCACAGAGAACTGCCCATCATCTCCAACCTGAACAGAGCGGGCTCTGCCCTGCTCAGCAGTTCTTCCTGTTTTCCCGCTCAGCAGGCCTTGTTCTCAGCAGAAACTGATCTCCATTCTTCCCACAGCTCCATCCTCACCACCCACTCTCAGCAGACTATCTTGCCTCCTTCCTCACAGAGTAAATAGAAGTCAGCTCAGCCACCTGCCTACTGAAGTCATACGTGCGATGGGACAGGCCAATTCTTCATTGTGTGCTTGGATTCCCAGCCCATCCTGCCTCTCAGAGATGCTGCTTCTGATTATTTCCCTTTTGTGTGTATCTTGGACATACCCCTCTCTAATAGTTGCTCCTCATCAGTCAACATGTCCTTCCCCACCCCATCTTGGGAGAGTAAGAAGAGTCAGGGAGACACCTTTCCATGGCTCTATTTTCTGTTCCTTTCCAGATTTTATCTTCTTTCCTTCTTTTTATGATAAGATTTATTGAAAGGGTTGCCTGTGCTCTGTCTCCATTTCCTCACCTCCTGTTCACTCCTTGATCGAAACCAATCAAGCATTCCCCACCATTCTATGAAGAGTGTTCTTGCTTGGAAAACATGTCATCCTTGTTGCTAAAGCCAGTGTGTTCTTTCCAGCTCTTATCTTACTTAACTTCTTGGAAGCCTGAAGCATGGTTGATGTCCTCCTTCTAGAAAATTCTCTCCTTTTAACTTCAGCGACACCTTAACTCTTTTGCTTTTTCTTTCTGGCAATTTTTTTCTTAAACTCCTTTATGGACATCTCTTTTTTTCTGCCTGACCTTTATATGTTGCTTTTCCTGATGATTTCTCTCTTGGGACGCTTTCTGTTTTATTCAGCATTGTATTTCCAGTGTCCAACACAGTATTCTCAAAATCAGGTACTCACTAAATAACCAACTCAATAAATATACTCTCAAGGCATCTACTACTGTATTCAGGCTGATAATATCCCAATTTATGTCTCTAGTCCAACCAATCTCTGAACTGCCTCCTACTACCTCAAACTCAGCATCCGAAATTGGAACCATCCCTTCCCTCTACCAAAAATATTCTGTTATTCCTGTGTTTTCTCTTTTTTTTTCTTTTTAAAGGTTTTATTTATTTATTTGACACGGAGAGAGAGATCACAAGTAGGCAGAGAGGCAGGCAGAGAGAGAGGTAGAAGCAGGCTCCCTGCTGAGCAGACGGCCCGATGCAGGCCTCGATCCCAGGACCCTGAGATCATGACCTGAGCCAAAGGCAGAGGCTTTAAACCACTGAGCCACCCAGGCGCCCCCTGTGTTTTCTCTATCTTTGAATATTACCATGTAACGTGTCCTTGTGGTTCTACCTCCAAACCCAAATACTTCTTGAATTTTGCTATTTGTGCTTCCCCCCTCCTGCCCCAACTGCTCTGTCCCAGACCGCCATCACCATTGCTTGCAGCTCTCTGACAGACTGGTCTCCTGGCCTTCTGCGTCGTCTCCTTCCAGCTCTTCCTTATCTACAAGCCTGCCTGACTTTTCTGAAACTCGAATGTGAGCATATCATTCTCCTTTTAAAGGCCGTCAGAGGCTTCCTGGTGACCTCAAGTAAAGTCTGAACTCCTTTATGTGGCCCTAAAGACCCTCCCTGACTTGCCCTTGCCTAACTTTTCAGTGGTGGTGTTCTTTCTCAAATTGTGTGCTCCAACTTCTCCAAAAATTTCGTTGGTATCATGTTATGCTCTTTTACCTTGCTCGTTATTACTCCCATTTCAGTTTTATTCACATGGGTCATTGCTGTGAGTGCCCATTGTATGCCAAGGCTCAGCTTACATGTCATTTTAATCCTAAGATTAGTTTAGGTGCCCCTCTTGGAGCCCCAGTGCTACCTAATACTTGTATCATTCTGGGGTCTATCGCATGGAAGAGTGTTGGCCCTGTGGGTCTCTGACTAGAGGGGGAGACTGTCTAGTTTACTTTTCTAGTCCCAGAGCCCTAGTACATGGCACACTGTGGCACTCAATAGATGTTTGATGAATAGATGAATGAGATGTTTGTTCCAGGAGAAAAGAAAAAGCATTCAGTATTTGACAAATTTTATAAAGTTTTCTGAGAATTTCCTTAAATAAGAATATAAAAGTCTTCCGTTCTTCTTTTATATCTACTTGAGGTTATTTGTTGTAAATTTGCTGAACAGAAACTTCTAGTAGATATAATTCTGTAGTGTAGGCTGATGAATGTTGAGCAGTTATCTCAAAAGTGACTGCCTTCTCATTGCTGAGGTTGTGAGCATTCTCAGTAAGAATCTAAGAATGATGATTTAGCAAAGTATAGCCAAGGCACACTTTCAGCTTTTTCACTGTATTGTTATCAGGTAAAATTCATGAGCTCATGTTTCCACAGATAAATGTGCTTCATTACACTTGATATACAAAACCAGATGTGTCCTGTGTAAGCTATACATCAGAGCCGAGGGTCAGTTGAATGGCTAGCATATCAATTGGAATAATAATGTGAGTGGTGTTAATATTCACCACTTTGGATGCATTCATTACGAAAGTCATTCTTCATTACTAAAACGTGAGTCAAAATGTCCTTAAGCATAAAGAAGGTCATTTTTAAAAGCCTTTGTCTCTGTCCTTGAAAATCCTACACTGCTTAAGTCCAAGGGATCTTTGGTGCTCCTTGAACTGTGCTTTGAGGACCATTTGTATCAGAATCGCCCAGACAGGTAGTGAAATTCAGATTTCCCAACCCCATTCTAGAACTGCTGGATCAGTAGCGCTACCTGTGCGACCCTGAAAATCTGTAATTTTATGAGCACCCAGGTCCTGCCCAAACATATTCAAGCTTGAGAATCACTCATGTAATACAACTTCCTTTGTTCTCAAAAGATGTGAAATTACTTGTCTGAGCATTTTGAGAATCAATTTCAGCGATCCTCGTGCAAGAGCGTTTTGTTATCACTTTGATTTTCTGGAAGGCTTCACAATCAGAATGGCCAGTTTGGGTGGCTGTTGTTCTTTGTGAACAACAGATCTCTGGGGAGCAAGATGAGCAGAAATCACCTGGCAAGCAGTCCACGAACGTTGGCCTGTGTCTCAGGCTTTTCACAATGAGCCAGTTCTAAACTTCTGGGCTTGCACAATCTCTACCTGTGCTGGAAAGAAATGCTGGGGCACAGAGGTTTTACCAAATAAGAGTGTAGGAATCATTACTAGATTACAGTCTTGAGCTGTGCTTGCTTCCCCTCACCTGTTACTTGGCCGCCTCCTTGATTTGATGAACACGAGCACATCACATCACACTGAAGGACTTCAGTTTTCTCAGGTGAACAATGGAAGGAGTCCTACCCACAGACTCTTAGGTTTCCTTTCCTTTTTTTTTTTTAAGATTATTTTTTTATTTATTTGACAGAGGTAGAGAGATCACAAGTAGGCAGAGAGGCAGACACAGAGAGGAGCCAGCAGCTGCCCTGCTGAGCAGAGAGCCCAATTCGGGGCTCAATCCCAGGACCCTGAGATCATAACCTGAGCTGAAGGCAGAGGCTTTAACCCACTGAGCCACCCAGGTGCGCCTTAGGCTTCCTTTCAGCTCTGATACGTCTTTTCTCTGAGAAAGAGCTTTGATATTGTCATCTATGGTTACTGTGGCTGACTTTAGCTGGGAGATGGGTTGTATGTAATCCTTTACCTGGGCTTTGATAAATGCATTAAGGAATATATGATACTGATGTTTTCCTTTAGCTCCTCAGTAAACTGAAAAAATCAACAGAGAAGTTGGCAAAAGAAGATGAAAATTACTACCAAAAAAACTTGGCTGGCTGTGCTACCAGACTCAAATGGGAAAACACACTGGAAAATTGCTACCAGGTGAGTCCTGTTCTTGCATTTTTCTCTTCTTCCGTGGAGCTTTGTGAGGTCTTGAAAAGGAAGGACAGATCTACAATTACGTGACCTGATGAGCTCTGTCCTTAGCGATGACCCTCACTCCTACTGACATTAGACAAACCACGTGACTTCCAGTCAGTTCCATTTCTCCATGGATCCAATAACCAGTGCTTATTTATTGAGGATCAGAGGCCGGATTCTAATTCTCAGTGGACATAATGGCACTCAGTTCATTTCAAAATGTGCTGCAGAAGTGCAGTGTAAATTAAGGCTTGAGAATTCAGCACTCAGCAGTGAGCTTTAGGTCTGAGAGCTGATTTATACAGTAATCACTTAGGGCGTTCCTTTGTATGTGGGGCTTTGTGTTGGGCCCTGGAGCAATGATTAGAGAGTACCATCTAACCTAGGAGGTGTAAATTTAGCAGCAAAGACAACATATAAGGAAAGGATTGTGTTTCATATGATGAAACTTAAAAAGTATGAACAAGCAGATCACAAAAGAGAAAATCAAAATCACCAATAAACATACGAAAAGATGCTCAATCATTTGGCAAAGATTAAAAAGTGACAGTATCATGTGTCGCCAAATAAGAATTGCTGGGAAACAAGAATTCTTATACCTCCCTAGTGAGAATAACTTGATGGTATCTAGTGAAACTGAAATGTGCATGTAGCTACAACATGGCAGTTCCCCTCCTCGGCGTATATCTGGTATACACCTGTATACCAAGGGTGATGTATCACAGTGTTTCCTGCAGAATTGTTTATAACTGCATGATGAGAAAAAATTGTACAGAATCTTCATACCTATCAATAGAGGAATTACTCTTAAAATGTGCTCTAATTTGGAAAGTAGGGCACCTGGGTGTCTCAGTGGGTTAAGCCTCTGCCCTCGGCTCAGGTCATGATCTCGGGGTCCTGGGATCGAGCCCCATATCAGGCTCCCTGCCCAGCGGGGAGCCTGTTTCCACCTCTCTCTGCCTGCCTCTCTGCCTACTTGTGATCTCTCTCTCTCTCTCTTGTCAAATAAATAAAATCTGGAAAAAAAAAGAAAGTAGACTACTATCTAGCAATAAATATTAATTAAAACTATATTTAAACACAAATTAGGGGCACCTGGGTTGTGGCTCAGTCTGTTAAGTGTCTGCCTTCGGCTCAGGTCATGATCCAAGGGTCCTGGAATAGAGCCCGGCAGTGGGCTCCCTACTTCTCACTCTGCCTCTGCCCCTCCGAGCTTTCTCTCTGGTGCGCTCTCTCTCTGTCTCTCAAATAAATAAAATACTACACACACACACACACACACACACACACACACACACACACACACACAAATTAGCCTCAAAAACGTGATGTTGAAGAAAAGAAACATGCTATTTATCGCTTCTCGGCCTTTTGGCTAAGATCAAGTGTAGAAACATGCTATTTATACACTCTATGTAAATTAAAGCATTTAAAAAACTCACACCCCAAACTACAGTGAGTTTTTTTTCTTTTCTTTTTTTTAAGATTTTATTTATTTATTTGACGGAGAGCAAGAGATTACAAGTAGGCAGAGAGGCAGGCAGAGAGAGAGGAGGAAGCAGGCTCCCTGCCAAGCAGAAAGCCTGATGTGGGGCTTGATCCCAGGACCCTGAGATCATGACCTGAGCCGAAGGCAGAGGCTTTAACCCACTGAGCCACCCAGGCGCCCCTACAGTGAGTTTTTATGTGCATGTTTGTAGACTTATACATATAGACTGAATCTATGTTGTGCGAGGTAAGTGGTGGGAATGGAACAGAGCTGCCACGTACAGCTATGCAGCTATGGACAGCCTGGCGGAGGACAAAACAGACCCAGGCTCAAAAGTTACTCTATCTGAACAGCTTAGCTCTCATTTTTTAAGTCAACATAAATCTGACCAGCTGACATAATGTTCAGCTCTGGATGCTAAGAACATGAATGTTTTGGTTTCTTTTTTCCCTACATTCTAAGTTAAAAAAAAAAATGTTTAAGGTACAGTTGCAGGGCGCCTGGGTGGTTCAGTGGGTTAAGCCTCTGCCTTTGGCTCAGGTCATGATCTCAGGGTCCTGGGATCAAGTTCCACATCGGGCTGTCTGCTCGGTGGGGAGCCTGCTTCCCCCTCTCCTCTCCCTCTGCCTGCCTCTCTGCCTACTTGTGATCTCTCTCTGTCAAATAAATAAATCTTAAAAAAAAAAGTGAGGTACAATTGCAAAAAGAGGCAATCAGGATGCAGTTTGATAAGCACAGTGACGTGTGAACGATACAGGTGCTGCTTAGGGACAGGCACAGTGCTGAGGAGGTTCACCACGTTATATTTTGAGCTCATCACAACATCATCAAGAGGTCATCATTTCATTCCCAGTTTATAGTGAGGGAGTGGAGACATGAAGGTACTTGCCCAAGATGGCAAAGGGGTTCAACCTAACAGTCTGATGCCATGGGCTTGACCTCTGAAATTGAAGGGCCGTATTTAATCTCTTGCTGTTCCTCTTTCGAGGTAGGATAGATGCAGAGTTGGGGAAGAGCAGGGAAATTAAAGGAGAGACGAAAACTAGGCCAAAGAGAGGAGGAAATGAAGATAAACCCTTTGTTAATTTATGCCTTCAAACATGGGGTCCTGGTACTCTCCTTGCTCCTGTTCAGTAGGTTTTAGATGAAGATGAGGAGAAAGGGCCAAGGATCTAATTTTCAACTTTGTCCATCCGAAACCTGGCTCTCCAGCCTGGCCTCTGGTCTTGCCTCATCCCCTGGGACTTTGCAGTGGACCTGTGGCTTTTCCACAGAGGCTGGCTTCCTTGGAAGCCCTGTTAGATTGAGAGAAATTGCTGTTCCCATTCCATCTTCCAGACGCCCCTCAAGGGCTAGGAGAAAAATACTTAACCTCTATATTTGCACCCTTCTCACCTCTCTACATCACAGCAGTGGGGGATAAGTATGGTTCCTACCTTGTATAGTTGTCAACATGTCTGGTGTAGCCGACATCCAGCTGGCCTTCAAAATGTCTGAGGTATCGCCATTACTGACCCCCTTCTCAGAGGCTCTTACTAGGTCTCTCTCTCCTTTTTCTCAGTTTTCTTTTTTCCTGTTAGGGTCCTCCTATACCTCTCCTCCTGACCCAGCCCGCTTTGAGCAGCCCCAACTTTTATATTAAGACATCATAGAAATTACCTTTTTTGTTTATAAAGTCTCCCTGAAAGTGACAAGATACACATTTATCTCTATTTCAGAAGATGTCTTTGCAGACAAATGAAAGCACAGACTCTTAACTATAGAGAACAAATTGGTGGTTGCTAGAAGGGAGGTGAGTGGGGGATGGGATGGGTATAATAGACAAAGGAGATTGAGAGGACACTGGTCCTGATGAGCACTGAGTAATGTATAGAATCTTTGAGTCATGATATGGTACACCTGAGACTAGGGTAACACTGTATGTTAATTACACCTGAATTTTTTTTAATCTCTTTTAACTGGGCTTTAAAAATATTTAAAACCCTACGTTTTTTATTAGAATCCAAGTCCTATAGAGAATCTGCTCAAAATCAGAATCTCTGTAAGGAAAAGAAAGATTTCCTTTCACCCTTCTTGTATCCTGGTTTATTGTTACCACTACCACGCCAGAGGCCACCAATATCACCACCCCCTTTCAGTTCTCACACTTCCTCTTACCTCAGCTCCCTTATAGCTACCTTCTCCTGAGTGCCAGCTCAGCCCTGTAGACCCACTTGAGATGACTACTGCCAAGTCATCCTTGCCTGACCCTAAGCAAGAAAGATTCTGTTACTTCCTGTTTCCTTGGCTTGTATATACTCCATCTGCACCACCAAGTCGCTAACTCACATGTTACACTGTGTGTTCTAGATCTTCTGCCATTTACGAACTCAGGAGAAGAATGTAATATTCATGAAGACACATAGCAAAAGTGGGCTGAACTGAATGAAAGGGGAATTTTATTATAAGTGTGTGAGGTGGAAATGTGAGGAGGGTTGTTCAGTTTCCTTTTTCCCTCCCTTCTCCCAGGACCATTCTCCTGTAGAAATGGGGTATAAGAATTCATTTAAACATCCTATAATGTATCCTCTTACCCCTTCTTACTCTCCAAATGAGATTTACAAATTCTTTCAGAGAGCCTTCATTGAACTGTGCTCAAGGCAGTGTACTAGACACTAAGAAATGTCAAGTGAAATTTCAAGTGAGGTTACAAAGTAATAAAACCAGTTCCACAAACCATGTCAATTAGTCTTATTGTTCATAATCATACCATGCTCAAGTCACATTACCGACCTTCCAAGAACAAACAGTTCAGTTGGTAGAAATAATCTATAATATATTTTGAAAAATAACAGCCATGCTACTAAGAATTACCGAGAGCCAAATATGTTTGGTTCCAAGAATAAGTACTCAAGGAATTATTTTAGAGAGGCATTTGCAGTAAGTGTCAAGAGCATTAAAAATGTTCATCTTCTCAGTAGTGTTCCTCATCTGAACCACAGAACACGGAAAATAATCTGAATGACTGTTTTCACAGTTCCCCCAAGGGTGGTAGTGATTGTGTCTCTCTAGTTGTGGGGGGCTGGGGGGGTGGGGGGTGACTCATATGGCATAAGACGGACAGTACGGCCTCAGGACAGTAGGGCTTGGCTCTCTCCCAGAACCCGTGGTAAAAAAACATAATATTCTTTCTATAAATCCATCTTGAGGAAATAGCTGAAAAACAAACCAATTTCTTTTCAAAGTACATTAAAAACGAAAGGGAGGAAATCATTCAAATGGCTAACCTTAAGGGGATGACTAAATGAATCAGACACGCTGTATGCAATCCCACACAGTGGACTATATTAGATGGTGTTGCTGGAGACGAACAACAGAAGAAACCGCTCTTGTATAACGTTAAGTGAAAAAACAGGATACAAATTTGAATGATTTCCTAGGTAACTAGGAAAATAAAATCGTACATATACGCACACCTAGATGGACTGAAATACATCAGAATGCTAATGGGTTAGCTCTGGGTGGAAGAATCAAATAATTTTGAAATTAGATTTTTTTTTTTGGTGGCCCTTTATAGTCCCAGGACAATGTCTCCAAGCAGTTAGTGTGCTTGTTAAAATTCCGATTCCTGAGCCCCTCCCTAAATGGGATGAGTCAGAAACTCTAAATGATTTTAGGAAGGTGTCTAGGTGATTGCTAAGGATGCTAAGATTTGAGAGTTCTTGCTCTAGAGAGAATGTGATATCTCTTTGATCAGTTTTATTTAAGCAGTTTAGATGAAAATGAAGTCCTTCCAAACTCCCTGAGTAGTACAGACCAGAAGACCAGGACGAGAGGACTGAAAAGAATGAATAAAGAGTGGGAGTTAGCGATGGTGCCTGGGCCCCAAGCAGGCTCCAGATCTGCTGCTCCCTGCTAACTCTGGCCACAGTCTCATGTATGTGCTGTCGTAAAGGCACAGGAAGACAGTTTTAGATCCTCCGGAGTCTCTTGCTTCTCTAAAGTCTATTTTATACAAAAAGAACAAGATAATAGAAAGCAAGAATTCATTAAATGAGAGATGGATTTCCCCTTTGCACAGTGGGGTTTATCTCTGCCTCTTTTCATGAGCAGACATAGATCATTTTAATGATTTCCCTGAAGTGTCATTAAAATCTCTTAAACCATTACCATCTCCACCAAGAGATACTAGTGACTCTAGTCTCAGGTTGATGCTGGTGGCTCAGCTCGTGTCAAAATAAGGAAACAGTTGCCCACTGGGATAAAATGTGTTCCTAAAACCTGGCCTAAAATTTCATAATTTCAAAGTTGATCAGACTTTAGGGTTCTGCTCTTGTCAGATAGTTTGAATTTCTAAGATATGGACATGGGTTTTACTGGGCTTCACCCTCCTTCTTTAGAACTCACAGATGCTGGGATACCTGGGTGGCTTAGTAGGTTAAGCGTCTGCTTTTGGCTCAGGTCATGATCCCCGGGGTCCTGGGATTGAGTCCCCATTGGCTCCTCCTTCGCTCAGCGGGGAGGCCTCTGCCTGCTGCTCCCCCTACTTGTGCTCTCTCCCTATCTGACAAATAAAATCTTAAAGAAAGAACTCACAGATGCAGTTCAAATGATCTCTTTTTCTCCCCTTTCTGTAAGAATGCCAGTTAACGCATATCATCAGCCTATATGCCTTTTGGGCCAAAACAGCCAGGGGAAATTATGTGAGTTAAAACAATCCTAAATGAGAATAAACAGGACACCAAATCACATTCCTGTCCCGGGACCCTCCCCCACGGCAGCCTGGAAATGACATCATCAAAAGGCACTAACATGACCCTTCGTAGGCTTTCTTGGGGTATGTCAGTGCCTGGCTGGGTGCCTTTAGTTTTGCACAACAACTGGCTCATCTGTCATTTTCCATCCTTTTCAGAGCATCCTGGAGCTGGAGAAGGAAAGAATTAAACTTTTGTACAATAACTTGAACCAGTACATCCAACATATTTCTGTTTTTGGTCAAACCCTGACCACAGTGAGTAGTAAAGATTTCTCTATTTCTGATGCACGTGGTAAGAACCAGCAGGAGACATTCTTCAGCAACCTTGTTCTGCTTTCTTGGCATTGCAGTGCCACACGCAGATTCACTGTGCCATCAGCAAGATAGATGTGGAAAAAGATACCCAGGCTCTCATGGAAGAAACTGCAGTTTCATCCACAGAAAATAAATCTGAGTTCCTGTTAACCGATTACCTTGTAAGTATGGAGTGGAAGGAAGTTCCCTTAATGGGGAACCTCGTTCATAGGCTGAGGAATGCATTTGGAAAAAACATTGGGAGCAATTATAAAGGAAATACCTTGTTGTGTAAATGAAAATATTGATTTTTTTCATGGTCGGTATAAATTTAAAAAAACAAACAAACCAGGATGTGGTTTACAAACTGGACAGGCAGTATACGTATGTCTTTGGTGTCCTCTGGAAAGGAAGAAAGTCAAACAGGATTCTAGACTGAATCTTTATGCTCTGTCTTCTAGAGTAATGCCAGGCAGACACGTTTCAGGACCTGTAAATAATTACTGTATATCCTATTGGGTGTCTGTTGGTGCATAACAATTACCTCCCAGCTTAGCAGGTTAAAATAAGTATTTATTATCTCACAGTTTCTGTGGGCCAGGAATCCAGGTGTGACTTCCCTGGGTGCCTGAGTCCCTCACAAGGCTGCCGTCAAGGTGTCAGCCAGGACCGCAGTCATGCTGAGGCTCTCCTGGGAAATGACCTACTTCTGACCTCACCCACAAGGCAGATGGCAGGCCTCTGGTCCCCCCCAACCAGTGGCCGCAGATACCAGCTCCTTGCCACGCAGGCGCTCTCCATCCGTGGGGGGTTCACAAGAGGCCAGCCTGCTTCCCCTAGAAGCTAGTGATCTAAGAGAGACAGAGCTAGAGTGTCCAAAGTGACACTGTAGTCTTTATAAGCTAATCTCAGAGGTGACATCTCTTCGTATTCTGTTTGTCAGAACCAAGTCAATGAGTACAGCCTGATAGTGCAAGGGCAAGTCAGTAAGTGTACGTGGAGGGGATCGAACAAAGGCAGGACTCCTTGAAGGTGGGGAATCATGGTCAACATTCTTCATGGTCCTTGGCTTTGAAAAGCTCACACCATATTATAGAAGCCTATTTTGAGGGCATTTGGGTGATTCTGTTAGTATATGAAACTTGCTAAAAACCTATCAGTGTGCCTGGTCAGAGCCTAGGCATCTCACCTCTTTATCTGGAGGGAAATTCTTTGTTCTTGGGTCACACCTCAAGGATTTTGTCCTTTGCTCCCCTCTTGTTAGGTTTAATTGTAGTATTCTAGGAGCTGATCATTAATTACCACCATCTGCAGGAAGAACTCAGTTCTCTGCTGTGTTTTGTCCAGACTTTCAAGGTCCAGATTGATAAGGTTCATTTCCCCCTAGATGGAGGACTAGCCTACTGGTCATGGCCTCCTATAGGCTTAAAAGTGCAGCCGAAGTCAACATCCCAGGAGTCCTGTTCAGGGAACAAGAGGCGAAGGAGGAGGGAAGGCAGTTAGATTAGTCAGGACAGTGGCCAGTGGCTCCTGACCAGCTTTCCCCCCTGCCCCGCCAGATAGCGCTAAGTGGCCACCTATTTCTTGAATTAAATCTTTTTTTTCCTACCCTGGCAGAGGTGAAGTGAATTAGCAATAGCAATGTCTGTTCCAAGCAGAAACAATCGTGGTGATGAGAGTGGAAAGGAAGATTTGACTACAAGCAGAAAGTGCTCTTCTTTTTTTTTTCTCTTCTAAATAGCGTAGGCAACCCCTGAGATGGGAAAATGTACAATAAAATATATGTGTCACTTTCTTATAAAAATGCTCCTATTGACTAAGCTGTCAGTAAAATAGGGGTCATTCTTCTTGAAAATGTTATAGGCTTCTAGTGAGATGTAGGGAGGCAGCCATGACAGTTTATCCATAATTGACATGCCCAAGGGAATTTATGGTTTCTGTGGAACGTCAGTGCACCAGAGCTAATGACTACATATCTGTTGTCTAAAGACGAGAATGGACTGTATCTCCAAATGGGTAAATGGGATTTCCTTAATGTCCTCAAAGCAAAACATGCCCAGAATCGGCCTTTATAGACATTGGCAATAAGCGTAGACTGGTTTATATCTAGTTGCCAAGAAACGTACAGGGACTAGGGTAAGAGAGAACAGTGCAAGTGCAGATATTGAGGGTGACCAGTGTGAAAATTCTTGTAAGGTTACTGTAGAGGCCATGCTCAGAAGGTTGCATCTGCAGTTTCATATGCCACCTTCAATAATTGGTCTTTCTAAAGTCTTTGGAAGAGAAGGACAAATTTAAGAAAGTTCAAGGATAACAGTATACTCTATCCTTGAGCTGTGCCAGCAGTGATCCACTTCTGGAAATACATTTGTAAATAATAGGTGTCCCCAAACAGCCGACATGAAGTCTTGGCCTGGCAGAGTCCGAGTATAATGAGCATTTCTCCAGCAAGGAGGGCCTGACCCCTGGAGTTAGGCACCCTGGTTGGGGGGCTGTTGGGCTGCAGGGCGGGGTGGGGGTGGGGTGGGGCAGGCACGAGCAGGGGCAGGTGGAGAGGAACACTGGGATTTAGAGGTCTTTGGTTTCAAACTGCTCCATTTGGGTCTTCATTTATTTCTCTGAGTGTCAAAGGGAAAATGGGGAAAATAAAACCAATCTCATAGCGTTGTTATAAGAATCACATGTAATAACAGTATCAACTTTTATAATATACCATTCACAATATGTAAATAAAATAGATTTATCTCTACCATATTATTCCTATGAAAGGCTACTCACTCTGCTGTAAATCTTCAAGCTTCATGACAGTCTGTCTGAAGCTAATCTGTCCACCGACTGTCAGGATGCTCATTTTTCTCCTTCGTATCAGAAAAGTCCTGACTCCTCTACTTCTGTCTTCAGATGTTAGTGTCCCCTCTTTCTCCACGGGTTCCTGTCCGTCTGCTACACTCCACTTCAGCCACCTCCCCACCCGGCCCTGACATCCTCATTTTTTTTCATTTGACCCTTGAAATAATAGATGTGAAAGCTCAAATATTGGTAACAGTTTCTCACATTTTATATGACAAAATCCCTACTTCAGCCCGCAAATCTCGCCTAAACTGCCAAGACAACTTTTCCTTCCACTGTGTTTGCTCAAGCAGCTGGTCTGTGTATTGTTCCTGATACGTCTCCTGCAACCTCCCTCTGGCCTTCCCTTGTACCATTTCTCCTGCCCCGAGTACCCTTTGCCCTCCTTCCCCTTGACCAAGACATCCTGGTTAAGCCTGCTTGAAATTTTCATGTCTTGGCACTCGCTGAATTACTCATTCCTGTCTGCACCACTCATGAATGAATGTGGCCTTGAACTGCTAAGTTTCTTAATGTTATGCTTCAAGGCCTGACTGAATTATAGACCCATCTGGGAAGATGCTCATAATGTTCCCAATAGCTGGCCAGTAAACAAACATTGGTTCCACTCCTGACGCCGTTCTAGCTCCCAGCAAACGCATCGTGCTACATTTGGACTTTTAAAGAACTCTAACTTAAATCAAGATTAATAGGGAGCGGGTGCCTGGGTGGCTCAGTCAGTTAAGTGTCTGCCACTGGCTCAGGTCCTGGGATTGAGTCCTGAGATCTAGGGCTGCGTTGGGCTCCCTGCTCAGTGGGGAGTCTGTTTCTCCCTCTCCCTCTGCTCATCACCCCCATGCTTGCTCTCTCTCTTTCTCTCAAATAAATAAATAAATAAAATCTTTAAAAAAAAAAAGATTAATAGGGAGCCATAAAATACCCAACAAATAGATTCATTTATCAAGAGGCTATGAAATAACTATAGTAAGGCTCTTTCTCCAAAAATAATGTATTCTATTATAGAAAGTACTCAGCTGTGTACATACAAGTTGTGGACAAGATGTTTTCTTATTAAGTACGTCTTGAACAGATAGAACAATCTGTAGAAAACCAAAGGTTATCCAGACTTTATTTTTTTTTACTTTTTTCTTCTGTCAAGTTAATATTAAACACAGTTGTCAGTGAAATTCTCAGTGCAACTAGGAGTAGCAAACCTTACCTTTTCTCCTTCAATTGTTAAGCATCAATTTTTTTTTCCCTAAAGGAAGAAGATCTTAACAGTGCAATGAATAAAGAGCGACAAGAGTCTTCATTAAAATCAAAACTGTTGAGACTGCAAAAAGATATTGAAAAAGCCTCAAGAGACCAGGAAGGTGTGTAATGATATCTGTGAATGGCCCGCTCAGGGAAAGTGTTCTTTCTGCTCAGGGTTTCTTTCAGAGGTAGGGCGATTCCAGCTTTGCTAACTGGGGCAAGGATCACCTCATTTAAAGACTCATATGTCAGACCTAATTTGTGTGAATCAAGAAAAATGGGAAAGAAGAAAGGAGAGCTCAAACAGATTGAAAATGACATTTGGGTCTACTTAAGAGAGCTATCCAAGCACTGTGTCTCCATTTCCAGAAATAATAGCATTTTGCTGTGTTTCTGAAATTGGCTGGAATGAGGGACAGCTTGCTTGGTTTAAAACATGGTAAACCTCCTTGTGCACACAGCTTTTGCTTTCCTTGTTTATTTCTTTGTAAACTGTCCTTCTAAATGAGTTAGGGATATCAGAACGTGAAGCAGCTCTGAAGCGAAACAGATAATAAAAACAGCCCTGTGCTCGTGATTCTGACGTGTGGAGCTTACTTGATGTGGACCAGAACAACATACTGAGACGTAATCCCTGATAGGAGATCCAAGAGGGTGAACTGTTAGAAACATAACTACCATAGTGAGGGAGAGACCAACACTGCAATAGTTTTGGGAACCAACCACGAACTGGGTCCCCAAGGAGGATTCGAAAAGCTCACCTTCAAAATAACAATCAAGATTTTTTTTAAAAACACCAGAATTCCTCAATTTTCATTAAATGAAGGTACAGGCCACCCATTCAGTCAAAGTTAGTCACAACTAACAAGGAGAAAGAGCCTCGGCCACTGGGAAATCCCCCTGGTGTCACTTCTGGACTCAGGCTCCTCTTGCACGTGCCCCCTGTCAGCTGTGTCCTTCCAGGACAGGACGGACAGCGGGGACTGAGATGATGGTTTCATTGTCAGGCCTGGAACGCATGCTGAAATCCTACTCTGGGGACCCCGCCTTCTCAGACGCAGAGAGCCAAAAAATCACAGCAGCCCTGATGGACGAGGTAAATATTTGCAGTGTCGACTTTCCTAGATTTAATGATGAAAGAGTTATTTTTAGAATGCTTGTTCTCTTGGCCCATTTGACCTCTGCTTGCCTTTCCTTTCTCATGACATAAAACAATCTAGTCAGAGAGCCTCCTTGAGGAACCCTTTGAGGGATCTGGAAAAATTCAACTACTTAGACATGTTTGTTTTAGTGTCCTTCCAGGAAACCAATTGTGCCTAAAATAGAATTCCCCAAAATAGAATAATTCTGTCAGGGTCTGGAAACCATGTGTACTTTAACCTGGTTAAGAAAAGTGATTAAAAACACAGGGTCTGCATTCAAAAAGGCCTGTATTTGGATCTCGCTCTGCCCTTTCCAGGGACTTGGGACAACTTTACTTTTCTCGGTACCTACTTCAAAGGGTTATTGTGAGGATGAAGTATGAGCTAGAAAGTGCCAGCACTGTGCACAGAGGAGAGCTGAAATCCTGGTAACTATAGAGTCCATATTCCACTTACCATCAGCTAACATCAGGGGCTTCTGAAAATAACAGGAGAGAAGAAAGCTTGGCCACATAGAAGAAAGAGGGTAGTCTGGGGGGTGTGGCAAAAGCTTCTAAGAAAAAGGGAAAAAAGTTTAAAGGCCGAGGTAGTTTTGAGGGGAAGGGGAGGTACTGTTGGGAGAGGGCAGGGAGAGGCATCTCTGGGCCTTTTTGCTGAAAGCCTGGCCCACAGCAGCTCCCTGGGTGTTTGTGGGGAGCGATGGATAAAGCGGCAGCTTCAGAGACACCCACAGTGAAAGGGAAGACAGCAGTGGCCTGTGACTTTTATGTAGGCGTGAAAATGAACAGATACTATGAACTATGTGTGCTAGATACAGGTTTTCTGCTATAATGAGAGAGAGAGAGGAGAGAGAGGGATTCATCTGAGAAGCATTCAGGAAGAGATACAAAATCTTCAGCAATGTTTTGAAGGAAACGGGCAGCTGATATCTTGTAGGTAGCCTAACTGACTCAATCTTGTGAAATCCAGGTACCTCATCCTTCTGTCCAAACAGTCAATTTCAATAGTTCTCTGGGGAAAGGAGACAAATACAGCCAGGTACAGTTCAATCTATTTCTTAGCAGAGGCTTCCTTTAGCAGGGGAGCTGTTGTAAAAACAAGCCTAACACTCTCAGTGAAGAGAAAGGCCTGACTTCTGTTCACTTGGGAGCAGAGGTCTAACACACTTGTTGGGACACATGGCTGCGGGTCCTGTGAGATTAGAAAGCAGTCTGTAGGACATTTTCTGGGACAGTGCAAAATGTTTGGTTTACTAATTCTTTGCAAATACTGTTTACCAAAATAAAGTCCGATGGAGCATTTTGTGATGGTGTTCAGTTGTAATTTTCTTTCTTCAGTGGGTCTTGCATAGAATTTTATTGTTGTCATTACCAGCATAGGGCATGCACTGGGATAATCTGGGTACACGCTGGCCTCATTCACACAGCAGAGGGTACAAGGTTGGAGAGAGTCCGCACCCTGTATTCATGGTGTTTATGACGGAGCCAATATGAACCTTCAAGTATTTGGATGCCAAATACCCTTGTAACTTGGTTACACACCCCTGCATCAGGTGGAGGGAAACTGGTGGTACTGGTAGACTTTGTGTTCCCCAGGGAAGTTTCCTTGCAGGAGGAAACTCTGTTTCATTTAAATTGTTCCCAGTTCATCGTCTCTTGGTCCTTCAAGTGCCATACTTGAAGCAAGAACATTGGTAAGGCATGTTCTATGAGAAATTTTTGCAGGAACAATGTATTTAGAGTAGACCCTGTTTTCAGATGTGGAAAGGAGCACCACATAGAGGAGGAAGGAGGCTTGCCGTCTGATGTTCTCGGATGCAGACTAGGTCTAATGGTAGAAGGTGTGTGATGGGTTTTGATTTCATCTTAGGTAAGCCTGCCCCACAATGCAGTGGATTAGTCCATGGTTGTGGTCCCCTGGCAGGGAATGCAGGGTTAGGAATCCCCATGCTAGAGGTGTGGAAAAGGGAGGAAATAATGGTGAAGAAGAGATGGGATAAGCGGGCCCCTTCTGTTGTTCAGATTTCAGTTACCCTGACTGAAGACAGCTTGACAAAGAAGCTATTAATGAAGTTTCTAGTTCAAGGTCAAATGGGGAACAGGAGGTCAAATGGAGAGCTAGAAGTGTATCTTTAGCTTCACTTATTTTTACACCCAAGTACTCCCAAATATTGTTTCCAGTTTCCAGAAGTGTTACTGCAAACTTTTGGGGGTAATGTAAGACTTCACCTCTGTAAGAAAAACAGTAACAGCAGCAGCAACAACAATTCCCACTTCACACCATTTTAGGTTGATCCTATCTGATGCAAGTTCAGTTGTGTTCATAGTGCTGAGCAGTACCTTCAACTGCCTTTCTTCAAAGCCCCCTGAAAGTCTACCTTCTGCAATCAACACTTATTATTCCCTTTCTCACTCCTCAACAGAATACTGAGTAAAACTATCTGTTGCCACAAAATCCTGATCTATATAGGTTTCCAGTTTATCCTGTTCATAAGAGTCCAGAATAAGGTGTACTCAACAACTAAGGTTTTCCTTTAAAGTGCTTAAAGACCACTTTTCTGCTCTCTTGAGCATTTTCTGTGCCTGTCTGCGTGAGTTGAATGTGTATCCTTCTAGACCTGTCGTCATCTTGGAAGTTATCCTGATATCCCTTTACCCACACAGCTGTGCCTCGTTTTCTAGACATTTACTCACATGGCCAAATGATGTATCCACAGACCAATTTGAAACTAGACCTTCTGCAAGCAAACTCCTACAAACTGTCATCGGTGTTAGCAGAACTTGAGCAAAGACCTCACCCCAGCCATCCCTGTAGTAACTCCATCTTCAAGTGGAAAGAAAAGGTAAAAACTTAAGAGATGGATTGTGATTTCTTGACGGGACTTGCTGTATGGAGTGGCTTCAAGTAGTACCAGGGCAAAAAAGCTATTATGAATTATATGTGCCATAGATCTCAAATCCCAATTATGGAATTTTAAGATGAATTTATTTGTATTCCTTTTGAGTGCAGTAACGAGCTCATCACAGATGAATACATCCTTTGTAGACTAACTATGAGGAGATACTAACACTTTGGATTCCTTCTTCTTCTTCCTCATATCTTAACTTTATTCTTTGAATAGGCTTTTAGAGTAAAATTTCATACAGACCTGAGTCGTGAGAGAGAAGAATTGATGTTGAGTGCGTGAATATACAGGAGTCGCTCCTTCTTGAAGCTGTTTTCCATTTCCTATCAGAAGGGGGAGCAGTAACCATCTTGTGATAAAGGGATTGTTTTCTTTCCATGAGACAGGACTCTAAACCCGTCTCAGTCACTTAGAGTTATGGCAATTTCACTTGCGTTAAAGCCCATTAAGTTGAATCTGAGGAAGTAAAGCTCTGGATGTTATTATTTGACTTGGAGCTGCAGGTCAGAATTGGAAACACAAGCTATAAAATGCGGTAATGGTCTAATTCTGAAAATATTACGGCTTCAGAAACAATTAAGATTTATAGTAGAGTTTAGAAAAGTATTGAATAATTTATTTATACTCTCTTCCTCAAAATTCAAAAATAAATTCATGAGGAAAAAAGATGTGGAAGAGTTACTTCTCAAAAATACTTTTGAAGATGGTGTCATTAAAATGACTTTTTTTTTTTTTTACTATTTAAACAGCAACAGACACATAGTTATGTAAAAATATCTCGGCCTTTTCTGATGAAGAGATTAGAGAATGTTGTGAGCAGGACATCTTCTGGTGGGCAGAGAATCCCAAGTTCCTCATCTACAGGTAATCTCATGCCTGCAATAATTCGGTCCTGGGTTCTGTTGGTAAAGCACATTGCAATATTTACATTTTATTTTCAGGGTCACACAGGCATATATCAGCTCAAAGAAATTTGCGTTTCAGTTAGGACTGATTAATTTGTTAGCATTTTTAGCTTTTGGTGCAGATGTAATCCAAAATGTGGGAAGGAGTCAAGAAGCAGAGGGTTGGGGGAAAAATGTATGCTGTGAGAAGGTCCCTTAGATGACTGGCATCTGTGTTACTCAGTCTGCTATTTGCTGTCCATACATTCACCCCTGAACCATTGTGAGAAACTGTCTCCACAGCCTCCCCCAAACGTCCATAGAAATCCTGTCCTTTCTGTCAGAAACATGGTGATCCCAAGACCTACCTACTCCCTTTATTCAGCTGCCTGACCTTAGCTATTTATCCAACCCACACCCCCCACCTTTTCAGCATTCAACACCCACACAAACAAACACACACATGTCATTCTCCCTTGTTTAATTATAGTTTTCATAACCTTGATTCTCGAGTTTCTTGGTAAGAAGTTGGCAAAAAGTTTCAGGAAAACCCAGGACGTAATGGTCCACGTGGTATAGTAAAGACTCACCATCACATTAAGAATCAGGTCCGTCAGAACCTCAGGTGGACGGAAGCAAGCACATGCTCCAAGGTCCCTACCTCTACCTGAATGGCAAAACTGGTGTGTGTGCTCCAAAACATGCATCAACTACCATACATATTAGCTAACTGATATTAAAAAAGAGGTTCATGTGGGAAACAATTTTAAATTACCATCTTTATTATTTTTTCTCCAGACTTATTATGTCCCACATTATTATACAGTTTTTGATTATATCCTATACCCAGTCCATACACATAGTAGGGTACCATAAATCGTTACTATACCAAGGAATGCATACTATGTGAAATTTTAAACTTTCCACTTGAGAAAATGTCAGTAGATTCAGGCTCTACACCACACCATTGAATAACTCAAGAGCTTCCCATTATGTTCATCTTGCCTTCTGACATAGCATTAATAATTATAACTGAATCCAACTTACAGCCTCTGGTGTGGCCCAGCCCGGCAGTGGTCTTTGCAAGGCTTTATATTCTTTTCAAGCCAGACAAGATGATGAATTAAATTTGGAAAAAGGTAAGAACCATTTTCAAATAGTTTGATTGCCTTACTGTGTCGAGATCTTTCACTTGAATAAAACTCCTGTCTTTGTTACAACAGCCTTACAAGTTACTGTGACATCAAACCAGCTCAGGTTTATAATCACCCTTTTAGAAGGCACACCAAGAATTACAAAGTCATATAATGAAAATAGCTAACATTCAGTCAGTGTTTACTCAGTGCTAGACTTTCCTGCAAGCACATTGTCCCATTTAATGTTCATAATAGCCCTTTGAGGTAGGTATTATTGTTTATTCCCATTTTATTTTTGAGAGACTGAGGCATAGAAAGGTTAAGTACTTCGGCTGAAGTTACAGGAAGTGATAGCATAGGCTTTGAACTCAGAAACCCAGAGACATGCTTCTTATCATAGCGCTAACTGGGGTAGAGTGCCGGTAATGGAAAGTTATTACAAAGGCAGCCCCACCTTTATCTTTTCAGAAAGCTAAACACACAAGAATGTGAAATGATTTCCTCTCATGGCTTAGGGTAAGTGTGAGTTCTAGAAGCCGGGTCAGAGAACTCCCAGCTTAATGATTCTCCCACTTACCTCTCAGAAAAGTGGTTTATGGCCAGTCTAGGAAATGACCCCCTTCTCTCTGTCACAGATTTTTGTTGAACACGGAAAGGTGTGCTATCATGGGTTAACCTCAACATTAAATAAGAAAAAGTCACTAGCCTCAACTTTATTTGTCTGTCCAGTTAGCAACCATATTTGGATGTTAAAGCTAAGGCAGTGATCCAGAAATGAAAAGATGAGAAAAGAGTTGTGTTGTAGGAGAGAGTTTATTACATACAAGCAGGACATGGCGCCCAGAGCCAACAGGAAATCATGATGGATTTTGCAGTCATACAACACCACATACTTGCTATTGGTTAACGGGTGCTTCCTTTTCAGTTTGCCGTCAGATTTCTTCCAGCAACTACTTTTCCTTCTAGCTCAGAAATAAATAAAGATAAGAAAAAGGGAGGGCGCCTGGGCGGCTCAGTGGGTTAAAGCCTCTGCCTTCGGCTCAGGTCATGATCTCAGGGTCCCGGGATCAAGGCCCGCATCGGGCTCTCTGCTCAGCAGGGAGTCTGCTTCCTCCTCTCTCTCTGCCTGCCTCTCTGCCTACTTGTAATCTCTCTCTCTGTGTCAAATGAATAAATAAAATCTTAAAAAAAAAAAAAAGAAAAAGAAAAAGTTGACCCTCTCCTCCATTCATCTTAAATCAGTGTTGCCTTTAGTTAAAAGTTTAAAGTGTTCTGGAAGTCACTTCCTTCCTCATCATGTCATCCTAGGGTTACCTATAGCAGTAAGTGAGTAAATGAAATGCTGTATTCCCACTTCCCGTGTGAATAAAAACCACATTTCCCAGATGCCACCTAGATCCCAAGGCCTGGGTTTGAGTTACATAGTTACACAATAAATTGATTCTCTTCTTTGCCTTCAGTTCTGTTGGCAGCAACGTCTACTTATACTTTATATCATAAGTGGGTTCTTTAAGTAAACAGAACTGTGGGAGGCTTAGGGAAGCTGGCAACAAGACTTCATTTGTTTGAATTCCTGTTAGCAGACTGTGTCGATAAACTGACCAGAGATCTGCTGGCCTGAGGGAACTCACTGGCAGTAGAACTTAGGGTGAGAATGATCTCCTATAAGAAAAGTGATTTATGAGTGAGCTGGGATGGAAAGGGGATGGATAGTCCTTTGCCTAAGAAAGAAAATAACTGGGGAAGAGAATGAATGAAAGACTGGAAAGTTACCTCAGAACGATGCTCAAGATAAAGGAGCTCTTGGATCCTGAAGGAAGACGATGATTCTGCTTTGATGTATGGTCAGCAGCCAGAGGAGTAGGACTTGACCAGAGGATTTGAGGCACCAGGTTAAGCTTTAGGGTTACTAATATCAGAATAGTATTTATTAAAAGAGAGAGTATTAGAGAAGGGCCGTGTGTTTCTTAGGACTACTGTGTATTTATCACTTTAAAAAGTATTGTCTTCAAATTGATATTTTATTAAAGTGATCTACATTGCTGAATGGGAGGGGGTGTTATGTTTCTGTGAAAAGCTGTGAGTTGGAACCTTAGACTATAAATCTGGCTCATGTAATGGAAAGAAGCTGTTGTGATCTAAAGAATAGTCTGGTAGCTGAGACATACTCCTAATAGTCACCATACCAGACTCTCTCGACATGAGACCCTTAAAACCATGCCACCGACATGAGAAACCCTTAAAACACAGATATCGAGAAAGAGTTTGATGACAAGCCATAGGCTGTATGCAGAGTAAGCCATCCAGCGCAAGAAGGATGTAGGACCCAACGTGATTCCATTCTTAATGAAACTATCTTATGGCATAATTTGGTTGCCCATTACCTTATCCTTTTTAATATTCTCTGCATTATGCCTGCTTCATATGGAGGTGTTCAATAAATTTTGCTTCATCTGAATCACGTGCAGAGAATGATGCTAGCAAGTAACTCCTTGACAGCAGAATCTCCTTAGAACGGTCTTACCCACTGGGCTCGGGCATGTGCTTAATTGGCAGAGAGCTATTTGTCTAACTAAATGTGCATTTTCACAGGTGACATTGTGACTATATACAGGAAACAAGAAGAAGGATGGTGGTTTGGTTCTCTGAATGGAAAAAGGGGCCATTTTCCTGCTGCTTATGTGGAGGAGCTCCCTTGAAACGCTGGGAACCCCGCTACCCGGGCGTAAGACAAGATTCCAAACACACCGCCTTCCTCTGTCAGCCGTCCCGGGCAGTGCGAATAAAGATAAATGCTGTCATCTTTACAAATGGGGAATGGAGTCTTACTTGCGTGTCACCGCACTTTGCACGCTTGCTTATTGGCTTGAAACAGAGACAGAAGATGGCGAGCAGAGGGAGGCAGGAAAGAGGCTTTGCAGCATCTAGAGTTTTCAAATCCTAAGAGACCCCAGAGATGCCCAACAAAGTCCCCAGGGGCACACAGGGAGAGAGATGGAGTTCAGATGGTTCAGCCACTTGCCTGAACTCACACAGATTCCTGGTAGCACCACAGATGCCCTTTGCGTCTGGATTGTGTGGCAACAGGCCAGAGCAGGCTTGTGGGGGTCAAGCAGGGCCTGGGAGGCAAGGAAGAACAGATCAAGGAGGAGATGAAGAGCTCAGCAGAGCCTGGCAGGTCAGACCCCAGGAAGAGAGACCCAGGTTAGGAGAGGGTAGAATAGAGAATGGGGAGCTGAGGCCAAGAGGGGGGATGGTAGATAAGAGGTCTGGCTACTAGGCAGAGGAGCTCAGTGTAGAATGGGTTTCCATCCTTAGCCAGCAAGCTTCTGAGGCAGTGGCTTAGATACCCGCTGTGCACACCCAGAACTGTTCTTGGAAGTGAGGTCAGGTGTGAGCCCGAGATGGCTCGGAATCTGGGAGCAAGAGTGAAGTGGATAGGAAACTGGAAGAAGACAGTGTCTGAAATCTCTTGCCGCCTTGTCCATTTGGAAACTTCATATACCAATTTAGAGATAAGAAATTTGCAATTCCCAAGTAGGTCATCATGAAAGGAATACCCTAAGCAGCTTCTTAGTGAAAGGAACCTTAAATGCTAATGGATCTCTCTGGATAGAAAGTTCTAGAAACTAACATTTACTATTAAAATGGAATATTTAGAGAGAAGCAGCTTTATGCTGCTTCCCCAGATGCCCTTTAATGGGAAAAGATCAGGACTGAGAGAGGGTGGGCCTTAAATTTTTCCCAAGCGGAACATTTTAGAATGAAGAGAAGCACCTTTCAAAAAAATGACCTAAATCAGCCTGGAGATCACATTCTCCTGAATGGAGGGTTATAGTGTTGATAGAAACATCCAGGCGTGTTTACTCTTGTTCCAAATAGTGTGACATTAGAGTAATTAAAATCCATTTCATTACTCTAGTGCCACCTACCTCTTTTTTTTAATTTATTAAATTTTACACTTTCAAAAAGGAATTTTTCAAACCAAGGTACATATATTTTTTTATACTCGGCACCATTTCACTCCTACAGCAGGATATAATGAACAGATAGAAATATTTATAGATACAGATACCAGACCTGAAGGAGCTCCAGTAAAATTTGTTATGTGAGACATAACTTACAACCTAGAAGAACAGATCAGAAGTTTTAATGTCATCCTTAATGGTGTGCTAATGAAGGCCTTCTACATGTAGAAAGTTGGCTGAATAATAGGCCATTAGACCATGAACAGAAAATTGGAATTTATATTTCCTCTTCATCTTCCTTCTTTCCATTAAGCCCTGATGTATAAAAAATTGTGTAGCAACTGACTGCAGCCTACAACGGATCATTTGTGTAGAAAAAGTGATGATAATGGTGGCTGGGCCCTGAAACTCATTGGAAGTAATTTTCAAAGAAAGAGGCCCCTCTGCCTTTGTAAATCTGTTTTACTTTGTGAAAACATAAATGATTTTCCTGTTTTGTAACATTGCTACAAATTCTTTTTGCATCGGTGACATAAATTCTATCGTTTAAGAAAATACTGTCGTCAAACTATATGTATAAATATAGTTGGGTAAAACAGACTTGTTGAATATCTTTTTATTAGGGCAAGAATTTTCTGGTTGGACAAGTGGGAATGGTATCCCTTATATTTAAATGAAAATTAACTGTATATTGCGAAGATTAATGATGTATACAAATCTCCCACACAGAATAAAGTAATTTTTAATGTTAATACTTTTAAACTCTTAATTAGGCTTTCATAATTACACTCTACTATGCAGTTTCATATGTCAGGAAGTTTTTAGCAACATCAATAGCCTGAAATACAAGCAGCAGAGGTCTGAGCCAGGTTTTCACTGAAGACAGCAGAAGGCGTTACTCTACTTCTCTCTAATAGAATACAAGCTGATATAATCATACCATCAACCAGAAAGATCTATTCATTTCATTTATTTTTCATTTTCAATTACCCATAATAATTAACATTTATAATGACAAAATGCACTTTAATCACTTAAAGTGCCTTCTGATCTATCAAAAAGTTATATAATACCCAGTTTGGGGTAAAGTAAATTTTATTGCATAGTATTATAAGGCATTAACTGATAAGTAATTTGAGTATAGTGTAACTTTGTTCTTCCCTCCAAAAACCCCACCTCCTCCAAAGTCTTAACGGCTTTGGTGGGTAATCAGCCTGACTTAGAACAAGAAAAGTGCATTAGAATCAAATAACATATCCTATTGTCTTTTGCAGTGTTAACACAGGAAGAGTGGATAACCCAGGAGAGATAGGTTTGGGGGGGGCCGGTCAGGGGGCAGGATCAGGTGGTATTGGGACTTGGACCATGGTTAGGGACATGCAGAGGAGAGTAGGAACGTTTTGTAGAGGGAGTGCAGCTACAAGGATAGAGCTACATGGATAGTGTCAGAGATTCTGGCAGGCTGTGATCCAGAGTGGAGATGGGGCTCCCAGGCCTCCCACTAGGCAGCACCAGGGGTGAGAAATCAAGTCAGAAAATCCAGGCTGTGCTTATGGAAATGGGAGCTCAGTTTAGGGAAACTACTAGGATGTGCGCAGGTACCTGCAGTTGGGGAAATCTGCCCAGGGGCCAGAGCCCAGTAGCCACTCACCTGCGGGGTCATGGGAATGGGAGGACAGCAGCTTTGGCCTGAAGTTGGAGTAAATAGACCTGCCCAGAATTAAACAGTGAAACACTCCTCAGAGGAACTGTGGGATAAGGAGAAGCTGACCTGGGGGAGGAAGCAAACTAAACTGGCTAGAGAAGGACCTTGGCTCCACAGCTGAGGACTAATGCTGGAGATCTGGGGACACAAAGGGAGTCACACCAGAGAGTGCCTAGAAAGGACTGGGGCCTGCCTCGAGCCAGGTATTTGCCGTGGCAGACGTGTTGCTGATCTCAGTTTCAGCTGGCTTATAACTTGAGTTTTTTGGACGCTGGAGCAAATGGCTCAGTGCTTACCCAGAGATTCTCCAAGGGTAGTGCTGGAACCAGCAGCACACATGTAACCTTGGATTAAGTTAGAAATGCAAATTTTCAGCTCCCACTTCACACTAGGTCAAAAACCCAGCCATCTGTGGTTTAGCAGGGGCTCCCGGTGATTCTAATGCAAGTTTAAGTTTGAGAACCACTGCTTACTTGAATGAATCCTGAGACTAGTGTCTACAGCAGAAACCCCAGGGAAGGAGCATGGTTGAAGGAGAAATATAACCAAGGAGTCGTATATCCAAGGAGTCAGTTCTAAAAAAAGAAATATCCCTTCCTTTTGATACAATAAGTTTTTAAAGATGAGTGGTGTTGGGGACTTTGTTGAAGAAGTCTTTCTCCCTTGTGGGGGCTGCTCTACCTAGGGACCCCTTTTCCTCTTCTTTCTCATGTTCACCCTTGGCCCAGGGAAGAAGGAACACTTTGGACTACCTTACACTCTATGAAAAGAGACTCTTCTCTTTCTCAGCCGCTTACTTGATAATCTCATTGGCAAAGAAAGCATGGGATGGGCCATCTCTTGATACTAGAGAATGAGAAGCAAACAGCTCTCCCCTCTCAGTCCATTCCTCTGTATTCCTTACTCCACCAACCAGGGTCTGGAAGCGGATCATCCTCCTCCTGACTTGTGATCGGAAGGTCAATAGTAGCCTCACACGATGCCATTGATGCCAATGTCTTTCACCTCATTTCCTCTCATCATGCAGGCATTTTATCATCTCACACCATCACAAGAAGGCTGAGTACAGTATGGTAAGATATTTTCAGACAGAGGGTGCCTGGGTAGCTCAGTTGGTTGGGCGACTGCCTTTGGCTCAGGTCATGATCCTGGAGTCCTGGGATCGAGTCCCACATCGGGCTCCCAGGTCCATGGGGAGTCTGCTTCTCTCTCTGACCTTCTCCCCTCTCATGCTCTCTCCTTCTCAAATAAATAAATAAAATCTTTAAAAAAAAAAGATATTTTCAGAGAGAAAGACCATAACTTTTATTCACATACCTTTTACTATGATATGTTGTTATAATTGTTTAATTTTATTATTATTTTGTTAATCTCTTACTGTGCCTAATTTATAATTTAATCTTTCTCATAGGTGTGGTATATATTCAGTACTAGCTAAAGTTTCGGCCTCCACGGGGGGCCTTGGAACATAGCCCGTGGATAAGGGGGTGACTACTACATTTTGTTGGTCATAATGAATAATGTTGTTACAGACATTCATGAACAAATCTGGGGGGGAATTTATCTCTTTTGGGTAGATACCTAGAAGTAGAATTGTTAACTGTATTTATCTTCTTTTTCCCTGTGTATTCAACTTCAAAAACAATCCCACAAATTGTTTTCCAAAGTAGCGATATTATTTTACATTTCCACCAGCAATGCATGAGAATTCCAGATGCTGCATAGCTTTGTCTGTACTTGATATTATCAGTCTTTTAAATTGTAGCCATTCTAGCAGGTGTATTTTAATTTCACTGTGGTTCTAATTAGTACTTCCCTAGTGACTAATGATGCTGATCATCTTCCCGTGTGCTTGTTGACTATAGATTAGCCATTCTCAACCAATTCACTAGCAGGTTTTCATGAATAAACATTTCCCAGACTGTTGCTTGCCTTTGGAGTGGTTGTTGCTTACCCTGAAACGGTCATTTTAATAACTTGCCAGCTTATATATGGTTTCTGTGAGGCAGAATAGCCCAGCCTTCTCATATCACCCTTGTCAAGAGGAGGGTCTTTCAACTAGATTTGGAAGGGTAAATTGAAGTTACCGTACAGAGTAGTTGGAACATTATACATCTGTCACTTAAATACCAGGACTTAAAGACAACAAGTCCTTTTCCTCAAAGAGCCCTCAGTCTCACTTTTGTAAGGGCAACAGACCAGTTAACAAACACAATACACTGTGATACGTTTTATAATAGGGCTACAACAAGAGGGGTAGGAGAACATCGAGGAGAGGCATTGATCGGGATACGGAGGTTGGGGAAAGTCAGCTGAGGAGCACTGAGGCAAATGAGGAAGGTGGGCTGAGCTACTGGAAGCTGAGAAAGAAGGCGCCGCACCTCGCCACTGGAAAATACATGTGTATGACATTTGTCATGCGCTAGGCCACAGAGCAAGTCTCTAGAATTGTCTGGAAATTATTAAGAAAAGGGTAATTTAAAAGCCATCTGCATTTGGAGAACACATACCTATGTATGCCTGCATGCACTTAAGCACATGGATGTGCACCCGCACACACACGCGCACACATGAACTTCCAAATAACCCATGGTCAACAAGAAATCTTAATGGAAATTAGAAAATATTAGAAATAAAAAATAAGAAAGCTACTACATATTAAAACCTGTAGTTCTAGGAGAGCAGCTTAAAAATGTTATAGGGAAAAGTAGAAAGGCTAAAATTAATGAACTAAGCATCCTAATTTTGGATTTATAAAAACAACAGCAGAATCAACCCAAAGAAAGGAAAGACATAACAAGGAAAAAAAGAGCAAAAGTTCATGAAATATAAAGCAAAATAAAATATTGAATAAAGCTACCTATTCGTTCTTTGAAAGGATTGAACAAACCTCTGCAAGATTAAGAGAAGAAAGCATAAATAAGTGTTTTTATAAAGAAGAAGTAGACATACTATAGTGGCAGCTGATATCTAAAAGCTAAAATTATATACTTTACACCAATTAATTTGCGAAAGAAGCAAGCCCAAAAGACAAATTTCTCAAAAAATATTCATTATCAAAACTCACTCAAGAAATAGAATAACTTGAGGCACCTGGGTGGCTCAGTGGTTTAAAGCCTCTGCCTTCAGCTCAGGTCATGATCTCAGGGTCCTGGGATCAAGTCCCGCATAGGGCTGTCTGCTCAGCAGGGAGCCTTCTTCCTCCTCTCTGCCTCTCTGCCTACTTGTAATCTCTCTCTCTGTCAAATAAGTAAATAAAATCTTAAAAAAAAGAGAAAATGTTAAAAAAAAGAAACAGAATAACTCAATAATTTAATTACCATTAAAGAAATTCAATGAGTAGTTTAAAAAAAAAAAAAACTTCCTACAAAGAAAACACAAGCCCAGATAGTTTTATAGATGAGTTCAAAACCAGTTAATCCCATTGAGAATTTTTCAGGAAATGGAAAAAAAGGAACATACCCAAACTATTTTCAAGGGTGTAGGACCTAGAAGAACTTTGATGCCAAAACCAAAGTTAATACACAAAGAAAAATTTTAAGCCAATCTCATTTATGGCTATAGATATAAAAATTTAAATTTTAAAAAATATTATAGCTACATAATATAAATATAAAAAAGATTACATATCATGGCTAAATTGGGTTTATTCCAAGAAGGCAGGGTTGATTCAACATTTTTTAAACAATCTATTTATATAAATCACCATGTTGACAGATTGAAGATGAAAATCTATATAGATGCAGAAAAAACATGATAATATTAACAAACATTCATGGTAATTACTTTTAATTAACTGCAAATAGAAATAAGCCTCCTTGGCCTGATCAACAGAAGAGAAATTGGCAAGTTTGGGAAACTACACATGGTATGGCTGATAATCAAAGACATTAGATGACTTGCCTCAGATCAGGTTTCATAGACCAGACCACAACTTAATTCTCAGATTTTTCCACAGTACCATTATGATGCTGGAAAACAGAACTTTTCACAAAACAGTTTAGAGTATTTAGAGAAAGCTCCCGAGATTTGGGCAATGAGTCCCGCCTCTTTGGACCTCTCTCCCTCGGCTTCTGGGATGTTTTTTTGGGAGATGGGAGACCCGAGGCCCCGCGCCATCGTGGACCCGGCCCAGCAGCGGTTTTGTGCACCCTGGCGCCGGGATGGAGTTGTCCGTGGTTTGTCGCCCAATTCTCAGGAGCTTTCTGCCCAAAAAAAGAAAGCTCCTGAGAATTGGGCGGAAATACCCGCCGAGTTGGACAGGGCAGGCTCGGCCTTTGTGGGGTGTTTGCTGGAGGAGCGGGCCGAGCGGCATCACGCCGTTTTCAGGCCCCGCGCTGGCCGTGATTTCGCCCCAGTTCTCCCGAGTTTTCTCCCGAAAACCATCTCGATTTGGGCAGCAGGCTGGGGAGAATTGGGCGGAAAGCCCCGCCTGCTCGGGAAGAGCAGGCTCGGCGTTTTCCGGGCGTCTTTTGAGGAGAGTGCCGAAGGGCACCTCGAGGTTTCTGCGCCCAGAGCCGGCCGTGATTTCTCCCCAGTTCGCACGATTTTTCTGCTGAAATCCATTTCGACTGGGGGCAGAAAGCTCCCGAGAATTGGGCAATGAGCCCCGCCTCTTTGNCACATTTATTTGAATCTCAAATATTTCCTCTTTCTAATTAATGACCTTATCCTCAACTGCTGCCAGCTAGCTGCTGAGAGATAGGGATAACATGTCTAAGCTCTAAACATTGTTCATGTCATACCACACCATACATTGTTTATACCTCTCACCAGGATATATTTACGATACCAAGAAAGGAACTGATTTTAAATAGCTTATATTTCCTCTAGTTTACTTAAAAAGTAGACTCTATTTCCACTTAGATAAAACCCTTATCTTTATCCAGAAAGGATCTTGTTCTTTATTAGCTCATCATTAAGTCAAGACTTGCCTGTAGGGGGGTGCCTGGGTGGTTTGATTGGTTAAGTGACTGACTCTTGATTTTGTCTCAGGTCATAGTCCCAGGGTCCTGGGATCGAGGCCCACATTGGGGTCCCTGCTCAGCAAGGACCCTGCTTCTCCCTCTCCTGCTCCCCCTGCTTGTGCTCTCTCTCTCTTTCTCTCTTTCCATCAAATAAATAAATAAAATCTTTAAAAAATGAAAAGAAATATTAAAGGGGACTCTGAGTACAAAGGAGAGACCAAAAATGATGAAGACAGGGAAAAAGACATGAAAAAATATGCACGAGTATCTCACAACCTGAGCCGAACGAAGGCAGACACTTAACCAAATGAGCCACCCAGGTACCCCCATCTCTCTCTCTTTTCCTCTGCCCCTCTCCACACTTGGCTGCTCACTCACTCTCTCTCTCACATAAGTTAATAAATCTTAAATTAAAAAAAAATCCCCAGTAGGACCATCTTTACCATCTGAAAATGGGTGAACCTAGCTGCAACACACGTGCAGGTATTGTTGAACAAGTCAGCTCCTTTTCAGAGGTGTAATTTTGAATTCATATTAAATAATTTTCTATTGAGTCTGGGCAACGTGTTCAACATTAACAGATATTTATTAAGCTTCTATGTGCCAGACATGATGCTGGGTGATAGCAAAATAGGCAATTCGCTGTTGTGGTACACAAATCAATACAGAACTAATTGTCTTCGTACAGGAATTTTCTGAGTTGGAATAGAAGCAACACTTTGTAATCTTCCTTAGCTGGGAAATTGAAAATTTTAATCCATTAGAACATTTTAACAGATTTTGTGCCAATTCTTTTTTTAATTTAAACAATTTAGTGATTGAGTTTAATTTTTAAAGATCTCATTTTTCATTTTATTACAAATTGTGGACTAAATTAGTCTACCCCATTTGGGTTCCATTTTAATCAACTTAGCTATTCGTGCATATTTTTTTTTTTCATTTAGGAAAATCTCTTCTCTTTGTACCTTGTGTTCTATTTCCATGTCAGGAAGATTTTAAATGGTTAAAATTATTTTAGTTTTGCAATATACCTTCCTGAATACAATGTATAAAAAGAGCAAACTTAATGAAATGGTTGGTTTGCCTTTCATGTGTATTTTTATTCAATGTGAAATTTTCATAATGTATCAACTTTATAATTTAAGCTAATACGTTAATAATATCAGTTCCAGAATATTCCTGGGATGGCACATAGTGACCCTCAAAAATTAAGGTCTTTATATTTGAACAGATAAAGACTTATACATAAGTCAGTAGCCCTCCATCTGACATTTCCATAAATATTACATGGGTGATGACTGTAGTCTACAGGCCTAGAAACTGTTCTTAGCCATCCAGCTCCTAAAGGCCAGGTACATTGTTTCCCTGAGATCTGAAGCAGTTTTATCATCTTAGTGAAGCTATTTCCTAAAGATCCAGATAAAATGTATTCCTCTGCTTTCAAGACAGTTTACCTTTCTCTTAATCTATAGAAATACAAAGGCTAAGTTGTATTATTGAAGTTCAAGTTTGTCTAGAATAAGAACTTTGTCTTCACATACTTCCCTACAATATAGCACAGAAATGCATGAGGTGTTGTCCAGGTGAAGCTCATGGATTAGGTGCCAGACTGCCACGTGGGTTTGAATTCCGGTTCTAATGCTTACCAGCTGTGGGACTTGACGTTACTTAAACTCTCAGTACCTCGGATTCCTTATCTGTAGAACAAGGTTATGGATAGTATCCACCTCACACATTGATGAGGAAATATAAATGAGTAGATATATGTAAAGGGCTTAGAAGAGAAATGGAGACATAAAAGTTTTTTAAACAGTAATAACCATTACTCTAACATGGCCAGCCCTAATCAAGTCGGGTTTTAGAATGAATTAACTTCTCAGCTGAAAACATATCACTATAAAGTTCCATGGCTTCAGACCCTTTGGTATGATACTGCACTTCTCTTTAGGCATTTGTCTTTGGATCCCAGCAGTAAAGCTGATTCCTATACTGTCCTTTTGGGACTTTCCTGCTACCTGGTCTTGTTCCCCAGATCTCGCCCTATCCTTCCCCCCAGGTTAGAAGTGGAGCATGGCTGTCCTTGAAGAGAAATGGACCATAAGAGGAAGGTACTCATTTCTTCTCTCATCCCCAATCTTTATTTCTGTAACTTGCAGGTGAAAGGAACCCTTCAGAATTCCTTGCCAAGGCAACCAGTTCAATGTCTTCACTGTGTGGTTCAAAACATTACATCATCAAGAGTTTGTGGTATGAGACATGGTCTTCCTCCAGTTTCAGTGAATGACAATCTTTCTTTAAGTTTGATGTTTATTCCTTGTAGATATATTTCAGGTAGGAATTTAGTAAATGCATATTCACTGTAGTAGTTATCTATTTTTTTATATCAAATATCTAATCTCTCCCTTGGAGAACTATAACATCCCTACTCTTAGCTCTATTATTGAGGTTAATCTACCTCCACTTCTGGGCTTTGGCAGGGAATTAGTACTAGTGCAAAGCATGTACTAATCCAAAGCATGTACTTTATTTACCCCCTGACCACCAGTGATTAGTTCAGGGATTGGGACAAGCTTAAATTGCTGAGGTCTACCATGTGGGGCCTTAACCCAGAAAAACAGCTAAGCAATGGATCCTGCTAATATAATTTGAGCTCCAAATCAAGCTAGGTCCACAAAAAATGAAAAATTGAGTTTCGATATGATTTTATGAATTCATTTAAGTGTCAGTGTATCAAAAAATATGAAGATGCTTAGGAAAACTGTACTTTTTTGCTCATTGTGCTGCCACTGTTAAAATACTACCTTGGGCCAAGCCCATGACAAAATAGGAGAGGACTTTGCTAGGCACAAGCCCCACATGATTCTCTAGAAACAAAGGAGCTGACTGGTGCCATTTCCCTCCCCCACTCCTTAGTATAAACACAGAGCCACCTCAGGGAAGCAGGTCAGCCTGGACACTGACTACCTAATTTGCTTACACCAAGCTCCCCACCCCCCACCGCGCTCTAGTGGGACTGCCCTTTTCAGTCAAGCTTGCCTCAGTCCCAGTGCAGCAGGCCCCTCCCCCAGAAGACCAGCACAAACCCCTACCCACAGCAGATCTCCCAGAGAGTTCTGTAGGGCCTCAGTTCTCAGTTCTGGTGGAGTTGGTGTCAGGTCTCATTTTGCAAGTAGAGTAGAGCACACCTTGTTAAAACTCACCACATTCAGGCCAGGGACCAGACACTGCCCACAGCAGTCAAGGAGAACTTCTGCAGACCACTGGCCTGAAGGACAGAGCAGCCAAAACACAACAGCAGAGTGCACACAGCATATAATGTAGACACCCTGTGAAGAACCAGGCCCTGGGCACTACATCACCTTTTCTTCATAAGGTCATTACTTTAGGGGCAGGAGACATACTGCTTTTCCAAGAAGAAGGCAGAGACTTAAATAAAATGCCAAGATGGAGAACTTTAGCCCAAATGAAAGAACAAGATAAAGTCATAGTCAGAGATCTAAGCAAAACAGGTATAAGTAACTTGCCTGATGAAGAATTTAAAGCAATAATAAATATATTCACTGAGCTTGAGAAAAAAAAGACATCAGGGAGACCCGTAACCAAAGAGATAAAAGAGTTAAAAAAAAGAATCAATAGGAGATGAAGAATGCAACAAATGAGACTGGAAACAGGCTTGATGGAATGAACAACAGGCTGGAAGTAGTAGAGGAATGAATTAGTGGCCTAGGAGACAAAATAATGAAAAATAATAAAGCTGAACAAAAGAGAGAAAGAATTATGCACCATTAGAATAGACTTAGGAAACTCAGTGACTCCATCAAATGTAATAACATTCATGTTATAGGAGTCCCAAAAGAATAAGAGAGGGAAAAGGGGGCAGAAAATTTATTTCAAGAAATAATAGCAGAAAACTTTCCTAATCTGCGTATGGAAACAGATATCCATATCTAGGAGGCACAGAGAATGCCCTTCAAAATCACCAAAAACAAGCCAACACCTAGACATATTCTAGTTAAAATTTCAAAACATAATGATAAAGGAAAAAATCTTAAAAGCAGCAAGACAAAAGAATTTCTTAACTTACAAGTGAGAACCCATAAGGCTAGCTGGAGATTTCTCAACAGAAACTTGACAAGCCAGAAGAGAATGGCATGATATATTCAAAGTGCTGAATGGGAAAATCTGCAGCCAAGAATATTCTATCCAGCAAGGTTATCATTCAGAAAAGGAGACATAAAGAGTTTCCCAGACAACCAAAAACTAAAGGAGTTCGTGATCACTAAACCATCCCTGCAAGAAATATTAAAGGGGTGCCTCAGTTGGTTAAACGTCTGCCTTTGGCTCAGGTCATGGTCCCTGGGTCCTGGGATAGAGCCCCACATCAGGCTCCCTGCTCAGTGAGGACCCTGCTTCTCCCACTCCTGCTCCCCCTGCTGTGCTTTCTTTCTCTCTCTCTGTTAAATAAGTAAAATCTTAAAAAAAAAAAATAAAGAGAAATATTAAAGGGGACTCTGAGTACAAAGGAGAGACCAAAAATGATGAAGACAAGAAAGAATCAGAAAATCTCCAGAAACAACAGAAAAAGTAATAAAATGGCAATAAATACGTATCTATCAATAATTACTTTGTAAATGGACTAAATGCTCCAATCAAAAGACATATAGGGTATCAGAATGGATTTTTAAAAAAAGCCATCTATATGCTGCCCTACAAGAGACTTATTTTACGCCAAAAGACACCTGCAGACTGAAAGTGAGGGGGTGGAGAGATATTTAGCATGCAAATGGTTGTCAAAAGAAAGTCAGAGTAGTAATACTGATATGGGACAAACTAGATGTTTTTGCTCTTATATTGTTTTTATCCTGCTTTGGTATTAGTGTAATACTGGCTTCATAGAATGACTTTGAATATGTTCCCCCTATTCTATTATTGTAAGATTTTAATAAAGATTGTCTTTTTTTTTTAGTATTTGGTAGGATTCATTAATGAAACCCTGTAGTCTTAGACTTCTCTGTGCTGGGAGACTTTTGCACCCTATTTCAACTTCCACTCTTGTTATTGGTCTAAGACTTCCCATTTCTTGGATTCAAGATTCATGATTCAATCTTGGTAATTTGTACATTTTTAGGAATCATCTGCTTTTTTCCCAAGTTATCTAATTTGTTGGTATATAACTGTTTATTGTAATCTGTTATCACACTATTAATTTGTGTGGTATCTGCTGCATTGTTTTCTCTTCTAGTACTCATTTTGGATTTTGAGATTTTTTTCTTAAAGCATTGCCAATTTTATTTTTTTTGAAAAATGGTCATTACTCCCAATGTTATGCTATTGTTTATTTTGGCCTCTATTTTATTTATTTCTGATTTTTATTATTTGCTGCCTCTACTAAACTGCAGTTGTTTCTTCTTTTTCTAGTTCCTTGGGGTGTAATGTTGTTTATTTCAACTTTTTTCCTTAATATAAGTGTTTGTAGCATAAATTCCACTCTACCACCTGATTTTGCTGTACCCCATAGGTTTTGGAATATTGTTTTCTTTCTCATTTGACATATTTTGATTTGCTATTTATTTGGCCCATTGCTTGTACATTAGTGTGTTCTTTAATATTTACATATTATTTAATATTAAAAATATAAAATGTAGGTTAGCACACATTCCAATCTCTAGGACAGTTTATTAGCCTTTTATCTCTGCAGAGATAATATCAATCAATGATTCCTAAAAGCTGGTCTGCACAAGGGAATGGGTCAGTGACAACATTCCCACCAACCCATAGCATTCTTCTCAGATAAATTCTACTGCTGTATGATAGTGAGCAGAGCTCTAAGCCAAGTCCTAGGCACGAGAGGCAACTGAGGGGAAGTGCTCTGAAACTCTCTTCCTACTCTAACTAGATAACTGGCTGGAAAATTCCCCCCTAGACTTCAGGGTGTAGCAGAGGAACTGGAGACAAGGAGGGCATTGTTCCATGGCTTTTAGTTGTGCCCAAAATATCCTGAACCAGTATTATGTGGCTTCCACTATAGACAGCATACCTAAATACAACCGGATTCATGAGGAAAGGACAGTGACAAAAACAGAATCTTAGAACAAGTTGATGTTTGAACCCTGGTCTCTGTTGAAGAAGATTCCAAAATGTCGAATTTATATCCATACTACAATTAAACAGTATAAATGTTATAAAATGGAAATAGATTGTAAATTTTTACATTTACAAAAATGTATACATTTTTACAAAAAAATTTTTTACAAAAAAAATGTATCCTTTTTTGAGTATCTTAGTAGAATCCTGCCAACCTTCTGAGGTGAAGGTTTGCCCTTCATTTTAACTATAGATGCCTTTTGGTGTGAGAGAAAAATATTCTTTCCTTTATGATATTAGAATGATAGTAGATAGTAGTATTTATTTTGCGAAGTACATTTCAAAATTTGCTAACCTTAGATTGGGCCCACATTCCTAATTTTTTATTACTAGTCCATGACCTTAAAAAGCTTGGAGGGGTGCTTGGGTGACTCAGTCAGTTAAGCATCTGCCTTCCGCTTGGGTCATGATCTTAGGATCCGATTAAGCCCCACATCAGGCTCCCTGCTGCTCCCCCTGCTTGTGCTCTCTTGCTCTCTCTGGCAAAAAAATAAATAAAATCTAAAAAAAAATTAAAGAATAAAAAGCTTAGAAACCAATGAGACACGGTGTCAGTTATACGAATTCCCATTCCCAGGCTAGCCTTAAATTACCCATGCCTGCCATTAAAAAAAAAATGTGTACACACACACACATACACTATATATATATATAGTACACTATCTTTCATTTTAGAAAGGACATATCTGATTTTATAAATTTTATTTCTTAAGATCTTAATTAAAATAATTTAAAGAAATAGACTATACAGAAATGTTAAGAGAAATACAAAAGAATTATAGGCAAACAATGGATAATGAGAATTATTTTTAAGAGAGATGCACAATGATAAAAAAAAGAGAGAGATATACAATAGGGAAGAAAAACAAAGTTTTTATATACTATTCATACATTAATTATAAACCATAGCAGTAAAAGCTTTCCGAACATTGGCAAGAAAAGCCGAGAAATTGTTGGTCTTCCTTACATTCTCTTGAAATTCTGCCAGGCACTCAAGATGAGGAGAACTATCTGACACTAGAAGGAAAAAAAAAAAAAAAAGAAGATAATTTGAATGAGATTTTTTATGGAAGAGAAGTGTTTCTAATTTAGATGCTTTCATCTGATTCAAATAATTTCAATTCCATTTTACTGAGATGCTTTGAGCACAGAACAATAGATACACTTGATTTTCATATCCTATCTTTTGGACCTGTTCTTTGTTTAACCTCTAAATATTAAAATTTTAAGTACTACAATCTTACTTTAAATGTAGACAGATGGCAGTCAAGGAATTGAGGAGCTTAGTAATAAAGAACAGAATGCCGTTTCCCATCATCTTTCTATACATTTTGTTTTAACTAAACTGTTTTAACAGGTGTGTGTGCTGTTTTTTTAAATGGTTAAGTAAGATTTCTCTGTAAACTGTTGGCTTGACTTCTAGTTTCTGGTCACTAGATCAAAAAAGAACAACTTTCCAACTTCTAAACAATGTTTCCAACAACATACCAAGTTTTAAAAAATTATATTTATGGAAAAAAATCTAAACTTTTGTTAAGTTTTCATTACAAAATGTGACTGCTACTCTCAAAGTGGTAATTATGGGGCTTACTAATCAAATGAGACAAAAGTCACAAGTAACAGTATGGTTCTCACATGTAGTTGTACAAAATGGTACATCTTGGGAGCAAGTCTCCAGTGAGGATGGTCAAAGGAAAAGAATGATCCAACTTTCTCTCCCAACAATTTGGGAGAGATTTCTCCAAGGAGAAGAAATTCGACCATGTCAGATTTCCAGCTCTTTGGTTGGGATTGCTTAGGAAACAAGGACCGTGACCACAAGAGAAAAGAATAGCAAAGAGCACCTGGTTCAAAATCACACTGTAGATTCTATTTTAATACACTATCAAATACTGTGATACTATGTAGCAAGAAAGAGTATACAATTTGGAGAACACTAAAAACCTAGGTATGTGGTTTTTTGGGACTGCTTTTTAAAATTTAGCTCTCATTGAAAGATATTTACTGAGAGAGAGAAAAAAAAAAACATTTGTACGTGAATTAGATTCCTAAAATAAAGAATTCCATGAAAATGAGGACTGAGTCACCAGGGTACATTAGGAAGCCAACTCAGCAGTTCTCCTAAGTGTGTGTCTGCTATAAATGCTTTAGGATGAGAACACAGGTCTAATGAGCTGAGAACCATTTTCCTGAATCCCAATAAATGAAAAATTACTTTAAAAGGGGCATTAGAAGAATAAAAAATGAAATAAGTATATTTCCATTCTCTTCTTGTTCCCCCTATTATTAATCATATATATTCCTTCTGCTCTGCTGAAGAATCAGTAAGTGAACTAAATTATCAATGTGTGGGATTTTTTTCCGGAGATGGTAATATTTCTTAAATTGAGTTTTGGGAAAATAAATGATCACATTCTGATGACTTAGCATTTGCTTTTAAAATCACCTACTTAGGGCGCCTGGGTGGCTCAGTGGGTTAAAGCTGCTGCCTTCGGCTCAGGTCATGATCCCAGGGTCCTGGGATCGAGGCCCACATCGGGCTCTCTGCTCAGCAGGGAGCCTGCTTCCTCCTCTCTCCTCTCTCTCTGCCTACTTGTAATCTCTCTCTCTGTGTCAAATGAATAAATAAAATCTTTAAAAATAAATAAATAAATAAAATCACCTACTTATATAAATTATAATATCCACATTTACATGGTTATATCCTTTACACCTTCAGCTTTAAGTTCTCTAAAAGCAAAATTTATACTGTGTATGAAATGTAGGGATCTGTGGTCTTTAAGAATTTTCTGCCACTGGGACACTGTGCCATCCTGAAGAGAAGGTACATATTAAGGATCCTATATAATAACTATAAATCACAACTACACTCACAGCCTTTAGAAGACACTAACCCATGAAGCAAGACTGGCAAAGAAAGCACTACCTTGTGGAAATTACTTTCTGTCATATTACTCTGTATGTGGAGTCAGATAACATTTGGGGATGCCAACCTTAAATACCAGTAAAAAGACAGGAATACAGACCTTCATACTCCCTGGCTTCATTTAGGTGGAGAGAAAACATAAATGGGTTCTCAGGATGCTTCGGGTCAATATTAGTGAATATAAACTGTAATTTATCACCTGCAAAGAGAGGTGAGATTATTTGGTATGAGAATATTTTATCATGCCGAAGCTTTCCATGGAGATGAGCTTTCTCACCTCTGTCCTTAATATCTATAGGCTAAATATACACATATGTATACATACACACACACACACACACACACACACACACACACACACACACACACACACACTTAACCAAGCCTCCAAATGTAGAAGTTACAAGTTAGTTTTAAAGATTTTATTTATTTATTTGACACAGAGAGAGAGATTACAAGTAGGCAGAGAGACAGGGAGAGGAGGAAGCAGGCTCCCTGCTGAGCAGAGAGCCCGATGCGGGCCTCAGTCCCAGGACGCTGAGATCATGACCTGAGCCGAAAGCAGAGGCTTTAACCCACTGAGCCACCCAGGCGCCCTACAAGTTAGTTTTAAATGAACCGCAGTTTAAATATGATTTTACAAAGCAAAAGCAACAAAATAATCGATAAACTGGACTTCATCAAAATGAAAAACTTTCGTCCTTCAAAGAGTATTACCAAGAGAGTGAAAAGATAACCTAAAGAATGGGAAGAAATATTTGTAAATCATATCTCTGACATGGATTTAATATATTGGATATATTTTTGAAAACTACAACTGAACAACTAAAAGAAAAGCAACCCAATTCAAAAATGGACACAAAGGACTTGAATAGATATTTCTCCAAAGAAGAGATACAAATGTCAATAACCCCATGGTTATTGGGTGGTGCTCAACACCACTAATCACTGGGGAAATGTAAACCAAAATGACAGTGAGATATCATTTCAAACCTACCATGACAGCTATTACAAAACAAAATGAGAAAAGAAGAGTGTGGATAAAGACGTGGAGAAATTAGAACCCTGCTGGTGGGAATAGAAAATGGCACTGAAGCTGTGGAAAAGTTTGGCAGTTCCTCAAAAAGTTTAAATCGAGAATTACAATAGGACCCAGTGACTCTATTCCAAGGTGTATACTCAAAAGAACTTAAAATAGGGACTCAGGTAACTTTGCCAATGTTTACAGCAGCATTATTCACAGCAGCCAAAAGGTGATAATAACCGTGTGTTCACTGATACATGACTAGATAAACAAAATACGGTATATACATACAACGGAATGTTACTTGGTCATACAAAAAGGGATGAACTTCTGATACGTGCTACAATATGTATGAACCTTAAAAACATCTAAGTAAAATAATCCAGACACAAAAGAACAAATACTATATGAGTCCACTTATATGAAATACTTAGAATAGGTAAATTTATAGAGACAGGAAGTAGATTAGAAGTTATCAGGGGTTGGGGGAGGAGGAATAATAAAAATGAGTACATAATTTCTGTTTGCAGTGATGAAAAATTAGGGAAATGTGGTGACAATTGCACAGCACTGGGAATGTAATTAATGCCACCGACCTATATGATTATAATAGTTAAAATGGCAAATTTTAGGTGATATAGTTTTACAATAAAAAATGTATTACTGAACAGATTTAATTTGACCTTTTCTACATAGTAATCCAGACTTAATGCCTACTTTCCAAAAGACCTCCAAATGCTCCCAAAGGAATAAATGCCCATTAGAAATTAAAAATGGCAGTCACAAAGTAGAAACTCACATGCATTTTAATTTTGCTGTGCAGCATAAAAAATTAGGAAATCTCATTTTAAAAATGGTTTTAATTACAAAAAGTAATATTCAGAAACTTCGAAAAACATCTTACATTTTTATTCAAAATGAAATAATTACATTAGTACACCAGATTTTCTTTAAAAAGATTTATTTATTTATTTATTTGTTTGTTTATTTATTTAAGAGAGGAGTGGGAAAGGGGAAAGGGAGAGAGAATCTTAAGCAGACTCTGCACTGAGCGGGGAGTGTGACACCTGTCGTGGGGTTTGATCTCACAACCCTGAGATCATGACCTGAGCCGTAAGCAAGAGTCCATCGCTTAGATGACTCTGTCACCGAGGCGCTACCCTAGTATACTTTTTTTGAAAGTGTTAATAGTAATGGGAGGAATACATGCCAAAAAGAAGAAGGCTTCCTAAGATAATGAAGGGTTCCTATGATAATGGGGATTCTCTTCTTTAAAAAAACATTATTTCCTGACTTTGAGTGCTATGAGAAAGTTCTATTTTTTTTATTAGAGAAAGTTCTATTTTTTTAACTCTTTTTTTTTTTTTTTAAAGATTTTATTTATTCATTTGACACAGAGAGAGAGACTACAAGTAAGCAGAGAGGCAGGCAGAGAGAGGAGAGAGGAGGAAGCAGGCTCCCAGCTGAGCAGAGAGCCCGATGTGGGCCTCGATCCCAGGACCCTGGGATCATGACCTAAGCCGAAGGCAGCGGCTTTAACCCACTGAGCCACCCAGGCGCCCGAGAAAGTTCTATTTTTAAATCTAAAATAATTTTAAAGCTTTCTGGTTCAAAAAAGCACCTCAGGATGACAGTAACTCCAATGAATCAAAAATTCAGAGTTGGACCTTGGATTTCCTTCTAATCAAACAGTTAACATTTTTTATTAAAGGCTTATTCCAACAGCTGGAGGGGTGGGGCAGAAAAAAGACTAATGGGTATATGAATGAAAGGCCCAGATAACCAAAGAAATATAATTAAGTATACAGAGCAAAGTCTTACTTTTTCAATAATAATCAAAGAAATGCACTTAAAAATAAATGCTCCAATTATATCTAGTCAACTGCCAAAAAAAAAAAACCAAACAAACACAAACAAACTTAAAAAACTATAATTCTAACAAGAAGACAATGAAACAGGTACTCTTTATATTATAGAGAGGTGTGCACTAAAGAATTAATATGGCAGGCCTGACGCTGCTATCATTGAGAATCTTAGAAAAGCCTGCTTGCAAGCTGGTCATTGTCTTGGCTGGTGTGTTGTCCACCCCCCCAAACCACCCCAGGTTTGAAGAGTCACTCGGAGGACTCACAGGACTCCTCATAGGATCATACTCAGGGTTATGATTTATTACCGTGAAAGGCTATGGCAAAATCAGCAAAGGGGAAAATACATGGAGTGAAGTCCAGGGAAAACCAGCGGAAGCTACAAGAGTCTCTGATGAGCTTCCCTGGTAGACAACACTTTACACATATTATCACATTCAGTGACTCTGCTGGATTAAGACTTTTAAAAAATTATGCCTGAAAAAAGTGTTTCTTTTAGACTTTGCCCCAGTGCCTTTTTTGGGCTGAAAAAAATTGCCTGTTTTGTATCCTCTTGGCAATAAATCTGAGCCATGAATAGGACTATATGCAGAGCCCTATAAGTCTTTCTAGGGAATCACCAAACCAGACGGTGATCTTGGGGACGGCTAACACAACGGACAGTGCTATAAATTGGCACATATACTACACATAACAGCCATTAAAATATTTACATGCTTTAACCCAATAATGCCTCCCTGGGAATTCCATGGTAATAATACAAAAGAAATGGAGAAGTCTATATTCACTGTAGTACTTCTAAAACTGAAACACAGGCAGAATCCAAATATTAAGTTAGAAACAAACCTGTATTAAATGACAGATAAAAGATTGGATAAATTAAGATACATTAATGGAATGAATTATTACACCACCATTTTAAAATTACCATAGGAAGACTATAGCAACTGGAAAAATGCTAATCATACAATACCAGTAAGAACAAGGAACAAAATTATTTTCATGTTGGCAATCATGCCAAATATACATTTGGATGATAAATAACCAAGGCATCAGTAATGATGTAAGGGTGATAAAAATTTTTTAATTCTTTCCTGTTTTCTAAAAAGTTAATAATGTTGTCATTATTTCCTTTGAAAATATTTTTCAAATTCTCTACTTAAGATACACCTTTCTAATCTCATATGTTGTACTTACATTAATATACGTACCATAAATTTTACGAATTTCTAGTCCAAGTCGATCTTTATATAAGTCTGCAGATTTCTGTAGTCTTTTCAACCTCTCTTCATTAGCTTTGTTAGCAGCAGAAATAGCTATGATTTTTTAAAAAATTACACATATTTGAATGTGAAATTTTTTTAGACAAAGAGACTTTACAGCATAAAGAATGTGCTTAATAGCTCCTGGCAGAGAATGTGTGATCAATAACTCTGTTGCATGAATTATACTATGGCTTCTCCAGACAAATCTTATTTAATGAAACCATCTCCCACTCTGCTTAATCAAGCTCCCACATCAACTGTGTTATGGCTCTGGTTATATTAGAAATCAAAAGGACCTTTAAGTAAAACAAGAAAAAATAAAGCCCACTTGGCTAACTTCACACAGCTTCCTTGCAGAAATGAGTTGCTGGCTATGCCCCTGAGGTATGTTATCCATTTTTAGTAATGAACTAGAGAGAAGGCAAGAGATAGAGAATTGTGAACCATCACCACTTTGAAATTTAGGTTAATGTTTTAAATATGAGTACAACTAGAAACTTACTTTCCTTCTTCTTAGCATATTCCTCCTTAAGATCCTGAATATTTGTGGTCAGTACTTCCAGTTCCTGCTTTTTGTCTTTTATTCTAGCAATCAACCTTAACAAGTTATCTTTTTTTTCTTGAATGACGTTATTCTGCCTAGAGATCTCTGTAAGAAGCACAGTGTTAGTTAGAATATATATACTTTGCTCTCCAACATCTATCACAGAGAAGAAATACTGACTTTCATAAGGTCAATAATGTTTTAATTGGTAAGTGCTTCCTAATGGTTCAAAAATTATAAAAACAAAAAGAAAAAAAATCCTATTCTTTTCTATTTGCTTTTGAAAATAAAAGACCCTTGCAGCTCTGCTCTTTAAATAAGTACATAAATAAAGCTCACCACCAAAAACAATCAAAATCTGGACAATGTTTTTACACAGTGCTTTAAAGAAACAGTTCATTCTAAATGCTATTTACTGATTCTGGAATATATAAAAAAAAAAAACAAAGAAGTGAAGGAGGAGAGGGAGAGAGACAGAAAGGAAGGACGAAACCTCATTTACATTGGTAATAAGCAAAACATCCAGGAATAATCTAGATCAAGAAATATGTAGGCCCTATATGAAGAAAAGGGCAAAACCTGTCTGAGACATGTATTTGATCTGACCTAGATGTATGGAAAGACATTTTATACTTCTAAATATTATAAAGATGTCAATATTTCTCAAATTCATTTCTATATTTAATGCAGTCCCAATGGAATTTGGAGGGAAGGGAAAGGGAAGATCTAAAAAAGTATAAAATTTATCTGATGAACACGCAGGTGAGAATAGTTAAGGAAATATGGTAAGAAAAATAATGAGGAAAGGGACATGTCCTACTAAATTTAACATCTGTGGGGCGCCTGGGTGGCTCAGTGGGTTAAAGCCTCTGCTTTCGGCTCAGGTCATGATCTCAGGGTCCTGGGATCGAGGCCCACATCGGGCTCTCTGCTCAGCAGGGAGCCTGCTTCCTCCTCTCCCTGTCTCTCTGCCTGCCTCTCTGCCTACTTGTACTCTCTCTCTTTGTGTCAAATAAATAAATAAAATCTTTAAAAAAAATAATAAAAAATAAATAAATTTAACATCTGTGATTGTGGCACTTTTAATACAATAGTGGGGTACCAGCTGAAGAAATGACATACAGTTTAAACAAAAATGACATTCCCAAACAAACACTGGTATATTTAGGAAATTAATATGAAAAATGAAATATAAAATCAAGCTGTAGGCGGTTCCCCAAACCGTGCTGAAATTCAAAATAAATTCCATACTTTTTAAATATTTAAATATAAAATGAAATCTTGCAAAACTTAAAAGGCAGTATCTGAATATAAAGGTAGTTCGACACGGAAAGATCTTTTTGGGGTGCCTGGATGGTTCAGTCGTTAAGCATCTGCCTTCAGCTCAGGTCATGATCCCAGGGTCCTGGGATCAAGCCCTACATCCGGGCCCCCTGCTCCGCAGGAAGCCTGTTCTCTCTCTCCCACTTCTCCTGCTTGTGTCCCCTCTCTCGCTGTATCTCTGTCAAATAAATAAATAAAATCTTAAAAAAAAAAAGTATTAAAAAAAGAATGATCTTTTTACTCAAAGGCAAAAAGAAATCAAAGAGAAAGACATATGCCAGCTACATAAAAGTTATTAAGTGGGCAAAAAACCTCATATTTGATTCAAATAAGCATAAAACTCTACTTTAAGCTAGGAACTTTGTTCAACACCTTATATTTCTATAAATTTACTTCAATTTCACTATAATACATTTTGTAGGTCTAATTTAAAAGAAGAAAAAGCAGTTAACTTGCCCAAACCTTTATCTGCTAGGATACATAAATAGTAAGAACTGGATTCAAACTCAGGACTTGACTTCAAAGACCATGCTTTTGAGCACTAAATATTCTCCCCCAATTGTTCTTAATCTAAAGAAGACACAAATATAAATTCCTAAGACAAAAACAGACAAAGGGATAAACAGAGAAAATGTAGACTGCAGATGGTTAATAAATATGAAAGACAATTTAATCTAAGTAGTAATCACAGAAATGCAAATAAAGCAATAACATACCAGTTTTCATTTATTACAACAATGTTTACAAAAATAATAGCTAGTGTTGAGAAGAATGCAAAATACTAGAGTCCTTGTGGCATATTTTTGACATTGCAAAACAAGACTTAAGGATATTCATGTCCTTTGATTAGTTACTTCATTTTTACAAGTTACTTTAAGAAAACAAGATGTGTGCAAGTATTTATATACAAAAAATTGTTTTCAGAATTATTATTTTTTTTAATTTTATTTATTTATTTGACAGAGAGAGAGAGAGATCACAAGTAGGCTGAGAGGCGGGCAGAGAGAGAGGAGGAGGCAGGCTCCCTGCCGAGCAGAGAGCCCGATGCGGGCCTCGATCCCAGGACCCTGAAATCAGGACCTGAGCCGAAGGCAGAGGCTTAACCCACTGAGCCACCTAGGTGCCCCGTTTTCAGAATTATTTATAATGGTGAAAAACTGAAAACATCCTAAATGGCTAATGGGTAAATTATTAAATACAGTATATCAATAAGGTAGACCATATTTTCAAAGAATTTAGTAATATGGGGAAATACTCTCAAAAAAGACAAAAAAGTTATACAGATACCATGAACAAAATTATGTCCAAAATACTACCTAGCACATGAAATAGAAAAAAGGAAAAAACAGTGTGTCATTTTGTTAAATGTGATTCTCAACGTTTCAGATAATTTGCTTAGTTTTCTGTATTTTCCAAGAATTTGAACATGATCATATATTAGGTCAAGTATAATTTAAAAATGGACATTTTATCAGATTTACCAGAAAGAAAAATGCTTTTTAAAAAAATTCAATTTAAACCAAAACCAAAACCAAGGCCAAAAACAGTTCAGCCATTTCTTCTCCCAAACCCTGCCTCTGGCAACCACCAATCTGCTATCTGTGAGTTTGCTTTTTTGTTTTAAAAAGAATTTTTTTTTAGATTCCACATATGAGATATCACATAGTATTTGTCTGACATATTTCACTTAGCATAATGCCCTCAAGTCCCATCTATGTGACCAATGTCAAGATTTCATTCCTTTTATGGCTTTATTCCATCGTGTGTATATATACATTATATATATATATGTATATATACATATCTATACAAACACCACAATCGCTTTATCCACTCATCCATCGATGGACATGTAGGTTATATCCACTCATCCATTGATGGACATGTAGGTTATCTCCTTATCTTGGTTATTGTAAATAATAAACATGGGGGTGCAGCTATCTTTTCAAGTTAGTTTTCATTTCCCTCTATAAAACGCCCACAGTGGAGATCATATGGTAGTTCTATTTTTAATTATCTGAGGGATCTCCATACCATTTTCCAGAGTGGCTGCTACAGAAAAATCCTACTTTAAAAAAAGTAAGTATGTTGTATGACAAAAGAGATCCATATTTAAAGTCCAAAGGTCTTGGTTCCATTCTGACTCCTCAGTTGTCACCCAAGCACCTTGATCAAATTACCACGCTTATAAAATGAAGATAATAATGGCTGCTCCACCATCAAAAAAATCAAAATCTTGCCATTTGCAACACTGTGGTTGGTACTAGAGGGCATTATGCTAAGCGAAATAAGTCAATCAGAGAAAGACAATTATCATACGATCTCTCTGACATGAGAAATTTGAAGGGCAAGGTGGGGGGTCGTGGTGGGGTAGGGACGGAAAAAAATGAAACAAGATGGGACAGGGGAGGGGGACAAACCATAAGAGACTCTTAATCTCAGGAAACAAACAGAGTTGCTGGGTGGGGGGGAGAGATGGTGTGGCTGGGTGATGGACACTGGGGAGAGTATGTGCTATCGTGAGTGCTGTGAATTGTGTAAGACTGATGATTCACAGACCTGAACCCCTGAAGCAAATAATACATAATATATTAATTAAAAAAAAGAAAAAAATGGCTGCTCCATTTATTTACTTCACAGGATCAGAGTGTCCAATAACAATATGGATACTTTTAAATATTAATGATATATAAATAACATATATATCAGTGTTCTTATTAAAACATTTAAATAACTGTATGGGGGCACCTGGGTGGCAGTCAGTTGGCTATCTGACTCTTGATTTTGGTTTGGGTTGTGATCTCAGGCTTGTGGGATCAAGCACATTGGCCCTAATGCTCAGCCGAGTCTGCTTGTGACTCTTCCTCTCCCTTTGCCCACCCCCCAACCCCTGCTCTCTCAAATAAATCTTAAAAAAAAAAAAAAAAAAAAAGTTCTGGAACCAAAGAAAGGAAAGGAAAAAGGGAAGGAAAGGAAGAACTGTATGGATTTGTGCCAATACAAATGTAAGGGCCCTTGATGCTGTATAACTATTATTTTAGGTGTACATAGTCAGCTGTCTCTTTTATTCTCCAGGGCAGGTATTTCAAACTTTCACTACTATTCACCACACAAACCCTCACTTGAATTTTCCTTGCATGTGGAAAGGTTGTTTTATGGTACACTGGAAAGAGCAGACATTTTGGCTGCAATCTTAAACCTTGTATCTATCAAATGTACAACCTTAGCCAAGTTTCTTCACTTGATCTTAGCCAAAAGGCCGAGAAGCGATACAACCTTAGCCAAGTTTCTTAACCAGTGAGCTTCATATTTCTGTCTTGTAATGATTTCAGGACTTAAGAGCCTAATCCGTAGTAAAATGCCTCTCACTTTGAACAGAGGATCTTCCTCCTTTTGATAAATAGAACGAACAGATGCCCCAGGTGGGCCAGAAGTTTTGGTTACTTTGTTCTCTGCAGTATCTTCCTAGAAGGGTACCTGGCACCGAGGAGCTGCTCAACACATATGTGGTGAGTGAATGAGTTCCCTCAAGCTTGGCTACTCCTCAGAGGTATCCATATCAGTATCCTCTCCTGCCAGGGTAATATAACAGTGGCTCCTTCTCCAATCCATGGTTAATCCAGGTTCCCCCCTCTCTATTCTACTCATTGTCCCCCAACTCCTTTTTTCAACATCTATTGCCCCAGTGACTTCTTTCCTGCAGCAAATAAACATGCTCATTTTAGGGTGGACATCTCAAAACTGAGAGAATTTTGTGCTCACTCAGCCCATCCCATTATTACAGCAATTATTACAATGTATTGTAATTGTGGATTCCCTGTCTGTATAGTCCACTAAATTGTAAGCAGTGTGTAGATATTATACTTTGTGCAAGGTTGTCTCTATGCTAAGCAAGTATCAGGCAAATATTCACTGAATTAATTAGCAGGTAAATTATATTTCTGTTCAAGCATAGACTGATTTCCTAAAGAAAAACAATCGATAATGCTTTTAGGTTTTAGACTATTTAGAGCATATTTTCACTATAGGTCTTCTTTAAGAGCACACTGAGACTCACAGTAGTAAAAACTGAGCTTCAAATTTATGTTTCTAATCCCTAGCAATTCTACCAACCAAAAATGTTTACACACATACACAAGTGGTTTTCCTTTCCATTTGTGGTTATGGAAGAAATGAGAGAAGCAGTAAAAGGACAAGGACGCTTCAGGGCAGCTTAGAAAGTAAACATGAGAAAAAGGCTAGCATATAGCCTACCAGAGCAAGAACAACAGGAAAAACATGGAGAAAAATTGTCAAGAGTACTAACCCTACCCTCAAAGAACTGAGGAACTCTAGCTTTTCAACTCCCAGGCTATGATTTCCAATGGGAAAACAAACTCATTTTTCAAATAACTGGCATTTACACATCAGCACAGATGAATCTCACAAGCATACTGATGAATAAAAAAAGGGACCGAACACACAAAATTGTCATTTATATAACATTAAAAAACACAATACTAAATACCAATAGGTTAGTTCTGGAAGGTGGGAGAAAAGAAAAGTATACATGGGATGTTCTATTTCTTAAGCTGGGTTGTTGGTACACAAATGTTTATTAGTTTTAAATATATGTGTACACACACACACACACTACATTGTTTTACTTGTATGATGGATTGCATAAAGAAGTTCAATCTAAAAAAAATTTGTGATCTATAGTTTGTCACCTACGATTTTGATATTCCAAAAACATCTCAACCATTCGTTCTTCCTCCTTTAATTTCACAGACAGCTTTTCTGAAAGAGAAATTGGAATTGAAGTTTCAATTCGGCTGAAATAACATAAAAAGCAAGAACAACAAAACAGCATGTTACAAGTTAACTTCAGTTACCTGCACATGCTTTGATGGAGTCTTTGTAGGTATCTCTCAGTCCCACCATCTGACAGGAAGTGTCACTGACAGTGCTTTTGAATTTATTCCAAAATTCATTTATGCTTTTATCAAACAGTGCGAGTTCGTCCTCTATCATTTTGGAAGAAAATGCTACCAAACAAATAAAACATCATATTTCTCATGAGTTATTGAAATCAAATCAGACTCATCTTCCAATCAAGCATATTTTGGCAGTGTGACCTTTGCTAGAAAATAGTTAGCAGCTTACTTTTAACTCGAGATATTCTAGGGCAGATCAAGCCACCTGGACTTAACCAGTTAAGATTCAAGATTCCAGGAAGGACATCTTTACCTCCTAGGGATTTGTCAGCAGTGTAAATGCACAAGACACTCACACAGCTCTATGACCTTGGGGAAATGACTCTGACGCCGTTTTCTCACAAGTAAAATTGGTAACTTACAAGGCGTTTCCAACTCTGACCATTTGAATTCTGGCCTGCACTGCCAGGTCCCAGGTGGACGGCCCCCTCTCATAGGATAAGACCCCACATCTAGCCTGCCTCCCCCTCCCACTTAGATCAGGGATAGTACTAAACAGGCAATGGGAATTTAGTGGGCTTAATGCAGGAAATTTAGTGGCTTAGTGCAGGAAAGAAACAAGTCACCTGTACTCTCTGGGCCTTAGTGTCCTCTTCTGTAAAACAATGTCCGGTAAGACTGCAAGCTCCCCCGGTTCTCTGTAACGCTAAAACCATCCCAATAACCTAAAACCTTCCCAGAAGGGCCACAACCTCCCGTTCACTGAAACCCGGAACCTTCCAGCCTCACCGCCGACCACCCCGACAAGCAAACAACAAGCCGTGCATTTCACAAACCTCGTTCCCGAAAGTAAATCCCGCCCGGAAACCCGCTTTCCCTTATAGCGACAGGAGGATCGGGGAGCCCTAGTTCCCACCTCCCCCATCTTCTCCAGGATGTCTGAGCCCCCCTACCTACCCACAAAAGACCTGAACCAACTTGAGAAAAACTGTGCCTCCGGAACCAGGTCCCGCAGACGCGCCGACTTGCCTATTTCAAATCTTAGGGCGCCTTGCTCCGCCCGCCCCCGGGCGTTCATTCGCCTTCGGATTGGCTGATAGCTAGGCTCTTCATGAAGGGATTGGTTGATTTAGCCCTCCGGGATTCTCGCGAAACATAGGGGAGAGTGCATTCTGGGATTTGTAGTTTTTCCCCTGCGAAACAGTCAGGTTCTGCGCTGCTTCGTAGAATACTGATTAATAGCTCCCGGAGGGACTCGCCCCAGCACAAGGCATTCACCAGTTTCAAATAAAGGCTTCAGTGACAAACATAAATATTGAACTTTAATCGCATTCTGTTGCCAAGTATATTCCCTTTTCTTTAATACTCCCTGTAGCTCAGAGTTAATTAAAAAAATAAATAAAGCTAATAAAAATACCATTGCTTAATCTGTCTAATCAGTTAATAACTTTTCATTGGGAAGTGGTTGGAACATTACTGTTTATTGGCTTCTAATATGAACATTTCCAAAATTTCTTAAGTCTCTGTTTTTGACCATGTGAAACAGAAACAAAGCGCAGTACCTAGTACTGGTTATTACTTGCCCCCGTAGAAATTCAATGACACAAAACTTTTCATGGACAAGTTTCTTGGTACCTACCCTCTCCGATAGTCTGTGTTCCAGATAAAAGTGAAAAGAAGCGGGGAAGCCAGAAGTAATTCAAGGTTTTTAACTGTGGTATTTGTAAGAACGGTGATGCTGTTGGCGGAATGGAAATCATCTTCACGGTCGTTTTGGTGTGCTGGGGGAGGGGAGGCGCAAGGAGGCAGAGGCAGGAGAGGATATTGTTGGGAGATCCAAGTGTTAATATCCTGTACGCATGTTGCTTCTTTAGTTAATTCAACAGTGGCTAACAGCTCCCACTCTGCAGTAACACTGCCTGAGTTTGAAATCCAGGCTCCATCATTTACTAAGTTGGATGTTGGGTAAGTTACTTGGCCTACAGGACCTTAGTTTCCTCATCTGTAAAGTGAGGGTAACAATAATATTAACACCTTCTTCCTTCGTATACCCCATATGAAGACTAAAGGAGGTAATAAACGTAAATACCTTAGAAGAAGGCCCTATAAGTATTCGAAATGGTTTCTTGTTTTTATGATTTTATATCCCACCTACTTCCTATGTAATAGACCGCCATACCAAAACACATATAAATAAGATTTAAATAGAACAAAATCTAAGTTGGTAAAGAAATAAGAGAAATCCTTGCAGTTGAATACTCACTTTAGCTAAGGCAATGCATATGGCTCCCATTACAAGACTATCACACTACTTGTTGAATTCTGATCTTAAGGAAATATGCATTCTGCCATGTCTGGAAAAGTATAGAGGATATTCCTTCCACCCAATCCAAGTTGAATTAACTAGTTAGGTGTAGTTATTTAGCATTATCCATTTAATAACTTACCAATATCTCACAAATATTACAACTTTAGTTTCAATATAATGGATACTAAATTTCAAACAATAGTCTGAAAACAATTTCAGTAATTTCTTTAAGCCATCACTAGTTCAAGATAATAAATTATTTCCCCAGCCTGGAATAATGCTTGGACCATCTCTCTAATGCATTCCTGATAGAACCTGACAAAGCATAACCGATCTATGAGCAAAATTTTTAAAAAAAGAGTTTATTAGCAAGACTTTGAGATATTCGCCACTGACACAAGGCTACAACTATATCTCTTAGATGAACATCTTGCAGCTGACTCATTTCTCTGCCTTCTTTAGTGCATTACTCTTGCTAAGTTGACTCCAATTATTAGTGGGCAGAAATATCCAGATAGTTCCCAGAAAAGATTCTTATGGTTTACAGAAAGTCTCTTCTTTTCTACTCTTCCAACTTCCCTAACAATATTTTGGGAGGCCTATCAGAACAATACATTGCTATCTTGCAGAACTTCAAACTGGAAAGGAACTAGAACTCTATTAAAATCATCTGCTATGTTCTTTGAAGACCAGAAAGAGGCACAAGCTATTCTACTTGAATTTGCTAAAGTACTGGTCAGGAACTCCAAGTAAATGAAATTGATTAACTATTTGCATCCTCCTTGATAAAGCTGAGGATGAAAGAAAAATAGGAAAAGAACACAGTGAATATACACTTTAAAGAATGAAAATATATATGGCTTGTATTATGGAATTAAAGTTACTATTTTCTTCTCTGACCATGGCATGTTTGTGAAAATAAAGCCCTTGATTATAGGATGAAAGATGTTTACTATGATTTTCTTTCATTATCATTAAAATTTCCAACACCAACAGTAAAACATAGGTTAAATAACAAGCTCAGGGGTACCTGATATTGGGTACTCTATCCCAAGAGCTAATTCAGACCAACAAAATCAGGACAAATTATTATCAACATTTAATACATCACAACATAAGTCAGCTTCCATCCTAGGGACTGTTATTAATAAGCTTAGACATATAGTTTGTTGTAATATCTCCTTTCATTTCACAGATATTTATCCAAGAACTTCTGATATCTCATAATATGTATCCTAAAGCAAAATTGTATCAATTGGCATCTCAGAACTTCTCAGAGCTGAATGAATAATGGTACTCATTTCTAAGGTTTTCACTGGTGCAGATTAGTGAATACAGTACTTAACAAGATTCATGGAGGGGTGTTGACTGGACCACCAGCTTGATGAATGACTTACGGGACCTTGGACTGGGGCGGTGATTGTCCCACTGATGTGCAGACTTTAGGGCAGCCCCTCGGTGTCCATTGTCTTTTATTCTTTTTCCGGGCTCATCCCCAACCAAGGAGTGAAGGAGAAACTTCTGTGTCATTTGTCAAAATGTTCTTCTTTGGAAGAAAAAGTGAATGGTTTATCTCTGTTCCACCAATCGTAGCTAGAAACAACCAGCTTTCCCTTCTGCTCAGCACAGCTTCCTTGGCTTTAAAAAAAGAAAAGCAAAAGCTCCCCCATCACGACTCCATATAACACCACCATCATCACTATCATCATACATACCTGCCTTTCATTTCAACCCAACCAGAAGCTTTGGGATGTCTATTATGTACCATCTTTTGAGAGGGGCACTATAATCTCTGGGATAGATGGTCTGTAACCCAGGGCGGGGTGGGGCGTGTGAAGTAGGAGGTAAGCACATATTTCTGGTCTGGGTGTTTCTGGGCCATGGTTTCAGGAGCCTTGGTCAGATTGATGGAAAGCTCCATTGCTCCTTCCCTGAAAACTTGGTTCTTTTTCCAATAGGTGAAGGATCATGGGGTACAAGAACAAAAGTCAGTGTGTGGCACTTCATGGCACATACTTTTGCTGAGTAGATACCTTCCATCTTGGGGGCAGAACTCAGGATTAAAATGATAACAAGCAATGCCATGGTTAAGATTAAAAGTTTTCCACTTTTCTGGATATAAGAATCCCTTTATGACATATACATTTATCCTGAACTCCCTAAATGTTAGCTAGTACTTGTACTTTCAATATCTTTTCACTGAGAAAATTAAAAATGAAAAAGTTACTATGAATTCAGAAGAGAGGAAAGTTCTCTGGGTAGATTCTAGGTTAAGAACAGGTAATAGGAAATGCTTGTATTTGAAAGACTCTTGAACAAAAACTTTAAATTCTCTAGATCTCTGCATGGCCTATGTCAGGAGTCATGGGAATAGATGATTCAAGAAAATGTCTCTTATGATAATTTGCTAAGATCAAAGCACAATATATCCAAAGTGGAGTCAACCTTTAGTGTCAAATTTCACCTGGAGCCTTTCATTTCCTCCCTAAAATTTAAAAAAGGGCTAGGACCCTCAGCACGGTGGAGTGAAGAAGTCATCAGATCCTTTCCCCAAAAAAGCAACTATAAAACTGGACAAAATTATCAAAAACAACGATTTTGGTGTCCTGGAAATAACACAAAAGCTTACAGCAAACTAAAAAGTATTTATTCCTGAAAAAATACTCAAAACCATTATTTTGAGTATTAAAGATAGTCAAAAACATTATTATTTTTTTTTTAAGATTCTATTTATTCATTTGACACAGAGAGAGATTACAAGTAGGCAGAGAGGCAGGCAGAGAGAGGAGAGAGGAGGAAGCAGGCTCCCTGCTGAGCAGAGAGCCCGATGCGGGCCTTGATCCCAGGACCCTGGGATCATGACCTGAGCCGAAGGCAGCGGCTTTAACCCACTGAGCCACCCAGGCGCCCAGTCAAAAACATTATTAATTCAGAGACAAAAGACTACATATTATATAACTCCCATTGCATAAAATATCCTTTGCATAAAATATCCAGAGAAGGCAAATCCACAGAGACAGTTCAGTCTTTACTTGGAGCTGGGAGTGGAAGCAAACATTAACTGCATGAAGGCACAAAGGAACATTCCACAGCAATGGAGACATTCTAAACTGGTTTGTGGTGATGGTTGCACAACCCCATAAATTTATTAGAAATAACTAAATTGTACATTTACAATGGTGAATGTTGTGATATATAAATTATCCCTCACATTGCTCGTTTGTACCTCAAAATTGGTAAAGTAAAAAATATGAAGGACATCGGCACTTCAAAAAAAAAAGAAATTATACATTTTCCAAACAAACAAAAGACATTCTACATAGTAATAAAGATTCTGATACACAGTAAAGTTTAAGAATACATACAGTAGGTATTCTTTGGGCTCTCTATAAAATAGGAACCCAAGTGCAAAGTGTCTTAACTGTACTATGAAGAAAATGAATGATACTGCTCAATGGGCTGCTCTGTTTGGTCCTTTGGAGATCCAAGGAAAAGTTTATGAACGGATAGTTCACGATCATTTCTAGAGAAGAATGAATAATAAGACAAGTGGAGGGGGAACCTAGAAGATCAAAAGCTGAGTCACTTATAATACTGCGATCATGGAATGCCGGTATTCCCAGAATCCTAGCCAGAACGGAAGTAATTATCTTCTGAAAGTCACTAGGGTCTCCACTCAGTCTGAAATGAATCCATTTTACATTACACAGTGACACTGGAGAGATTCAAATACAAGTTATTCTATGGCAGGCAGATAAGCTTGTCGTGACCATGCACAAAGACATAAAGGTCAATGCCTCCAAAATACAGTTTTGTTTACTACCACTGCACCAGCAACACAAGCTAAAGCCAAACATCTCTGAATGGTGTTGAGTTTCAGAGAGCGCTAGACCTCAGAGATGAATGGTTCAGCTTATGATAAGAATACATCTTGTGGTTATATATTTGGCATGCAGAGCATATTGAAGAAATTCTAGTCTCTGTCCTACAGGTTGCAATCTAAATAAAACAGGCAGGATTTACTGCCAATCAAAAACCCAGGAAAACCTAAATGAATCGGGGTAAGAAAGTTTTGGAAAGAACTGGAATTATTCAACTATTGGAATTAACTGAAAAGAAGGCAACAGTACAGAGTTTTGGGACAGGCTATAGTATGAAAAGATTTTTTAAAAGTCATTAAGAGGAAGGACGTCATTCAGACATGCAAATCATCCTGGGGAGATTGGAATACTGAAGATAACTCTGAAGAAACAGGAAATGAAAAGATCCTGGGCATAAGCACCATGGAAATTAGACAGGATTCCAGTGAACCTTATGCTGTACGTAACTCACTTGGGTCAGGGATTCCACTGAGAATCTTGTGAAACCTGTGGCCTTTTTCCAAGTAATGCGCACATGCACTAATGTTTCGCATGTGATTTCAGAAAGTGTGATGACCTCTAAACAGGTCAAATTCAGGTCATGGACTCTTGGCCTAGTGGCCAAAGAGATTCAGCTAATATTAGAACCAAATCACACACTCTCAAAGATTTCTTCCACTCAAAAGTGCTTTAACTGGCACGACAGAGTTCTAGTCCTTGAATAGAACATGAAGGAATTAAATGGAGAGTTCTACCACAGCGGGGAGAAAAGGTCTTGATTCTGAAAAGCATGGTGATTGTGCCATTTTCTGAAGACTCTCATTCTGTGGAGGACATCTGGCTTGATTCTAGGATGCAATGGTGAAATGTTCATATTTGGCTCTGGTGTCTTGAAGTTATCTTTACTCTCAGGTTACAGGGGAAGGTTGAAGTTTGTGACCAATTCAAACACTAAACTCGGTAAGTATTTAGCATAAAGAAGAGAGGATGGATTTAGCAGGAGAAAGAAGGTTAGAGGGAAGGGGAGAGAAAGGAAGGAGAAAAAAAGGGGAGGAAGGGAGGAAGAGGCAGAGATGTCAGAGCTCAAAGGAGAAGTAACAATATTTGTGTGTAAGACCAAAATGTTATCACTTTGCCCTACTTCTACTCTGCTCAAGAATCTCCTGATTGGAGGTCAACTCCACTTTTACAAACTATTTGGCAAAATAAGAATAACGAATGTTAATTAGAGCTAATATTTTGAGTGTTTACCATGGGCCTTAATAAAAGAGAGAGAGAGAGAGAGAGAGAATGGAAAGGAGATTCCAAAGGAGGGAAACAAAAACACACCAAATCTCCATCCATGGGGAAGAAGGGGGAATCATACAGACCCCAAATAAGGACACCAAGAAAAAAATGCCTTAGGGTAGAAGTTGAGAAAGTAGTATAACAAAGGATCAGCTACACACAGGACACACAGGAGGGGTATGACACCCTGTATCATCATTCATCATTCATTCAGAAACAAATTAAGATGGAGTTTCTACAATTTGATGTGTATAAGAACCCCGTAGGAAGCTTACTAAAATGCACATTTCTGGACCTCCATCCCAAAGAGTCTGATTCCACAGTCTGGAGTGGGCCTGGGAATCTATATGCTAGTGGCAGGAAACAGGGGGTCCACAGACCACACTTTGAGAAAGACAACCTCAAAAGGAGAAGGATAGAGGTGGATTTACCCTTTTTTGGATCTCGGGCTGCATAACTTAGAGATGGCTTTGTTCCATCTTTTGGTGAACTGATTTGGGACAGACCCTAAATCTAACAACTTTGACTTTGAAATGACTCAGTGTATGAGGCAGGCTCTGCTAAAAACTCTATGTGAGGATTATTAGTATCAGAAAAGAACCAATTCCCTGCCTCTCTCTCTTGCTGTGAGCCACATAGGATAAGTACTAGGGAGCATCCTTACCCCAAGCCATGGCAACTCTGATGGCAGCTGGCAAAATTTCACATTAACCGCTCTTTAAATTTAATTTAGTTTTATAATTATGTAAAATATTTACATGGTTTCAAAGTCAAGTCTAGAAAACATTTATTTATTTTGTAAATATGTTATTTATTTGATACAGAGAGAGAGATTACAAGTAGGCAGAGAGGCAGGCAGAGAGAGAGGAGGAAGCAGGCTCCCCACCAAGCAGGGAGCCCTATGCAGGGCTCGATCCCAGGACCCTGAGATCAGGACCTGAGCCGAAGGCAGAGGCTTTAACCCACTGAGCCACCCAGGCGCTCCTAGAAAATATTTAAAGAAGTCTGGCTTTTCCCATTCTCTCCCCTCTAGCCTCTTCTTTTCTTTATAGAGAACTTTTTAGAATTATTTATTCTTCTATTCTCTTTAAACATAAGCATATTACTTTTTTCTTAGACAAACATTATATATCATTTTCTCCATCTTAAAGAAGCATTCTTGACCCAGTCACTTTATAACATCTTCGTGGAAAAAATGCATTTGAGTTTCGACTAACTGAATAACAGAACTTTTCAGCCACTCTGTATAAGTTAGCACTCATATCAAGTTCTGTTTAGCAATTCATTCATTCATTCATTCATTCATTCAAGAGCTATTTATTGAATAATGAGAAAAGGCCCAGATGCAGGTCCATGTTTTGTGAGAGGTAAAGTCCTTCTGGTATTGGGGCCTCTCTTTAATAAAAAAGAATATAAAACTATTAATACGCTGTACAACTCCCAGCAGCTCCCAGCAATAACCTGCCATATAGCAGGGGCCCATGTAAGCTTCCTTGGAAATCAACCCCAGCATGGGCTTGTGCTAGGGTCTGTGCTGGTGGCTGGTACACAAAGCAAACATGATCCCTTATTTTATGGAGCTTGCACTATGGTTCAGGAAAGAGAGGTCAAACACATAAGCTCAAATCAAATACAAAATTACAAATTGTAAGTCAATCCCTGGTATGGGCTGAATCTCATCCCCCAAAATTTGTATGTTGAAGTCCTAACCCCTAGTACTTCATAATGTGACTATGGAGAGAGGGTCTTTAAAGAGTTAACTAAGGTAAAATGAGATCATTAGGATGGGACCTAACCCATATGACTGGTGGATATCCCAACAGAAGGATGACAATGTGAAGACACAGAAAGAAAATGGCCACCTACAAGCCAAGGAGAAAGACTTCGGAAGAAGCTATTCCTGTGGACACCTGGGACTTGCAGCTTCCAGAACTGTGATAAAATAAATTTCTGTTGTTTAAAACACCCAGTCTAGTGCTTTCTGTGTCAGTCCCAACAGATAATACGATCTCTTGAAAGAAAAGAGTGTTTGAGAGAAAGCAGTATCAAAGGAATGGCAAGGATGCTGGTCAGGGACAGCATCTCTAAGGAAGTGCATATAAGCTGAGATATGAAAAGACTAAAAATGATGAACCAAAGGGAATAAAAAGACTTAGCAGACCCTGTTAAAAGGCAAAAGAAATCAAGGTGCTTTTACTTCAGTTAATTATACCACAGTCTATAGAACTAAATAGTCCTCAGGAGACAGTTGGTCTCTCTAAATTAACTACCTAAGATGAAAAACTAATGTGAGGCTAGATTCATCACAGTCCACAGACTCTGAGGGATTGAATGAGCATGAAGTTGAATTTTTAATTGTAAGACAAAATGTATTTGAATAATTCACACCCTGGTTTAGGTACAAGACATTTCTGAAGAAAATGAACATGATGAAATATGTAGCTTAAACACTTCTCGGAAAAAGAATAAAGAGGAGTAATGTCCTTCCTCATGGCTCATTAAAGAGATTATGGGAATTATAGAACCTGAATATGCAAAACAAAAAAAACCCAAAAGCACAGACTCTGATTAGTCAAGGCTAATGCCTCATACAGAGTAGTATATACCTGAAAAAATTCATTTATCTTTGGTAAGCAAATTTATGCTTTCCTTTTGACTCAATGAATAATAAGAATTATAGAATTTTTGGATAGATAGGGGATTCCCTTATTTCTTGGTGGGATGTCACATCAACTACTTCTGACACATATTTATTCGATTTGTTTTGTGAGAGGCTGAATTTTCAAATGGACAATGGCCAGACTAAATATGACAAGAGAATTCTGACCTAAAACCTCTGAAGAAATCTGCCCAGAATGGCCAGGATGTTGTCAATGACTGACAGCTCCCCTGTTTTTTGCCCCAGCTTCCTATTCAGGACCAACCAGAGAAAGCTAAATAGGCTCCCCAAAACAATCACATAAAATGTGCAGCTTCTAGTTAATTCACCCCCAACTTGCCTGAGCCAACAACCTCTAATCAGAGCATACCTGAGACCTTCCCTTAGTCCCACTATCCAGTAAAGCTTTTCTACTCCCTGCCTGCTTCTGAATCTTTGTCAAAGACAAGTGATGGCAGCTGACTCTTGCTACATTAAACTCAGAATAAACAGCTCCTGTGTGTTCTCATTTGAGTGGCTTTCCTTATTTGCACACTTGTCTGTCCCCAGAGAAGATGTCTGCTGGGTTGCAAGGCTATCAACAAAAGATGGGAATGAGAGTCAGCTTTAAGNGCAAGTGATGGCAGCTGACTCTTGCTACAGCAAACTCAGAATAAACAGCTCCTGTCTGTTCTCATTTGAGTGGCTTTCCTTATTTGCACACTTGTCTGTCCCCAGAGAAGAAGATGTCTGCTGGGTTGCAAGGCTATCAACAAAAGATGGGAATGAGAGTCAGCTTTAAGCTCTGAAGTGTCCATCTGAGTGCTACTTGATCCTTCCTTCAGAGAAGATGTCAGAGACTGGGAAGGTAACAGTAGCCCCTGAATCCCTGTAACAACAGTGTCCCTGTTGTCCAATGATGGGATAAGCCATCCAAGAGAAGTTCAAAGTGGTGGTCGTGTCTATGAAGTTCTCCACGTGCCCTGGCAGCTGGCCAGATGTGCTTTTCTGTCAACCAATTTTCTCTCAGGACTACACAGAAAAGCTTCACAGTTAGAAAAACGATACTGGTGAATTGGGGGTCTGGGTAGTTGAAAACATTTGAAATAAGCTGGTTATAGCATTAGTTTTTATTCATTTTGCCACTGTTTAAAAATCTCACCAATGTTGGCTTTGAACAGCCTAGACTAAGAAGAAGCATTGGTCTGGAAATAAAATTTGGTCTCTAAACAGAGCTCCTATGCTAAAGAAATGACCTGGGCCTGGTTGCTTGCACATTTTTCCATCACTAAAACGAGGATTACTGAACTATTGTGGAGTTAAAATTGGATAATAGGAGAGAGTATTTTTGAAGGCAAATAACTGGAAGAGCATGAACTCAAGGCTTCTAAAGCACAACAGAGTTTTCAGTACATTTGATTTTATCCCAACACATAAATCATTCAGATCAGATTAGCACACTAGTGGGAAAATCAAGGCTGTAATTCTGGGTCACCTGGGGGAAGAGCAAAATTCTCTGCCCATGTGGAGAGCTAGTACTGGCTTACTTCTTCCTGGTTCTCCTCCTACTGAAAAGGTAAGAATGATAAAAGAGACTGATAAGTCTCTCACTATGAATAGAGATCAATATTCATTTCCTGGTAGCCACTTAAAGTCACTTTCTGGGGGGCACCTGGGTGCCTCAGTTGGTTAAGTGGCTGCCTCTGACTGAGGTCATGATCTCAGGGTCGTGGGATGGAGCTCTACATCGGGCTCCACACTCAGCAGGGAGTCTGCTTCTCCCTCTCCTCTGCCTCTGTCCCTCCTCTCCCTGCTCATGCTCACTCACCCTCTCCCTCTCTCTCTCTCATATAAATAAAATAAAATAAAATAAAATAAAATAAAATAAATAAAATAAAGTCACTCTCTGAAAAATGACCTGATATCACTTGCCATCCCACTTTGACTGTCAAACTAGAGTTCTCACCCACAGAAACAACACTGCATTTTAACCTCCTTCTAGATGAGTACCACAGAAAACTAGGTGAGGAAGCTTGCCATCAGCATGCCCTCCTTTACGAGGCACACATTTCAGTTGTCACCACTCCTTCACCTCTTCTCGACCACAGTATCAGGGTTGTATACAACTGTTACTAGCTTTATAAATTTCTCACTAGATTAGGGTTCTTTTATTCTAGAGAGAGTCTCTGAAGTCTTGAGAAGATACATCAGCCTGTGTAAAAATTGAGCAGAACAGGAAAATTCAGTTACATATAATAATTTACATATTCAATGTCATTGAAGCTTCTTTCAGGTTGACCTTGGGCAGGGGGAGGGGCTTAAGGCTGAAAGGAGAACAGATAATGTATACATATCTTTATAATAATGATTCTCAACCCCAGCGGCACACTGGAATCACTTGGAAACTATTTTTTAAATTACCAGTGCTTGGAGCCCATCACCAGAAACTTAATTTGTCTGGGATAGGACAAAGATAATGGCATTTTAAAAAAAAATCCAAAAATATTCTAATGGGCAGTCAAAACATTTTCTCCAGGGGTGGCAGCAGAGAGTGGGAAAGTGCATATCGACATTGGATTCCCATGACTATGGCGCTGTTAAATGATGGGGCATGACTCCAAAAGAAATCCAAGGTGCCGTTTGTAGCCTGTGAAGAAGATTCTTCATGAGGAGGCCATGATGAGAGAGGACAAGGATCTGAATGGTAGGAGAGCAAACACTTGACCTAACATCCCCCCCCACCACTGGGTGGGACTTCATTGCTTTTCAGGGACCCTTGACTCCTTGCACACTTCGTCCTCTAACTCCAGCACCTCACCGCAGACTTTGGACCCCCTCTGAGCTGCCCTTCTGTTTATTCCCAATCCATATGTCTGTTTGGGTGCTTTCCTTATATTTCTGCTGAAAGCTCTGTTTTCAACGAACCATTTTCCTGATCGGTGAAAAGCCCTTTAAAGTGGATTTTTGTATTCCTGTCACGTGAGTGATTCCCTGGTGTTCTCAATTGTATTCTCTTATCCATTAAAATATGACCCATTCCTAATACAGTTCTATTACCCAAGTGACCTCTGCGTCTTTGTTCTTGCCTTACAGTAAAAAAATGTTTCCTTGGTGATATCATATATTTCATGTATTTCCTTCTCTGTTCTATATATGTCATATCATTCTCTCTGCTAATAAAGAAATATCAAAATATTTTTATTTGAAAGTCTGCATTCAGAAAATAGCCTGTCATATCACATAAATTTTTCATACCCAGATGTTTACTCATCCATTTTTCTCAAAGACCTAATAAAATAGTCAAAGAGCCACAGTCTATTTTAAATTAAAATGCATGGCTTTAAGGGCTATTTGACACGCAGTAATTATTTGTGTAGTCTTCTAGCCAGGCATAGAAATTGCCAGTGTCTCTGCCCTTGAAGGAAATGAACTGTGCAAAAAATTTCAAGCAAACATGATCCAACTGTGCACACAAAAGGAAGGTTGCATAAGAAATTCACCGTGTCTCTACCCAAATTTCCCCTTGACTCGCCACAGATCAGCATGTACTTCACCTCTTTGGCACCGGTTAGGATCATCAACAGATGAGCTTTCCGGCAGAGGAGGGCCGACGGGCCCTGCCCTCTCACAGATGGTCAGCGTCACATGTTGCGCTAATGGCTGGACCCTCCTTGCGGGTAGCGTATAAAAACAGTGGGACTCAGAGCAGTTCAGCTCCAATTGCTTTAAGTTTACAACTGACTCTCTTTCGAGATGGATTTCCTTCATAGGAATGGAGTGCTCGCTATTCAGCATTTGCAGAAGGACTATCGAGCTTACTACAATTTTCTAAATTTTATGTCCAATGTTGGCGATCCCCGGAATATCTTTTCTATTTATTTTCCACTTTGGTTTCAACTTAATCAGACAGTTGGAACCAAGATGATATGGGTGGCTGTCATTGGGGATTGGTTCAATCTTATTTTTAAATGGTAAGCCTTCTGTTTGTTTTATTTTGCATAATTCTTGTTCTTACATTTGTAGCTTTGGCTTGAGGATCACATTTCAGGTGTGTGTAGTTTTACTTGGAAGATCTTTCAAACATGTCAGTTAACTTGAAACACATATTCATAAATTGAACTTACAGAAAGCATAGAAATGTATACTTTATCTGACTTATCAGTAAATTCCAAACCCTGTAACACATATGTTGCGATTAAATAAGAAGTTAGTTAAATGAGCAGCACCGTAATGAAAGGATTGATAATTCCAGGGACCACTTGGATATCCCCAGTCTAAGAATCCAAAACACCCACACAAGTTTCCCTACAAGGAAAAAAGTCCCTGTTTTTATTGGAGATTAGGATGCCAAAAACTCCAAATGACTGTGTCATCCTCTTTAGTAAGAGACAGACCAGAACCCAAAGTCTCTTAATCATGAGCTTTCCCGGTCAACGCTCTGCTTGAGTCATTTTTATAGAAGAGATAGCTATTCCTCCTGTCAAGCAATAGTTGTGTGTTTAAATATGTATGCATATTTACATTTCTTTAAATACAGGATACTGTTTGGTCATCGGCCTTACTGGTGGGTCGAAGAAACTCAGATTTACCCAAATCACTCAAGTCCATGCCTTGAACAGTTCCCCACTACATGCGAAACAGGTCCAGGTAAGCAATTACAGCAGCCTCGAGTTACTAAAGATATTCCAACAGAGAGTCATTATGTATGGTTATTACCTAACTACTATTTATATTATACAGGGTATTAAAGAAAATGTCATGGGTGAGGATGCTAAAAGTTCATAAGCATAAAAATTACTAATAAAAGGAAAAAAGTTTTATGAATAATCTTTCTGTTATTTGTAAAATGGTAAATTGGGGGACTACTTTCCAAATGATTTGGTATTTTGCATTTATTTCTTGGAAGAATATAACAGTTTGATTCTAAAACAAACAAAATCAGTTAGCTAGAAGATATTCCCAAAGAACTCTATTAAAATCCTAGAAATGTTGATTTATCTGTGGCTGAGCAACTTTCAAAGTTGTTATGGATCTTCTGAGAGTCTCATGAATGAGGTAAGAACTTTCTGGTTTTACTATTGCCAGTAGAGATTGTTCCTAATCTTAGAATTTTTTCTTTCAAACGTCTTTTTTTCTCTTGTGTATATAGCATATAAGTAGACTTCCTGGGCCACTTCCTTTTATGAGTAAGATTCTGTATAAGTGTAAAATCTATACTATGAAAGTTGAGTTTAAGATTATGAAAAGGTTTTTAAATGTATATATATGAAAATTACATGTTATTTTAATTTATAAGAATGTGTGATATTGTATCTTATGACAGTTCGTTACATAGTAAAAAATTCTTGCCTTTTGACATCCTGAAACTAACACTGAATATAGTGAGTATATAAGTTCCTAATGAATTCTTGGAATATATTTCTTTCTTGCTCCTATAAAAGTATACACCCATTTGTTATATTGTTTATCTCACTGTACTATAAGTAATTCTTTACATGTATATATGGCACCCCCAATAGTCTGTCCTATCAGGACAGAGATGCTGTGTATTTTATCTTTGTGAAACCAGTGTGGGATGGATGGATGGATGGATGGATGGATGGATGGATGGATGGATGGATAACCTTTGAGAAAATTGAAATGTTACTTTGGTTTATCCCAGCACTTCCCAGCATGTTCTCCACCTCATAAGACATTTTCTGGAGGAAAAAAAAAGAGAGAGAGAGAGAGTTTCTACATTCATTCCCTAAAGATTTACAACCCACGTAAGGATATAATAGGCTCTGAAAAATCCTATATAAGTTATAACTTTAAAAGAACTAGATCTATAAGAAATAGATTGTTTTTGTTTAATATAGTGTTTTTCAAAAACAGACTGGTGTTTAATCTGAATAAATCTCCACTTGGTAAAAACTCATGGCAAACATCAAAGCAAATGATTTTTTTTTTTTAAATCAAGCAGCATGGGAAAGACATTCTGGAAGTAGAAAGGCTTCCAGGCTTCTATCAGGATTGATGCCCTTTACAGCTTCCCTCATCCATTTAATGACAAAGACACCTGTCTCAGTGGCTAGGCACAAGGTAGGCCCAGAGGTAGCCACTACAACATGGCAGTCCTATGCAAGTCAGTTGGTAGAGCAGAACATAGTAACGATACCCTTCAGATGTTTGACTTTTCAGCCCAAGGAAAATAAACTGATTCAGGGTCCAAAGCAAGTACTTTAATTTTCTCATCAATTAAAAACAATTAGGCATGAAAGACATGGAGGGCTGTGGCAGATTTGGGTACAACAGCCCACATTCTTAATTCGCCTTGAACATTTTGATTTCTGGCACTTGATGAACTTGAAAAAAATCTGAAAAAATGTTTCTTGAAAGTGTTCTGAGGTTCCATTTGACTCGATTTCTTTTATTTCTACTTATTTTGAAACATTACATGTAGCCTGTGATTTTTTCCCTGAGTTCCCCTGTCACTTTCATGGCTAATATTCTACTGTCTATTTCTGATACCAACACTCTATTAACCACCTTTCAAATGGATCAGCACTTTGTTGTTGCAGGGAGTCCATCTGGCCATGCAATGGGCGCATCGTGTGTCTGGTACGTCATGATAACAGCTGCCCTGGGCCACACTGTCAGATGGATGGACAAGTCGTTGACCACATACCTGCACAGGTCAGCTTTGCTCCAGTTTCTGCACCACTGGAATGTGAAAACAGAAAATCTTGAATACAGAAAGCCTTTAAAAAATTTACTTTGGCATATTTTTAGTTGTTGAAATGTGCTTATTCTTTTCGATCATAGCCAAAATAGCAAAATGAATAGAAAGTTAATATTTTGCTTTAAGATAATGTCCTCATTAGCTCAGAGCTGTTGCTACATTATAAGGTCGGAAATGTTTAATTGATTAATGACTCGCTGGAAGTGCCTTTAGGTTTCCATAATACAATAATCACTTTGGTAGCTCATAAATAAGTCATCTAAAATTATATAAGAAAGTATTTTTGCATGCATATTCCCTTGTTTTAAGATTAACGAGAAGTTTGGGACTCTTCATTACCCTTGAATGTATCGGTTTAGAAAAATTATGTTTCCTTTTCGAATAGCCATTGTTTTTGATATCAATAACATATTCTAGCTTTAAAGACTGTGCAGCCTTTTTAATTAAAAGCATTCTCAAGACAAATTTAAATGTGAATGTTAGTAGACTTAATGTTAGTAGAATCATACTGTTTAGAGAGACCTGGAACTTTAATATTAGATTATTCATAATTCTTATAGGAATTGGGATGTTTCCTTCTCTTTTCTCCTGAAGTACTTAACTATCATTAAAACAATTCTGAGCACCCACTTTAATCATACATTATTAGGCTACTGAGATAAGATTTTCAGTTAATTGCTTACAAAATACTATAACATATACCATTACATAAAAGTTCTTCAAAATAAAAAAGAATTCCAATATCCTTCATATATTCTAGTTTTTAGAGTAGTATTGGACAATATAAGAAACCAACCACCAAAAAAATTTGGATATTTTCTAAGTTTATTCAAATGAGACCACAACTTGTACACCTTAATGTGTTTGTTATCCAATCCCAAACAAGTTAAAAGTTATCATTTAAATAAATTAACACTTTGTATCCATGGACAGGTTTTCAAAAGTGAATCTAAATAATCCTCACCTTTTCTCTGTAGTTCCTTAATTTTCCAGACCTTGAGAAACATTTGTTTCTTTTTTTTAAAAAAATCCTATAATTCCCTTTAGATTTTTATAACTGCAACATTTCCCTTGTCCATCAATATTTATTGAGTGTCTAGTCCTTATCTTAATATTACCAAATCCCTGTTTATTCTTCTTCCATATAGATAATTGTTTACTTCCTCTTGGAAAGTCTCATTTCTTTCTATTTCTTAGTTTTTCAACAGCCAGTTTGGTCCGATTATCAGGAACAAACATTCAGCAACAGAACCCCAAGGATTCCTATAACTGAATATTTCTAATTCTTTATTAAAATGATGAGCTTGGACTTTAGTATTTTTGTAAGCTTTTTGCAAATTGCTGCTTCTAATCCAAAGTGGATAATGTCTAAGTCAGTTCCTTTGTCTCTTTTTTCTATATGTCAAAAAACAAAAAATAGGGACTCTTTTTTTTTTAAAGATTTTATTTATTCATTTGACACAGAGAGAGAGATTACAAGTAGGCAGAGAGGCAGGCAGAGAGAGAGGAGAGAGGAGGAAGCAGGCTTCCTGCTGAGCAGAGAGCCCGATGTGGGCCTCAATCCCAGGACCCTGGGATCATGACCTGAGCCGAAGGCAGCGGCTTTAACCCACTGAGCCACCCAGGCGCCCAAATAGGGGCTCTTGAGCATCTGTGAAATTAAACCCAATGAAAATTTGCCCTTGATGAAATGCTTGTATTATTTTCATCAGAGTGGTAGCTGCCTCTCCAGTGAGTTTTTTTGAGATGGAAAAGAGGAAGCAACATACAACAGAGAGTAAAAATGTATATGATCCTTTCTAGGTCATTCTGGATATTAGTAATTCCCCCAAATTTGAATTGCCCATACTCTATTAAAATAATTATCAGGATGTCAAATTGGCTTCCTTTTATAGCACTTATTAAAATCTCAGAATATTACACTGGTTAAGCTTAATGCATTGCTAAATGTAGAAACCTCTGTTAAAGCTTTTCAAATCCTATGGAGCACATGAAAACATTTTGGAAAAAAAAACCGACTCTAGAATCATAATGTTATGTCACAGTTAGATGGATTCCTCTGAGAAAGATCATCTGGTGTCACCCCCTTAATTTTATGAGTGATACAATTTCTTTGCTTTTTACTTTTATATCTATTCTTCCATCGTAGACTGACCTGGTCATTTCTTTGGAGTCTTTTTTGGTTGATTCAAATCAGTGTCTGCATCTCCAGAGTATTCATAGCAACACATTTTCCTCATCAAGTTATTCTTGGAGTATTTGGTGGTAAATATGATCACTTACCTTGAGTTGTATCATTGGAAATCTTTAGTGTCATTTGTTTTATGTTGTCGGATTCTCCCTGGTAGTCAGGACCCCAGTCTCAGGTAACTCTGTCAAGTCACTGATAGCAAATGCTGCCCTGGGAGCATGAGCAGTTGAACACACCTCTCAAATCCTCCATGTACACGATGGTATGGCCTCATTCGATGGCAAAATACATAACCTCTCAGTGAGATGGGGCTTCTTTGAAGTGTGGCTAGCGCCATGTCCAACTCCCAAGCTATCAGTCCAGACAGGAGGCTTGTGTCTTGGTTTGGGGGACTTCATAATGGCCCTCAGGCTGTACGCCATGCCATTCTCTTCGATACACCTGAAGTGATTATTACATGACCATGGACTTCACTGAGCAACTGCTTTGTATTCTTGAAGCAGTGGTGGTCTCTGTGATTGAGTTTCCACTGTTCAACACCACATACCTTTCAAAGGCTCTCTAGTTAATTGCCTTTGGCAATTGAAATATTAATTGCAAACACCTAGATCAGTGCTCTGCTTATAAAGTGTTTGCCAGCCAGTGGCATGGACTCCTGAACCATTCACTTGTGCTAACATGGATGGTGTAAAGAGCATGGGGCGAGTATTTTAGCTATTGCCTAGGGAAAGGGGTTTGGAAAATGAATAGGATCTAGATGTCTGAAAGCCTTTTATCATGTACATGATGGCAAACTCTTTAATACAGAGAGGAATGATTCCTGAGGGGCTCAAGGGCAGGTGGTGGTCTTCAGTGTCTTTTTCTAATCCCCAGGCATGCTTGTGGCAGAGGCCTTTGAACACACTCCAGGCATCCAAACCGCCAGCCTGAGCACCTATCTGAAGACCAACCTCTTCCTCCTTCTGTTTGCACTCGGCTTTTACCTGCTTCTCAGACTGCTTGACATTGACCTGCTTTGGTCTCTGCCCATAGCCAAGAAATGGTGTGCCAACCCTGACTGGATCCACATTGACACCACGCCTTTTGCTGGACTCGTGAGGAATCTTGGGGTGCTCTTTGGCTTGGGCTTTGCAATCAACTCAGAGATGTTTCTTAGGAGCTGCCGAGGGGAAAATGGCTACAAACTGAGCTTCCGGCTGCTCTGTGCGGTGGCCTCCTTGATCACACTGCAGCTCTACCATTTCATCAAGATCCCCACTCACACAGAGCATTTATTTTACATCCTGTCTTTCTGTAAAAGTGCATCCATCCCACTGACTGTGGTCGCTCTGATTCCCTACTGTATTCATGTGTTAATGAAACCAAGTGAAAAGAAGATTAATTAGAGTTGTGCAGGGGCTTAGTGCTCTGTGGTCCCAGCATGACACTCCTCCTCCATCCTCCAGCAGAACCACAGAGCAGCGGCAGATGGAGGCTTCCAAGCAGAGGTCACAAAATGGCGGCCACAGGTCCTCTGCCCCATCCCATCCTACTTGTGCTTAGTTTGGCCTTCACTGTGGTCTCCCCCTGGGCCCCCATTTTAAATTAGTTGCCAATATTTGAAAACCAGAATATTTGACATAAAAATCTGAATTTCTGTGTTTTTTTTGTTTTTTTTGTTTTTTTTTTTTTTTGGCAAATCAGACAATAAGGCACCTCAGGGCTTGCATTCCCACCTAGAAACAATCTACCATTGCTGACCGATTGTCCCAGTAAGAAGCAACGTTCTCCATTTTCTCATAGTCCAAACGGGAGCCTCAGTGTCAGTTACCTTCATCATAGGAAGGTCAGGCCGCTTATGGCTCCTGTGGGAGCCATTTTAGTGGGAGCCCCCATCAAATCCAATCCCTTTAGTTTTCAGATAAGGAGAGGGAATTTCATTCCACTGTGAAAACACTCGCTGTTGTCACACTATTGTCAGAACAGGAAGTAGAACCCAAGTTTTCTCACGTCAGAACAGGAAGTAGAACCCAAGTTTTCCATTACACTGTTTTGTTTCTTCAATTTTAAAAAGCAAAAATCTGTTAAGAGTGAATACTTCTGTGATGATTGCCATGTAAATCAGCTGTTTTTCCAGAAATGTCTTTAAAATCCCACATCCTGTTTGGTTTACCCCGTGCAAGGTATTGATGGGGCCAGCAATGGCTCTCGATATGGCTGCAAGTCCAGGGGATACAGGTCAGGTTACTGTCTGGATTGAACTTCTGCTTAACTCCTGGTCTCTGATTTACAGTAGTGCTTTCCAATTTTCAATAAATGTTGCTGAAGATGCTCTGCTTAGAACATTATTTACCAGTCTTTCAAAGCCAAGGAAATCAAGTGCTTTCCTCAATGTCATGCTCCAACCCAAGAAAACCATTATTGAGTTAATCTCTATGTAGCTATTCAGCTGTGATAAAATCTATAGCTTTACTTTAAGAACTTATTATTGAGAGAAGATTAATGTTATACTATAATTTCTCAACAAAAGTTTTTATTTTCTTCTTTCCCCTCATTTGATCTGATAATTCTGGATTTTAAGTTGGTAATTATGTCATTTCAATCAAGTACATTTTGAGTCAGATTTTCTATACATCCTAGTTACCTGTGGTCCACAACAATGTTTTATGTAACTCTTCTCAAGAATATCAATACATGAATTATTTTAGATGATATATTAAATCATCCATAAATATTTATGAAAACATAACGGTTGAAGTAAGTACTATTTGGCAAAATATTAGTTGAGGATAACAAAACCTTTAAAAATCAAAGTAATTATTGTTTCCTTTCTAAATGTATTTATAGAGCATACACTGTAGCTTTTATAAAATACACATAATAGCTTTGTCTTTAAAAGGTAATCGAACTTGGTTTCAGTGGTCAGGTGATTCCTAAGCAAGAAGCTGAGGGATGACTAAAGATTATCTTAAGAATGAAATTTGTCTCATGCTGATGCGACATTTGGGGAAAGGAGAAAAGAATATTCTTAAGGTGGTGCCTTGGTCAAGTCCACCCCAGTGTTGTCCTCAGGAGTTCACTTCAAGCCTTTAACATTTTATGATGCATTTGTCTCATCTCATATTCTTCTGCACTTGTCAGAGAGCTCATTCCTATCTGGAATCCCCTTTTCAAAGCTTTATTTACGAATAATAATGTTAGTTTGGAGGAATCATCCATCTCAACACAGACTCAGACTGCTATGAGAAAACTGGAGTATTAACAGTCAAGGGATTCTGCTCTAATGCTGATTCCACCATATAGCCCTCTTGGGTTCCCAGAGAGAAGCTCTCTTTAGCCACCCATAGTGAGTGCTATCTGTTGGGGGACATGTGATCCTCGGAAGGGGAATAGGATGAGATGTGGGTTTATTTTCTATAATTAATCCCCAACAATTCCACCCCTATCTGCCATCAAGCCTGAAAGTCCCCATGTGATGAGATTTCCTTTTTTACTCTAGTTGAAGTCTCCTGGGGCGGGGGGGGGGGGGCAAATTGCTTTTGCAATGGAAACTGCTTAGGCAGCAAGAAGAACAGCTTCTCACAGCCTTGCAGAAAATGCCTCCCTTCAATAATGATGGAAAAGCTTCTTCTACTTCCAATTTATTTGCCAAATGTAAGTGGAATTGAGCTCGTTTGACTCCCTGTTAATATATCCATATATTCAAAATGTCTACACATCTACATAGCCAGGAGAAAAATGTCAATATCATGAGCTTTCAGGAAAAGAACATCAAGACGAGCAACTTGAGAAACTGTCCAATCAAACATACATTTGAAAAGAAAAGTAATTTATTATTGCCGCAACTAGCTCTCAAGATGACTGTTGAATCCCTTTCCTCCGACAACCTATCGTTTGAACATCTGCCTTAGAAGGTTAAATTGGTGACTTCTCTAGACCTATTTCAGTGTAACAGAAGGGAGATTTTTAAAAATACATTATAAGATGCCATTGAAAGTTATATTTCTAAATGCTTTGTATTTATTTACAACCTGTAAATAAATCCAAGATCAAATTGGTACATACATATACCAAAAACCTTGACATAAGAGAAAGACTTTAAAACCAAAGACTTGGTTTTAAAATGTGCCTCACCTCTTAAATATTACAAAACTATGTATCCCAGCACTCTTTAACAAACTTCTTACAATGATGGAAATGTTCTATATTTGTGCTGTCTAATATGGTAGCCACTAGCCACATGTGGCTCTTGGGCTCCTGAAATGCAGCTAATACAATTGAGGAACTGTAATTTAAAATTTTATTTACTTTAAATCACTTTGAATCTAAATAGTCCTGTGTGTCTAGGGGTTCCTGAATTGGACAGCACAGATCAAGTTGCATAGTGCTTTTCCCTGAAAAAAAAAAGTATTTTTTATATTGTCACCTGTCCACAATCCTGTGTGTGAGACATGAATGGTATTAACTCCTTTGTTTTACATGAAAAGAGGGAAGCATCAGTGATTTGCTCATATCACGTGGACAAGGTATGTTGCCTCCAGCTCTGAGATCTTTAATTAACCCCTGAATGTTATTTTCCAGATGAAAATAATAATAGTTCTAATAATAATAGTTTTAAAATAATGATAGGTCTAAGATATGTATGGTGACAGGAAAATCCCATCGTGAACTTTATATATTAAAAAAAAATCAATTTGTGTGGTAACTGAACACTTCTGGGGCTGGAAGGACTAGAGTGTGCCCATAGAAAGTGAACAGTAGGCTCCGCTGCATTTCCCCAGGAGACCCCCTGCAGGTCTAAGATGCTCTCTGCACAGCCTCCTTCTCTCCGCCTGTCCTGTGAGCTCGGACCACCTGGTCTCCCTGGACTCTTAGCTCTCTGTTGCCTCAGATCCGGGGCTCTAGGTTCCCTCTCCCTGCACTGTGTTCTAGAATCCACAAAGCTGGGTAGAGTTTTCCCCAATATTCATGACCACATTCTGGAAGTTTGGATGTCTTTCTGACCAGGTTTTCTTGCTTGTCTGGGGCTACTGCACCTGTACGCTGCGCACCGGTACGTCTGTGGATATTCAGAAACCGGTCGAGAAAAGATCCCTGTCATCCAGTTGTCCCTGTGGATTTGCCCTCGTTAAATGACTGTTCTGGCCACTTGGGAGATTGCAAACAGCTTTCTGGATGAATACGTGGACCTCAGTGCTGCCAAGAAACCAAGGTGGCGTTTTAAATCCTTCCTCCTCCCTTACCTTTAATGCTTTCTGATGGCGATTTCACATTGAAAGTAGTGTGGTGCCACTAGTTAATTAAAAAAAAAAGACTTTTTTCTCTTGAAAAGAATTGTTAGCAGCAGGAGAGGTGTACAAGAAGCAGCAACTCCAGAAACTTCTGCCAAATGACAGCAACTTATGGGAAAATTCTAGGAATTAGAAGTGCTTCACTTTAGCTGTGCAAAGGACGAGTCCAGTCCCCGTCAAATTTGGGGGTGCTTTGGGGTGAAGTACGAGTGACTGTCTTTGCTAGTCTTTGATGGAGATCATGGTAATGACTTGGGAGGAATTACGTCTCATTTCTTTTGGCAGCACAGAAGTGATTGCTCTCAAGAAGGGAGAAAATTCAAAGATTGAGGTTATAAAGGTTAGTGTAAAGCTGATTAATTACTTTCTGTTTTGAATTTTTAAATTTCTTAGAATTTTTTTTTCTTCTAACATTTTGCCATGTGATGCTGAAAAGGAATCTGTCTTCAGCTCAGAAACCGTGATATTTCCGCAAAGAGCTGCCAGGATGGGGAAGGGTAATGAGCGAAGGGCAGTAGCTGTGGTCCTGCCAGGTGGGGTTTGGGGCACAGATCAGGGTCCACCAAGAGGAGTGTTCACTCAGGCAGCACCTCGGCCCATTTCCAGGGCTGGCCCAGAGGAGAGCAGAGCCCATTTCCCTGGGTCAATCTGCATACTCTGCAGGAGCAGCAGGCCATATGTGCATCTGGAAAAGAAAGCCAGAACTCATTAAGATGAAGAGCTTCTTTCCTCCAAGAGCTGTCACCTGCCCAGGCACATCATTGGGCCAATCACACTCTAACTTCTGTTCAAAGAACTGACTTCTCCCTGGAGTCACTGTGTGTCTTATGAACAGCAGGGGCCAGACTGTCATCCTTGCTCACACATTCTGCCATTATTGGGGGTTTTTCCAAAGGTGGCCATTGCATTTACATACCACTGCCTTTCCTAGACACCACCCTTACCCTCAAGCTCAATAATTCCAAGTTAAAAGCATCTGGTCCTTGAGATTTCTTTTTCTACAGAATCGTTTCAAACTCTACCTTTTTACAGTTTTTTTGAATGAAAGAAATGATAGAGGCGTGCTATCTTTCTATATGAAGACCGCATTGACTTAACAAATGGCAAGTAAGTATATCTGTCTGACTTGGTGAGATTTTATTGTGGATCTTATTCTCTTAGCATTGAAATGTTGATGCCCTGCTCATGCTGGCCAATCATGAGGCAGTGTCACACATCCCTATGTGGACCCCACAGGGGATCAGAACACAGCGGGGGAGGTGCTAGAAAATTCTAAGACAGATAGATGTATGAAGGATTTCGAGGAGTTTGGAAGCAAGCTCCCTGGACTGGGGTCATTAGGGCTGCAGTGGGTTTCTACATCTAGCCACTGTGATGCTGGGTGGTCAGTTAATGTTAGAGGTCTCTGGTTGAGTAATTTCTCAAGTGAGGGGCTTAAAATGGGCTTAGAATGGAAGGTTCACGCATTCCAGCTCTGACATTCGGCAATCCTGAGGGCCTCATTCAATCAAATTGAAAGAAGAGCCAGAACATATTAAATTTTACTTTTATACAATGAAAAAGGCTGTAGATTCTAAAAATGAGTCCATGTTTAATTTGCTACTTTAATAAACAATTTTAGATTTATGTAATACATTTCAATCTTTAAAACATTCCAATCAGAATCCGATTTTTATAGCTATGAAAAGAGATGCATGGAATAATTTAACTGATGTTACTGGGCAAAATTAACTTGAGAAGATTCAGACTGCCTGCTCATGTATCTTACAAAAGAGATCTTATAATTAAATTACCAGCTCCATTTCCCCTTCCTCACCATCCTAATGAGGAAATTTTTCTTGCAGGTAGAGATACTAAGGGGATATACACAATAGCAGGAATACATAACAACATAATAACGTGTATACGTAATAACATTCTCCAGCTCAAACAGGACCCCTCCTGTCCGTGCTTATATTTTCTCTTGATTCTCCCTGGGTGGCAACCTGGCAAATACTTTATGTGCTAGAGATGCAAGGATGAGTTCAACATAGGCCTGTAGGCTTGGAAAAATTGGGTTGAGACTATATCCAGCTACAGATTAGATGGTAACATTATTCCCCATCGCTTCCAAACCACCCTGCTTCGAATTCATCCTCTTTGTGAATCACTTTCTTTTCAACTCTGACTATATTGTGCCAGTAGAATCTAGATCATTCCCAGACTAACGATTTCCTATGTGAGAGGACAAGAAGGCATGACCACAAAACACCAAGTCTCTAAGTAAAAGCCTGCTTCACTAGAAGCATAATAAAGTGGTATACGTGGAATGTTCCTGGAAAATCACTAGAGTGAGCTGCAAGAATTTCCATCCAGTGATACCTCCTTTTCATAGCAGTGACATTTGAAAAAGACTGTGATTAGTTCTTTCTTTCAACCAATATTTTTGATATGCCTCTAGATATCAAGGTCATATTTTGAGATTATTTAAGCACATGTCAGTACCTCAACATGGCATTATTTATACTTACATTTCAGTAATTTTATTAACAGAACTATATCTATTAAGATAGTGTTCATCCATAATTAACGGCAACATCTACAGCTACACAGAATGCTTCAGTGGCTGAAACAAATGAGAGGTGTCTTCTTCCCACAAAGCAGGACAGCTCCCAGGTAGGATAGAGTAATGCTCAAGGATGTCCAGGAATCAGGCTCAGTCCGTCTTCTTGCTCTGCCAGCCATGGTGTGCGGCTTCTGACCTGATGACCAAGCACGCTCACTGTGCCTCCCGGAGAGAAGAAATGAGGAAGGAATACAGCCTTTCTTTAACCCAGGCTTTGTTCCAAAAGGGACAGCCTCCAAAGAGACTTGAGCCTGTATTTTTTTCTTTTCTTTTTTAAATTCATGAACTACAGAGAGAGGGAGAGAGAGAGAGAAGCAGACTGCCCAGGGAGCAGGGAGCCCCATGTGGGAATCGATCCCAGGACCCTGGGATCATGACCAGAGTGGAAGGCAGATACTTAACCAACTGAGTCTCCCAGGCACCTGAGCCTGTATTTCACTAATCATAACAGCATCATCTGGCCTCCCTTAGCCTCAAAGGAGTTTGGAAAGGTAAAGACTTTACTTTTCAACCTCTGTAACAGAGGCAAGCAAGGGAAAGGGATGTAGTGTTGGGTGTAGACCAGCCAGCCTGCGAGATCCACCGTAGTGACTTCTCACATACTTAACAGTAAATGCAACTTATGGCTGCATTCCTTACCTACAGCCTGCTAACTGGTTTCATAATAACATACAACAATTATAAGGGCAAAAGACCTTCTAAATTATAAAATGCTTTGTGAATGTTATCCGGGGTAGATATGAATAATTAACTGAATTTTCATCTTCCGAGAAATTTTATTAAAACATCACTCCTCACTTCGTTTGATTCCATACTTGGTGTATTAGGAATACATACTCCCAACAAATAAATTCAGAGTGGTTTCTTTCTTTTCTGTAATCATTCATCATAATTTTATGCACTTGTTCTGTGTCACCTTGGGTGAACCTTTCCCTTTCCACCTCCAGCCATTCTGTTGTTCTTGAATTTATCCTTTTGTATCTGAGAGTAGGAGCTGTACCTGAATCATACAAAGCAGGAAAGTGCCAACTTACCAGCCACGCATTCTCCTTCCTTTTCCTCCTGCACGTTCTGTCTTCACACTGATTTATTGGGTTGAGTAGTTGCATCCAGACAGCTACATGCCAATCACGTGTACCCTGATTACTCATTATGAGCCTTAGGATACCAGACAACTCACTAATGAGCACATTAGAATGCTGGCCAGTGCTAATTAGATGATAATCATGTGCACTGCTTTATTTACAGTCTATCTATTTAAATTAATTGGGCATTTAATTGAACACAGTATGAAAGAAATTGGAATTGGGTTTTAAAGTTTATTTAAGTTATTTTCACCTCCCATTTCTTATAGGCAGGTGAGATTATTCACTTGATCTGGAAATTTAGAGGAAATACGAATGGATGAAATGCTTATTTTATAATGATACGCACATATGTAAATTTATCTCAAGGTATGTTTGGAAACAGCAACCAAATTTGCAATTTTTTTTTATCTCCACTAACATAGTTATGTGACCTGATTACAGAAAGATTCTGCATGCATAAGAGATATTAATTAATCCAATCCTTAACTGGAAATATGAGGTGGGATCCTAAACCAACCTGAAGGGAACGTTCTGGTATTTTCTTAGGATAGGAATTAACATTTAATTCGTGAATAAATACGTGGCAAACTATACCTAATTATGATCCTATGTATTTTCTTCTTTCAGGACACAATATAAAAATATCCCAGGGAATACATTTTTAAATGAATGTATAATTGCCCAAAACGACATGCATGAATGCCTTATAAATTCAAAGTGTCCTTTCATTGAAATAATTTCCTAAGAGCATACGTAGAGTAGACCTGGGGTGACTATATGGAAAAAAGTTTCTAGACAAAATAATCTAGAGGCCAATTCTACTTTTTCCCTCAAATGATAGCATATCTGGTTTGTGGTCATCCTCTCTCATGCAATTTTGAGATGTATCAAGTGACTCAGGATCTCTTCTCTAAATAAGTTGGGAAACATGCTGCTCCAATTGTTTATAAGAATTGTTCATAGAAAAAAACCATAAATGGTTCTTCTAAATTAAGTGGAAGAAAACATGTCTTGGGAAGAGAACTCAAGGGGATTAGATCAAATAGCAGTTTTTGCAGCTATATTGTGTTACATTAAACAATCTTAGTTTTGTCTCTTTGTTGACTCAAACAGGCAAATCAAGCAAAATAAATGATGTAAAGAATTTTAATCACTCTGATAAGGGCCAATATGACTCTATTTGTAACTTTTGACATCAGAATATTTGATTCTGCCAGGTCCTTCCATGATGCTTGTTAGTCCAAATGAGTCCAAACCTTTAACCGAAAAAAGTTTTACCAAGTTTCCAGGTTTGGTGTAAGAACATGTTCCAAGGGAGAAGCTGGGCTCATGTTTTCATAAGACCCAAACTGTGTAGGAACAATGGAGGCCCAGACCAGGAAGCTCATGAAACTGGCTATTCTAACCCTGTCTTTCCAGTATGGTAGCTTTTAGTCACGTGTAGATAGCAGGAACACGACAAGTGGCTAGTCAGAGCTGGGCTGTGTTGTAAGTACAAATACACATATGATTTTGAATTATTTATTATAATGAAGGAAATGATCTTATTAATAATTTGTATATTGATTACATGGGATAATAATGTTTTGTATATATTGGGTTAAATGAACTATATTATTAACATTCATTTCACCTGTTTCTTTTTTCCTTGTTGTGACTAGAAAATTTAAAATTAAAGATGTAGTTTGCATTAGTGACTCATATTTTTATTGGAAGACACTGCTCTAACTTAATGGGTTAGTTGTCTTGGGGCTGACAAGTTACTGACTACTTGTATACATTTAAAATGATTATTCAACCAAGATGCATTGAGCTATCACTGTATAACCAAGTACTGAGTAAAGTACTGGGAATGTATTTCCTCTCATGTAGATACCGAAACTGGATTTGAAAGGTACATCACAGGAACAGGAGAGTCCAGAAATAGATTCACCAGGAATCCCACTTCTCATAGTGTACTCTAAATTTCTAATCACAAAAGTAAGCATGGTTGTCTCTTCCTGCATTACTCAGAATAGCTTGGAAACAATCTAAAAGTTCAAAAAAAGAGGATGGGGAAAAGATAAAATTCGTCGAGACACATATATACAGTGATGTTTACCATGAAGCCAATAAAATGATGATACTGAGCTATGTTTATTGTTTTTGTGGAATGATATTCATTATATTTGTGTAGAAGTGAGTTTCTGATCATTATGGGTGGTGTGATGCCATCTGTCCATCTCTCTCTCTCTCTCTGTGTCTCCAGCAGATCAGTTTCCTAGGATTTCCTTTCCTAATCAACCTGGAGACTCCCATCGCCTTTTTTTTTTTTAAAGATTTTATCTATTTATTCAAGAAAGAGAGAGAGACTGGGTGAGGGGCAGAGGCTGAGGGAGAAGCAGGCTCCCCAATGAGCAGGGAGCCCAACATGGGGTTCAATCCCAGGACCCTGAGGTCATGACCTGAGCCAAAGGCAAATGCTTAACTGACTGAGCCACCCAGGTGCCCCCCATCACCATATTCTTGAGTTAAATCACCTGTTTCCTAGGTCCCATCTCTCCCCTTTCTTCATTTACTTTTATTTTAGGGAAAGCCTCCTGTCGCTTCCTGAAAAAAGATGTATGGGGAGGGAAAGTTTTGAAACCTTACATGACTGAAAGTTTCTTTAGTCTCTTATTCCCGAGAAGAGTTTTCTGGATATGGAATTCTAGGGTGGAAATAATTTTCCCTCAGAATTTTGAAAGTAAATCTTTACATCTTCTGACTTTTAGTGTTATTGTCAAGAGATTTTATGTCATTATGATTCTTTATTATATGTAACATGTTTTGTCCTCTTCTGGAAAATTTGAGTGTCTTCTTGCCCCAGTTTTCTAAGATTACATAATAGTGTGCCCACAGAGGATCTTTACTTATTTATTATATTCAACACTAGTTGAACCGTTTCAGGTTGAAAGTTTATATTCTCCAGTTATAGGAAATGTCTTTGGACCATTTAATAATTTACTTCCCTCTAATCTTTCTTTCTAGAACTGCAATTAGCTAATTATTATACCTCCTGGGTTGTTCCTCCAAAATTTTTCTTGTTCTTCTTTTCTACTTTTTGGCTCTATATTTTTGTCCTACCTTCAGGGAAATTTCCCCAACTTTATCTTCCAATCCTTCTACTTTTTTTTTTCTCTTGTAAACTTTAATTACTTGGGATTATGGGATGAATTTGATCATAGCGTGAAACCATCCTTAAAACATTAGAAATTACAGAAAGACTTGAGATAAATGTCAGATAGAACAGAGAAAGCAAGGACCCCCATTATCTGAGAAACATTAATAATGTAAAATTGCAGAGACCAAATCTGTGCCAGTGATATAAGATGTGGGATAGATATGGAAACATTGGCACTCCCTGGTGTTGTAAAATAAATTTCCACCTTTATTTATTTCTGTATTTTTCAGGTTATAATCCTTTACCTTATCACTGAGCCTCAAAAAACAATTGCTTTCCAACATTATTTCTCAAACCCTCTGCTGTCAACATTTTCCCGCTCATCAATAACTTTCAAGTACCTCACTTGAAAAATGACTCTTATTCGTTCATTTTTCACACCCCACACATTCCACTCCAGGAAACTGGCAACCTCCCAGCACGGAGCTTATGTTCTTCTTTGAAATGCACACTTATGCAAATGGATTTTGGTCTTCTCTCTTCAATATTACAGGACGAGCACATGCATACCGCAAGATTTAATTCCTTCTTGCAGGCATCTTTTATTCTGCAATGTTCTTGTCCCTGCCATTTTCCATGACTTAACTAGAGTGCTGTCCTCCATCCTCTCTCTCCCTGACAAGGCAACCATCAATTCTTCTGACCTAATTAGTTAACTTACTAAATGACCTTTATGGTTATTTACCAGGAAACACAGGATAGACACATAAATAATATACCTCAATATACAATAGCTCAGGCTTAATTTGTAGGCAGAATTTCACTTGTTGGCCATGGGAAGAAAAAATGTATACATCGAGTGCATGTGGGAAAGAGATAGAGTGGGGAGACATCTTGATGGCAGGACAGCTTTAGAGGAGCTGCTACTGAATTTTTCACTTCTGTTGTCCAGAGCTTTTTCTTAGTTTTTGTGGGTTGTGTGTGTGTGTGTGTGTGTGTGTGTGTGTGTGTGTGTGTGTTCATTTTAATGAACTCTTGCTTTTATTTAAATAGATGGGAATATCTTCTCATCTCATGATGTAAGTTTATTGGTATTCTTTGAGTGTTTTCCAAATCTTTGCATTGGCTCTGTTATCTCTAATATCCTTGTTCTGGGCATTCTATTGCTGTCATTTTGCTTTTTGTGTTAAAATATTTTCTCAGCGCCTGGTGATTCTTGACAATCTATTCCTATGGAAGAGTGAGACACTGGAAAGTCAATGGGTACGTGTTGTTGGCAGGTGGGCTTCATGGTAGAGTAATCTGGTTGGGGAGTTTCATTGGAGGATCTCTGCCCCTGATAGTCTCTTTTCTTGGATTAGCCAGTTTCCCCAGAGGCTACTCCTAAACACTCCTGCTAGAAGAGGAGGGGGCTGGAATTTTTTTTTCCTGTTCATATATAGCTTTATATTCAATCCCTTTGTTTTTAGCTGCCCCTTCAAATGTGACTTGTGTCTCTAAGTGCAAGTGAGCTTCTCCAACCATCCCCAATTCTTTTGCTAGAATTAGAGAAGGGCAGCCATCCTGCTGCAGGAGGAGTGTGTACTTCTGTTTCTATATAGGCAACCAATGTGGAGGGTGGTGACAAGGATTAAAAGCCTGGGATAGAGTCTTTATCCCAGGCTGCTGTCCTTTGTCTCTCCAAAGTCTATTCATAAAATGAAAACAGTGCATTTTACCTTGCTGCAGCTTCATAATAGTGTTATATATTTAAAAAAAAAAAAGCCACACCGGCAGATTCTAATGTAGTAAATGTTGACTTCACCACCCGCCTACTATACCCTGAATCTATAAATCCACACTCCTAACTGATAAGTCCCTGCAAATACTTGCCCCTTTCTTCCTTTCCCAGCCTGAGAGCATCCAAAGTATCAAAGCCCTCCTTTTCATATCCTCATCCTTAGAGATGAATGAATCTGCTTTCACTTGCAAGAAAACTTCAGTGAAGAAATAGTTGGTGTTGCTTTTCCTGTTCTTTTCACATAGGACCTTGGTCCAGCTTGATGAACACTCATTGACTGCCTATTGTAAGTGCCCTGGGCTCTGTGTACACTGAAGTTTAAAAAATGCAAAAGATAGTCCTCTGCCCTTGAAGAATTCAAAGTTTCATTTGCACTATGACTTCTCTTTAATTCCCATGTAGTAGCTGGGACTGGCTTCTGCAGGGAGAAAGCTACTGGGTAATGGCTGAGCATCTGCTTGACATTAGATTTTCACTCACACTAACACTAGTTTCTCTCATTTTCTATATACACATTTTAAAAACTGAGATATGATTGAAGGTCATTAGAAATTATCTTGGATCCCAATGTATGACAATGTCTGTAAAAGTAAAATATTATCATTTCTCCTTAAAGATAAAAAAACCCCACAGCCCTCCTGTAATTGGTGCATCATTTGTATATGAAGTTCTTGAATCAGGTCAACTGATGGGGGCTCCAGTGGTGACGAGTTTGTAGTAGGCTCCTTTCTGGGCCATCAGTTCTTCATGGGTCCCCTTTTCAATCACTCTCCCCTGTGACATGACAGCAATGATATCTGAGTTTTGGATGGTAGACAAACGATGAGCGATGACAATGCAGGTCCGACCTTCTCTGGCTTTGTCTAGGGCGACCTGCACTGTCTGCAAAGAGAAGGTGGATGACTGATGCAGAGACACGTGTTTGTTCCCAGGCCCAACATCACAAAAATTCTGCTGAATGTCATGTGAGTAACATTGCAATACTCAGGGGTTAAACCCAAAGGCTTGACAGGAGGGAAAAGATGGCCTAAGTATTTGCTGACTGCAATGCATCAATGATTTCAATTGCATTCTACAGGTTGAGAAATTTCAGTGAAGCAAGAATGAAGCAAACTAGAGGTCACTATGTAATTTTACAATACTTGATGGTGTAGTTGACAAAAATGAAACCAAGGAAACCATGTAAGGTAGCAGTTAAGTGGTCACTCCTGATACTGTTCTTCATCGAGGGCATTTTAGTTCTCTCCAAAATGAATCCTGATTTTTAAGGAGTTCATTATAAATGGTAAATTTCATAATTTTGTTTTACCCAATTGCATTTGCTTTCATACATGCCGCACATTAGACACCACCTCTTACTTTGTGTTTTATGCTGTCCACCTGCTCTGCCATGTAACTTTGAAATTATAAAATATGAAATGCCTAACAGATGACCTAGATTATTGTGTTTCACTTAAGAAAGCTAATTACTTACCCTTGGAAAAGTGTCGCCTAGCCTAGACAGTCTTAAAAACAATTCTTATTTTAAAGTTCAAATGCATTTTTTATTTGAAACAATTCCATTTTGCCTCACTTCCCCTAGATTATTGTCTTTTTGTTCCACCCAGTAGCGCCATTTATACTGTCAATGAATCAGAAAAAATTAAAAAGAGTGCCATTTTAGAAGGGCGTATATTACAGCAAAAGACTCATTTATAATGATCTAAGACTTTAGAAAATCAATACATACCTTTTCACTTTCTGTGTCTAAGGCAGAAGTAGCTTCATCTAGTAGCAAGATTTTAGGATCTCGTACAATGGCCCGAGCAATAGCGATACGTTGTTTCTCTCCCCGAGATAGTTGAGACCCTTGGGCCCCAACATTAGTTTCATATTTCTGGAAAAAGTATGGTCAGTTTGAGACCCAGAAACAGTCATTGCTCCTAGCTGTATGGAGCCCACATCAATGACCTTGCCACGGATTTAAACAATTTCTTTGTTTTTTTTAAATTGGGAATAATAAATGAGTCCTTCTCTAAAGGATGTCAAGTCCATTTAGGGATACAAGAAAAATACAGAGTTTGTTGGGAAACTAGGGGATTTTATATCCCCTTTTCTGCATTTATTTTGGGTTTGTATTTTTTGTTTTTCTTTCTTCCTCCATGAGATCTCTCTGATTTAAGATTCCTGATTTCCAATTTTTTCTTGTCTGGAAGATCTTTCCAAGGTGGAATGATCCTACCAATGCAAGGGCCCTTTGAGAGGTCTTCTGGTCCATCCTCTTACTGAGAAGGCATCATTCTGGATCACAAGCCTACGTGCGAATCTCCACTCTGCTTCTTACTAACTCTATGAGCATGAACACATTATTTGAATTTCTTTGAGCAGCCAACTTGTCTGAAAAATTAATAACTAATTCATATATTTGTTGTTTTAGGTAAAGTTATGAAGGAAAATCCCTAGCTAGATGCCTGGCATGGCTACATGAAAAATAGTTAATATTCACATAATATTTACCATGCATGGGGTATTGTGTTAACTATTCCAGGCAGATGATCATTTAACATTCACAGAAATAACTTTCTCCCTCTGTTACATTACCAAACTTAGGCACAGACAGGTAAGAACATTATACAAAGACAAACAAGTACAAAGAAGGGAAAGTGAACTCTAAATCCAGGTGCATCTTGTTTCTGAGACTTTGCCCTTGACCACTACTCTCCCCTGCCTTCCACAACAAGTGTGTTTCCTCCCCGTTTCCCTTGCCTCCTGACAAATGCTAACCAGCCAAGGGAGACTCCTGACAGCTTGCTTTGTCCTCATGGAGAAACAGTGCTCAGTGAAGGGTATGATGGCTAAGTCCGTATAAGAAAGAGGCCATAAACAGCCTCCAAGCCACTGCCTCCCACAAAATGAGGACGTGCTCAGCAAAGACTCATGGAATAAATGAATCTCTCAGGGACACAGGAGCTTTCCTCTTTGTTCAGGATACAGCAACCAGGAATTTCTACATGCTTGTGGATTATGCTACCCAGGCTAGAGCCAGGCTAAGACCTAGGAGCCTTTGTGAAAAAGAACAAAGGAAAAAGCCCACCATAACAGCACAAAATTTATAAACATAATCACTTACAAAGAAAAACATTTTCCCAGTGGTATTTAAAAGAAGGGGAAAAGGTTAAAAGTTTGGCTCCTAAAATTTCATTTCCATGTGTTAGTTTTCTTTGTGAGCAACCCCCAAGAGGCTCTTGGTGGATGGAAAAAGGCAGAGTCAATATTGTACTGAGTTCAAACTTGGCTCTGGAAAAGTGAGAAGCACGAAGGCAGGTGCATCTCCCCCCACCACACACAGAATATGCTGCCAAATAATACCATCACGGTGGTGACCATAATAATAGCAGCAGCTTTCTTTGAATGGCTGTTATGCGTATTCTTCCATTTTAATGTTATTTTAGTGCCGATGACTCTCAGAGAAGATAAGAAATTGTCCCAAATTTACAAACCTATGCCTGCTCCAAATCTCAGAATTGTTTCCCACCTTGCTCCACTAATGCTCAGTGTAGATGTGTGTTATGTACAATAAGTTTCATGGCATCTTTTGCCCTGGATAATATAATACTTTCTAACACTAAAGACCAGGTTGATGAAGGATATTCATTTTGCTTAAAAGGCAGAGGCAATCCCAGGGCACCAAGAAATGACCCGTGTTGCCTTTGACCTTCTCCTTGAGCACAGTCATAACACTTTTTGGCCACTCTACCTCTACCCATCCCCCTCTCCCCTAGGGAAAGACTCTGAGCTAGTCCTCACCTCTGGGAGTGACATGACGAAGTCATGCAGCTGTGCCTGCTTTGCGGCTTCTATGACTTTTTCCATGGGGATTTCTTTGGTGTTGTCCCCATACTTGATATTGTCCATGATGCTACAGGCAAACAACACAGGCTCCTGGGAAACAATCCCAATATTCGAGCGGAGAAACTGGACATTGACTTTTTTGCTGTCATGCCCATCTATCATCTGCCAATAGAGGAAACAAGCAGAGCATTAAGTTTTAGAATTCCAGCAGTGGGAAACTTACATATTCTAGAGGTAGTGTTATATAAAACATTTGCTTTGCTTAAGAGAGAAAAATCCCAGGAGTCTTATAAGTAAGCTATGTTGCCTTTGACCTCTGGAGGTAGTATGTGTCAGGAGTGGTGTCTGAGTTATGATCAGACTATGGTTTTGTTTGTTTGTTCTCCAAAGCCTAGCTTTACAGGCAGTACAAATGAGAGGGGCACTCAGGACAGTCATTTTGTCAAAAAAAATGTCCCCCCAGACTTTGGTGCAGTACATCCCCAGCAAGTATGAAGAATTGCTCCATTTTAAGACTCCACAGGTTATGAAATGGGCTTTTCTATGTAAGCTACTGGACAACATAAGAATTAAACCTGTTTCCTTGATTTTACTGATACTAACATGAGATAATAGACCCAAGTAAGAAAGGAGTACATTTATTCACTTAGTCAGTCAACAAACATACATTGAATTTCCTGCCGCAAGGACACCATGCTAGGCAGTCTTCTGACTGTTATGTGAAGAAAAAAAATAATCTGTGTTCTAGCTATTCATGGGCTAGTTAGACATCCAAGTACAGAAACTAAAATATCTACCATTTGAGCTGCTTCACTTAAAACAGTAAAGGTTTGGCATGTCTAAAATACAACTGTAAATTGTTTGGCCTAATGACTTCAGAAAAAGATTATGTTAAATGCTGTGAACATATTATATTTTAGATAAATTCTCAGCAATGGAAAAACCAAATATTCATGGGAAAAAATGTAGGGCATTCCTTAGCAATTAGCCCTCGCTCATCTTCCTCTACTCATTTTCCATCATACTTATAGATTGCAAAGCGCAATTTAATACCTAATTACATTCTGGAGCTGTTTGCTAATTATTGTACATGAGCTAGTAGTGTAAGCTCCTAAAAGGCAGAAGACATGCTTCATGCTCCTTAGAATCTCCCACAGGGCCTAAGAGAGTACTGCATATCACCGGAATTAAATGTCGAAAATGTTGAAAGCTCCATTTGGTAGCTTTCTTAAGAGCAAATTTTTAAAAATTGCATAAGAGGTAGTATCTTTCCACTTGAAAAAGGTTTGCAGAAATGTTTTACAATGATACAACAAACTATATTGTGTTTATGAGATGCAAGGAATCATGCTGATTTCTTCGTGGACATTGCTTCCTACCTATGACGAAAACAGGCACAGAGCAGATTGAGAGAAATATATTTAATGTATATGTTAATGTTGGGAAGGTCAGACGTGAAGGATTTGGGTCCCTGTATGTCTCAGAGTTCACAGTCTACCTGGGGTGATAGGATGATCTGACATTTTGGGAAACTAGACTCTCTCCTTTGCAGAGATCAGGCCCCAGTGTGATGTGCTTTCTAGATTCATCGATCACTGCTTACTTTTAAACAAATCAAAGTCTTTATACCTAAAATTAATAATAAAGTGTTTATAAATTATATATAATCAACTCTAACTCCTTATTTGCATAATTTCCTGGATTCTACCAATATCTTTTCACTAGTTTCTTTGTTTTGCTTTATGCAGGGGACTCTTTAGTCACCTCCTTTGAGTTTCAGCATTTCTTTTCTTAATGTGACCTGTCCTCATGGCAATGAAGATCATACTACCCAGGGAACTCAAAAAGGTCTTTATTCAAAATATTAGGATTAAGCAACCAATCGAGTATGAAGCAGAATAAAACATTTTTAGGCCTATGTCTCTGAATCATTTCTTAGAAAACTACTGGTGGATACACTCCGACAAAATGAAAGGGAAACCCAACAAAGAGGAAGATATGGGAATTAGGAAATAACGGATCTAACCCAAGAAAACTTGGCAGGAAACTCACAGGGTGATACATGTTCAGCAGCCACAAGTTGTAATTAGTCCAGGCAGTGACAGACATGAGAGAAAGAAGCCACTCCCTCAGAAAAGGTAGCGGGATAGAGACATTGGAAGAATATAAAAATTTTATAAAGGCAAGAGGATGCAAGAAAAAAGAAAGCCTTTCAGAAATTATCAAGAAAGAAGAAGTAATGCTGACGTATGTCACCCCTTGATTATGGGATGAACAATATCTGCATAATCATAACAAAAGTTGTTAGTAGATTTTTAACTTTTAGAGTCAGCCTAGAGTGAAAGCATGAAAGATAGTAAGTGTTATAAACAGAATGTTACTGTTTTGCTGTTTTGACAATATAAAAGTACAGTTATTAGGACTGGAGAAATAAAAGGAGGGAAGACGAGGTGAAAATAATCAGAATTGCTACTACCCTCATATCAGAAAATGAGAATTCAAGAGATACTATCTGTAGGTGGTGGAAAAGAAGCAGAATTACATTAATTAAATTTACAAATAGAGAAAGTGTTTAAAGTGATATATCTATATTGGGAGGAGATGCATAAAAAGATGGAGAGTGGGAAGGATAAGCTAAATTTCCATCTCTTGAGAAAAAGTCAACAGAGAGTCTAAATTTGTTAAATCCTGAAACAGCAGAATAATCATATTACGTAGAGACACTGAGGTAATCATTGAAAGATCTAAAAACAGGGCGCCTGGGTGGCTCAGTGGGTTAAAGCCTCTGCTTTCGGCCCAGGTCATGATCTCAGGGTCCTGGGATCGAGGCCCGCGTCGGGCTCTCTGCTCCGCAGGGAGCCTGCTTCCCCCTCTCTCTCTCTGCCTGCCTCTCTGCCTCCTTGTGATCTCTCTCCCGCTGTGAAATAAATAAATAAAATCTTTAANCAGCAGAATAATCATATTACGTAGAGACACTGAGGTAATCATTGAAAGATCTAAAAACATCATGTAGTTAAAAATAGTTGTCTTTGAGCAGAGAAATGGGGAGCAGTGGAAAAGGGTAGAATAAGAGGATGCTTTTTATCACAAATCTTTCCTATTTTATTTTGTATTCCTCTGCATATATTATTTGGAAAGAAAGGAAAGAAAAAGGGTAGAAAAGAGAAAGAAATGCTCTGGAAAATGAGAAACAAAGCAGTTCACCAATTCTTCAAATCTCCTTGCCAAAGCTTTATGGCACGTAACTACCAGTTTGAGTTCTTTGTGTCATTTAGACATAAGCTTCTTGAACCAGGACTGTGTCAGATTTTTCGTACTACACCTCTCCTCTTGCTTATTTATCATTGCGTTCCTTATCACCCTGTCAGTTTTTCCCTTCATGGTCATTAGTTTCCTGATTAGTTTGCAGTTTCTGCTCCATTTACAGGTAAGTGAACACTTCTGTTAAACACACTCATCTCCAGCTTTGCCGTGAACCCAGTTTGCTTTGTCTAACTGGTCAGCAGGCCATCTGGAACTGGAAAGAATATGCTTTCTTTCCAGAAAGTGTGAGGTAGAACCAGGTCAACCAGCAAATGACTGAAACTGGAAAATAGCCATAGGGGTAAGTATCCAAGACAAGCATTTTAGAGTGAGTCTGGCAAGGCATGATCTGGAAACCACATCGAACGGGTTGGAGACACTCTGCAGAAACTAAAATTCTCCAAGGCACTTGCATTGCTTACCAGCTTCCCTTGGTCAGGATCATAGAAACGTTCCAACAACTGAATACTGGTGCTTTTGCCACATCCACTGCTTCCAACAAAGGCCAAAGTTTGACCTGGACGAACCGATACTGAGAGACCGTTCAGAACTTGAATATCAGGTCGAGAAGGATATGTAAATTTACAGTCAACAAAGTCAATCTGGCCCTGGAAGTTGTCCTGTGGATGGGAAGATGGGACTTACATAGGTTCCTACTAGAATCTAGAGTCCTGAAAATGCAGCTAAATATGAGTTTTAAGTCCTTGCTTCAGACACCTTCAGCAGCATGCAGCCATAGTGCAAAGTCTGAAGACAGCCACTTGATGAAATGGCATTCTGTTCCCTATTCTGTCAGGTAGAGGCTAAAGAGAGGTTTGAGTGTTAAATGAAAGATACGTGACCTCTCATTCCCATTCTAACCTAAAGGGATATTTCCTTGTCATCCATCCCTTGACATTCTGAAAGGAGAAGAATGACTAGAAGATACAATTCCATCACAGAAGCCAGGAACTGTCCAAACCCCTAGAGTTCTGCTCCCCCAAAAGATTTCAGATAATAGCATTATGCTTCAAATGACTCAGAAATTTACTTGCACCCATCCAAAGGTGGATGCCTTCATTTCTACTGTCTGAATTATAAATTATAGAAAGGGATAGACATTTAATAACAATAGGAGGAACGGGTCACTTGACCAATTTACAAAGACTTCTGAATTTCATTCAGCTTTACTAGGGCTTAGTTTCATTTTGCTTTCTTGAACACAACAGAATATAAAAAAAAATAGGCAGGGAGGATTTAAAAACATCTGTGAGGACTATCAGAAGAAAAGATATTTTGTTGAGATCAATTTAGTGTTCTGGAGGTCCATATGAGCTACAACTTAAACCCGTGAATTAAATCAATATTATTGGATAGGAAGAACTGGTTTTTCTACATCCCTTACCAGAACATTGGTAGAAAACATGGTTGTTGGGTAGGTTTCAAAAGACATCCAGCTTCATTCATTCTGGAACTAAGTGTGTTTTACATTACACAGAATTTAGGATTCACTGGATATCATTGCCTTATTCAAATGCCAGCTTTATGAATAATTTTAATGCTAATTTACTTCATTCCTTTACATTTATAAATCTACTCTCTGTGCATTCTGAGTGCATATGAATGAACCCATAAACTGCAGGAACTGAAAAGCTAAGTGGTATCGTCTGACCAGCCTCAATGGCCGTTCTGTGCACACACACCCATAAGCACAGTCCTCCCCCACTACCCCCGTCCCCCCTTCAGTACTCACCCACTTTTCGCCTGCACTACTATACACCTTGATTGGGGGTTGTCGGTCCAGCAGTTGAAAAAAGCGTGCAGCTGATATTTTAGCTTTGGCATAACTAGGGGTATAAGAGAAGGCTCTTCCAAGAGCTGTCGCACTGAGTACAACTGAAGAGATCACCCTGCAATAGGGCAGACACGGGGGGAGAGAAAGAGTGTGGGTGGTTGGTATGACAGCCTAAGAGGCAGGCATGGGTGGGGGTGCGCTGGCCCTGGTTCTGCTAGGAGAGAGCAGAGGAGCCTTGAGCAGGTCACCTTAGACTTGTCTGGGAATGGGGGCTTGGCGAGACCAGCAGTTTGCAGATCAGTTCTATGTAAAAATGGTGAGGGGAGAATTGAACAAGGGGTGTTCACACCTCCAAACCCTGCTTTAGCGATAATAGCCTCTTTTTCAAAAACCTGTTTGGGGAAAAATAAAAGACTTCTTGAAAAAAAAAAAAAAAGGAGGAAAGGGGCTTAAAAGATCACCAGATTGGGTTGGGTTCTTAGAAAGCTAACATTCTTGGACTATATAATAAGTGTGTAAAAGACAAGGATTAGTGATATAAGCATCCCTCTGTACCAAGCATGCATGTCATTCATGCTTCAGACACTATGGGAAAGATACAATTGTCTGTTTGCTTCTCCAACCTTTAACTATATTCACCGGCTGCATAATTAATGAGAAAATGGGAGTGTGATACAGGATTGATTGATATGGTGACAGAGAGCTCCGCTCCACCAGGTGCACAGAGGACCTGCCTCAGTGGTGGTGGAGGGCGGTGTGTTTGCATGTTTCACTGCTAAGTTCATAAGCAGGAATTCTTTTAGGCTAGACTTGCCAACCCAAACGCCTCTAGGAGCCCAGCCCAAAGCTTAAAGCAATGAAAATCACCTGGAACAAAATGGGAATGGTGGAAGGTGATGTTTCAGTTTTAAAGAGAAGCCAGAAGTTGGGAATTTTCTATAGTTTCCCAATTTTTTCATATTGGCAAATAATTCTTCAAATAGCTCACATAAACTAACAAGTCAAGAGTTTGTGATTTCTGATTTGGGGGTTCACAGTCTCAATATGCCAAAATTTAGAAAAGAGGCTTTCCTGATTGGGGTGGGTTGAGGGAGGTAGGAGAAAAAATTTCTTCTATATTTCTAGGAGAAATATAGATGGCAAGAAGATAGAACTCAGCTTGAGAAGGACCCCAAAAGAACAGATTTCTATGGAGACCACTTTTCCTAATGTCCTCCCAAGGCCTTCTCAGACCATCCCCCCTCATCCCTCTAACATCCCCCCACCCCACCACACTGCAGCCATATACGTGCACCCCCAGTCCCTTTGTACCCTGACACCCTTTGGCTCTCACCTCTAGAAATGTGAGAAACTGGATCCAAAGCTAATCTCATCAGAAGAGCAGGCACAGACTATAAGAAAAGAACATAATTCCCCTGTCCTGGCCTTTGCTGTCTCTACCTGGCAGGATTCAGCTGGAAACATGCCCATCTTGGAAGAAGTAGAGTTTAGGTAAGATGGTTCAAAGAACCCTCTGATCCAAGACCTCTAGATTTTCTCAGTGTTCACCAGTATGGCTGACTGTGTCAATGGTTCACTCATCCTATTACTCTGTACACATCCCTTTGCAATATGACTTTTTTACTCCTCTGTGATATTGTGATTTATAATAAGAAATGTCTATTTGGTCTTTGGCTCCCATTCCTGGCACGGAGCTCTTAAAATCCATGGAAGTTCCTAAATTTGGAAAGCAATCAAGGTGTCTTTGGTCATGTTAATGAGGTGCCTTTGAAAGGCCCCTAGTAACCTAAGGCTGGGAGCAGTTGCAAGGGGAAGCAACCACACAGTTAGAGGGGTGGAAATTTCAGTCTTATCCCTGCCCCCCACCTCAGGAAAGGTAGGGTGTCTGAAAGGTCTAAGGAGGGTGATATGGGTAGTCTTGCAGGACAGAATCCTTAACCTGTGGGAGCCGACACTCTTTCCTGGTAGATGATGTCAGAATTAAGTTGAACTGTTGGACATCCATTGGAGATCAGAAGTATATGTGTGACAGCAGTGTGACAATAAAGGAGAAACACAACTGGGTCCTCTCGTTGTATGGTAGATTTCATTCTCTTTTCTTTAAGTCTGGGCTTGGTTGTATGACTTTCCTTGGCTAAAGAGATATTTGAAAATGTGGTGCCTGCAGGGACTCGAAAAGTGCTTTCACATTGCACAACAGGGCTTGCTCTCTTCTGTTATGCTTGAAATGCTGAGACCCTTGCTCTCTTTTGTTGTTCTTGGAATGCTGAGACTGTGATACAAAGAAAACAAGCCCACCCTCTAGAGAGGCCATGCGGAGACAGACAGAAGGCACGCAAAAGCCTGACTGAATCAGTCCAGTCCAGAAGAACCACCCTGACAAGCCACAGAATCTTGAGAAATCATAAACCCCAACTGTTTAAGACACCAAGGTTGGTATGGTTTGTTAAGCAGCGAAGGCTACCTTACAGAGGGGCTATTCCTCCCCAGAGTGCTGATGTTTTATGACCTTGGCCTGATAATCCTCACCTGAACACATAGCTGAAATGGAGCCCCTCATTAGGGATTAAGTAACCTCCATATCTGTAGGAAGCAGAATTAGCAACAAACACCATGCACTGGGAAAAACCAAAGCAGAATCCATAAACATTTGCTTTTCGAAAGGCGGTCTTGAACGGCTTCTCCAGCTCAATCTCAAAAGCTTCAATAAACTGCCTCTCCTTTCCAATTCCAGCGACAGTGCGGATATTACTGAGAGCTTCATTTGTAATCTGAAAAATGAAAAAGAGTCTTAGGAATAAAAGAGCAGCAATAACTACCCTCATGACATTTCAGCTGCTATGTGGTCTCGATCTTGGACTCATGTGCAAATGGCGGAAGGTGGTACGTATCTGTGGCAGAGGCATCATCTGGGAACACAAAGAAGTTGTGCAAGGTCAGCTTTCCCGGACCCTGAGTTGGTTAAACTCAAGTGCTACTTAAAACTAACATGACCTTGTTGTCACTTCTTGTAGAAGAGAGAAGGCAGAAAATGTACCCACGCTGATCCTTGAAAGCTTTTTAGCTCTTTTGTGAACTTATTTGAAATGTCTAGAATGATATCTTTAGATGTCTTCTGACACAAAAGATACTTAACAATGTAAGTTCAAAATATGATTGTATTTTCTTAAAAAATTAATCTGACCAAATATTATATAAGTATAAAGTTGATTTTAGTCTATACTATGAATTTGTATTTGTTTCAATCTGCACATTAGGGTAAATCAGCACTGTTTCTGAATTGGCATATCCTATCCTAAAATAGCACAAATGGGGGCTACTGTTTCCCATCGGTATATGAAATCTTCTTGGCTTCTATCTACTTGGGCAATGTTCACATTCCCTCTCTTAAGAGACAAAACCTAGATAACCATAAATTTGTTAAAAGAGTAAAGGTGTGTATGTGTGTGTGCATAGCTTCTTGTACCTGATCAATGTCTATGTGCCATCTCCCTATTTCCCTGATGACCAGATATTCATTAGAAGATGTGGTCCATATATGCAATGGAATATTACTCAGTCATCAGAAAGGATGAATACCCAACTTTTGTATCAATATGGATGGATCTGGAGGAGATTATGCTGAGTGAAATAAGTCATGCAGAGAAAGTCAATTATCATATGGTTTCACTTACTTGTGGAACATAAGGAATAACATGGAGGACTCTAGGAGAAGAAAAGGAAAAGTGTATCGGGGTAAATAGGAAGGGGATATGAACCATGAGAGACTGTGGACTCTGAGAAACAAACTGAGGGTTATGGAGGGAAGGGGAGAGAGGATGGGTGAGCCTGGTGGTGGGTATTAAGCAGGGCACGTATTGCATGGAGCACTGGGTGTGGTGCATAAATAATGAATCTTGGATCACTGGAAAAAAAAAAAGAACCATCTTTTAAAAGCGCATCACTGAAAACTAAGAGTATCCAAGACCTAAACTATATGTCATAGTTCTATTTGGGAAGGACATTTGTTATAAGTCTAGCAGACACCGAAGTGTGAAAATTCAAAGTGTGTGCCATTCACAGACGATAGCTCCTCTCTGTGGGGGCAGCGTGACCTGGGGAAACCATTTAGCTAAAAAACCAAGCAGACAGAAAACTGAAGTCTCCACTCTTGTGAATAAGAATATACTGAATCGGGCTGTGGAGAAAATAAACCATTGGAGAGGACATGGAATATGTAATCCTCTCTGTTTGCCCGGCCATTTCTCTGCACCTGCTCACACTCATCAGAGCTTTATTGTCACAGCCTTTGGGCCAACGCACATATAAAAAAGGCTAGTGGGAGGCTTCAAGGTTGAACGTTTGTAGGCCAACGGCTTCCTTCAGTCTCTCTGTACTACTTATTCTTAACGGTTTGTCTGACAGCCACCGAGATGTAAGCAGTTTGAAAATTAGGTCTGTAAGATTACCTGGCCAGCGATTTCCAGAGCTTCCTTGTCTTGAGAGGCAAAGCCTGTCAACATTCTGGTTTGTATGGCTCCGGATAAAGCCAAGAAGGGGAAGAAGCACAGTATGACCAGGCTTAGCTTCCAACTAAAGAAGAAGGCGATGATCATGGCCACAGTGATGTTAGTGAAGGAATTGACCATCATTCCGATTTGAGAGCCGGTTGCCTACAAACCAAAAGCAATGAACTCAATGATCTCAGACACACAGTCTCTTTTACCTATTTCCACTATGTGAAAAAGCAATTTTATACACAAAAGGAAATTATTCTGATAAAATATGCATAACATGATGTTTATCATTTTAGCCATTCATAAGTATACAATTCCATGGCATTAAATACATTTGGGGTTGTGTAACCATCACCACCATCTATGCCCAAAATCTTTTTTATCATCTACAACAAAACTCTGAACTCATTAAATAATAACCCCTCTTCCTCCCTCTCCCCAGCCCCTGACAACCTCTACTCTACTCTCTGTCTCTATAAATTTGCCTCTTCTGAGTACCTAAGTGGAAATACACTATAGCCTTCTATGTCCAACTTATTTTACTAAGCATAACATATTCAAGTTCCATCCAGAGTTGTAGCACATATCAGAATTCCTATTCCTTTAAAAGTTGAATAATATTTCATTATATGTATATACCACGTTGTGTTTATCCATTCATCTGTTGATGGATGCTTGCGTTGTTTCACCTTTTGGCCATATGAATAATGCTGCTATGAACATTGATGTACAAATATCTGTTTGTGTCCCTGCTTTCCTTCTTTTGGAAATATGCTTGGGAGTGGAATTATTGGGTCATTTGGTAGTTCTATGCTTAAAAAGGATTTTTTAAAATAATGAGATCCCTAATGCAAATAATAAAAGTCCATTTTATTCACAGCTTTGTGGAAGCTCATCTGTTGACTGATTTCATTTCATGGGTGTCAGAGCCAGAGCAAGCAGTCCGTGTGAGATTAATTCAGCCGTAAGCAAGGGCCACTTATATGTTAGGTGACTATGCATTTGGTCTGCTTGAAAATACCCAGGCCTTGGTCTTATGGTAATATTTCTGATTATTCAGTGAAGACTGATGCTTGTTCTATATAGTTTTGAAATTTGTACAAGACTATGTTAAGGGCGCCTGGGTGGCTCAGTGGGTTAAAGCCACTGCCTTCGGCTCAGGTCATGATCCCAGGGTCCTGGGATCGAGACCCACATCGGGCTCTCTGCTCGGCGGGGAGCCTGCTTCCTCCTCTCTCTCTGCCTGCCTCTCTGCCTACTTGTGATCTCTATCTCTGTGTCAAATGAATAAATAAAATCTTAAAAAAAAACTAAAAAAAAAAAAAGACTATGTTAAGAGCCCACTTGGATTCTCATTGAAGTTAACCTGCTCATTGGTACAAAATCACATGCTGACTTAATAACTAGCTGTTCAGTCAACACAAAATGGACAAAAGGGATTCAGTCTCACTATAGGTGGAGAAGGGACACTCGTGGTAATTACTATTTATAATCAAAATTATTTGATGGTTCCAACTCTTCTTTCAGTTGCAACTATGCACATGTGACCAAAGGTTGGTTTCTTTGTGTAGAAAAGACTTGCATAGGTACAATTGCAAGATTCTTGTCAGGATTGTAGAGACTTTAGCATTATTTAAAAAATAAAGAATGAAAAACAATCACAGGTAAGCTATTAGGTAACCATAGGTACTAAGGAAGTGCTATGCAAGAGTACTTTGCCTCTTCATACTGTATTAAAGACTCAAATGGAATATGAGCTCTCTGGTCCCAAGAATTCCTATATATTGGTTATAACTTCCTTGAAGAGAGGGATGAAAAGCAAAATTTAGAATTTATGTGTAACCTATATTGATAGCAGCATTATCCATAATAGCCAAAAGGTGGAAGCAGGCCAAGTGCTCACTGACGGATGAATGGATAAACAAAATGTTGTCTATACAAACAATGGGATGTTATTCAAGCCTTTAAGAAGAAATGAAATTCTGACACATGCTACAACATGGATGAACCTTGAGGACATTAAGCCAAGTGAAATACACCACTCATGAAAGGACAAATATTGTATGATCCTGCTTATATGATGTTCCTAGAATAGTCACATTCATAAAGCCAGAATGGGATAGTGGTTATTAGGGGTTCGGGGGGATGGGAAGTTTATATTTAATAAGTACAGAGCTTCTATTTAGGATGTTGAAAAGTTCTAGATAGTGGTGGTGGTTGCATAACAATGTGAAGATACTTAATGTCACTGAATTGTACACTTAAAAATGCTCACAATGGTAAATTTTATGTTTTGTATATTTTACCACAGTTTAAAGGAACAAAAGAATTTCTATTTGGCAAGGACAGTCAGGCATTATAGAGAATTTGGAAGATAGCTGCTAAGTTCTTTGGGATATTATTATTTTTTGCTTTTATATTCTATTCAATCAATATTTTTTAAAAATTTAAAAAGTAATACAGCTCAAGACATGTAAAAAAATATATATATATATAATAATAAACATTTTCACAGAAAAGGGACCAGTCTTGATATTACTTTTTACTTCGATTTTTTTCACTTGGTGTAACATAACCATCCCTCCAGATCACTACATTAATACCTTTAAAAATAGCTGCCTAATTTTCCTTAGTATTGATTTTTCTTATTGGTGCATATTCAGGTTGTTTCCAGGGGATTTTATTAATTTTTTATCAAAATAAACCATACATTTGAATGCACATTGTCACAAAATAGGAGAGAATTTACTCATATGAATTTTAGAGGATTTGCATACCTGATTATTCTCCAAAAAATATTGGAAGAATTCAAACTATAACCAATATTTTATGAGAGTGTCAGTTTCTCCTCATCCTCACAAATATAGGAAGTTGTCATTCGTGATAGTTTTTATTGAGTTGCTAGGTGGAAAATGGTGTTTCATTGTTTTATTAGTATTTTTCTATTAATACGGTTATACAATTCTTTGTTAATTGTCACATTGCATTTCTTTTTTTTGTTGCTTGTCCATATACCTTTTTTTAACCTTTATTATTTAGTTTATTTTTATTCTCTAACCAATTTTAGGATCACTACACATATCAGACTTATTAGGTATATTAATCCTTGTTACAAATATTTTCATAATCTATCATTTGTTTATACAAAAGTTTTAAGTTTTTATGTAGTCTGACAAGTCTACTTTATGTATTTTTGTCTTGTTTACAAGAATCTCCTCTACTTTCTCTTAGCACTCTACTAAAATGTTTGAAAATTCTTGTAATGAAATAAAAATGAGAAAATAAAGTAGTTGGTATAAGTATTGAAAAAGAAAAATATATGATTATCTTTCTTTGTATATAATTTGACTATATACCTAGATATTCAAAAGACTATACTAAATTTTTAAAAAATTATTTAAGGGGTGCCTGGGTGGCTCAGTCCTTAAGCGTCTGCCTTTGGCTCAGGTCATGATCCCAGAGTCCTGGGATTGAGCCCCGCATCGGACTCTCTGCTCTGCGGGAAGCCTGCTTCTCCCTCTCACACTCCCCGTGCTTGTGTTCCCTCTCTCGCTGTGTCTCTCCTTGTCAAATAAATAAATACAATCTTTAAAAAAATTTAAAAAATTTAAAATTTAAAAAAATTAGTTAATAAGAAAACCTGAAAAAGTGGATGCCAATAAGATAAATATACAAAAACTAATAACTAAAATCTCAATCTGTGACATTCATTCAAAATTGTGAAAAAATACATAAGAAAAAATGAACAAGATAGTGATATATTAATGTATCTATGTATTATATATACTATACATAGCATATAGCGTATTGTGTAGTTATAAATCTTACTAAAAAATAAAGATTCTTATTTATAGGTCTCTCTTGGGAACTTTTAATATGCCCACAACAGCAATCTTTGTGTGGGGGGGAGTAGAGGGGTGTGCCTGCATGGACATATTCAGTGGGAATCAAAATAAAATTTTTGAAGAAACCAAGATGATTTTATTTATTTATTTATTTATTTATTTATTTTTAAGATTTTATTTACTTGACAGAGAGAGACACAGCGAGAGAGGGAACACAAGCAGGGGGATTGGGAGAGGGAGAAGCAGGCCTCCCGCCAAGCAAGGAGCCCGATGCAGGATTGGATCCCAAGACCCCGGGATCATGACCTGAGCCAAAGGCAGACACTTAACAACTGAGCCACCCAGGTACCCCACCAAGATGATTTTAAATACATTAGAATAATTAATGTCCAGGAATAAATAAAAGAATTTTGAGGAGGAAAAATTATTGTGCAAGGATCTACCTTACCAGATAATAAACACTAATCATAAAGTTACATAACTAAAATAGTAAGGTCCTGGCACAGAATAAATCAAACTGATCAATGAAAGAGAATAGAGAATCCCCATAGCTCCAAGCATCCGTGGGAAGTTGATGTTCACAATGGACAGGAGGATTTCGAATAGCAGAATAATGAAATCTACATTAAATTTTGGTGGGGGACTATTTTCTATCCAGCTTGAAGAAAAAAAAAGCAGATTTCTACCTTACATTAATATTAAAATAAATTTGTCCTGGGTTAGCAATCTCATTTAAAAAAAGGTTTAACAGAATTATTAGAGAAACTGTTAGAAACTTCTCATTTTTTTAAAGAATAAGTAAAATTTTTGTAAGATGATTAGATGCTACTCTCTGAATTCAAGTGAGAGTGAATAACCTTAAAAATCCCCGTGCAGATTGAAGGATGCAAATATAGAAGAGATAAAGTGATAGCTTATTTATTTTACCAAAGTTCAAGAGTCAAACTGGACACTATAATACTCAGATGGCAAAAATGAAATTGCTACAGACTTTCTTCAAGCAGTAAGACAATGCACACTAAAACCCTTCAAAATGATTATATATTCTGGGCACCTGGGTGGCTCAGTGGGTTAAAGCCTCTGCCTTCGTCTCAGGTCATGATCTCAAGGTCCTGGGATTGAGTCCCACATGGGGCTCCCTGCTCAGTGGGGAGCCTGCTTCCTCCTCCCTCTCTGCCTGCCTCTCTGCTTACTTGTGATCTGATCTCTCTCTCTGTGTCAAATAAATAAATAAAATATTTTTAAAAAATGATTATACATTCTGATCCAGTGATTAGATTTTGAGAAAAAAAATAATAAGGATATGCCAAGCTTGATGTAAAATGATGTAAGGGGGGGAAACAGGGAAACATTTAAATAAGAAATTTTTAAATGATGACACCTTAAAATGATGAATTATACAGGCATCACAAATCTACTCTAGAAGAATATATAATTACCAAAATATGCTCACATCAGATTGTTGTAGGGGAAAACCAGAAAGATTACAAAACAAGATGTAGAGAGTGACCCAAAGTCTTTGAGAAACACATTTATACCTAGGAAAAATCTCTGAGGATGAGGATCCCATGCTCCTCTGAAACTCTCTCATACCATTGTCCATATTTTTGGTTGAACTGTCTAGGAGTCAAGACATACAGTACTCAGTTTTTCAATCCCGGGGGCGTTTTTCTTCCAAGAACTTCACAAGCTGTGGTTTCCTTTTTCTCCTCCCTCCCTCCCTTCCTCCCTCTCTTTCTTCCTTCCTTCCTTCCTTTCTTCCTTCCTTCCTTTCTTCCTTCCTTCCTTCCTTCCTTCCTTCCTTCCTTCCTTCCTTCCTTCCTTCCTTCCGCCCTCCCTCCCTTTCTTTCTTTTTATTCCCACAGAAAGTGAGTAGAGGTGCTGGATGGCACATTTGACTCTCGTCACTTTAATACAAACCCTGGGTTTTCTGAAAAGATTGACTCACCTTACACATGGATGAGTCACCTGAACAGGGAAGGCTGCAGGTTCTAAGGTCCAGTTATCACAGCTTTGTCTCTATGATTGATTGCCTCAGGATTCTTTTCTTCAGTTTCCTGACTGGCATTTACAGAGGCAACTCAGAAGGTCTCTTTTCCTAAGACTACGTGCCCACTGGGCAACTGTGTAAGGAGGCTTTGCTTCCACTTCTGGGGGGCGCCATTAAGTCTCATGGAATCTGAGCCTCTGGGCCTCAAAATGATCTGAGAAATGAGTCTCAGGAAAGCTCTCAGTTAGTTGCTAGACTCCCAGGAAATCTAAAACCCTGACAGATTTGACTCATGGCACTGATTCTGCACATTGCCTGGGAGAGATTGCTGTCTGTCAGCACTGAAAATGGTGGGAAATGTGGCTCTGGGATATCTCAATCCCATGAGTTGTTTTTTCACGGGAAACATATAGGTGATTATCAGAATGCTCAAAGGAAAGAATGTTACTCCAGTTAATAACACCCTTGTCCCCCCCACCCCCCAAAGCTTACCCCTTGAACTTGGGAGGCATCCGTAGCAAGCCTTGTTGTTAGTGCCCCAGGACTATTTCTGAGGTCATCAAACCAGCCAATGTCTTGCCCTAACATTGCTCTGAAACCAAATTTACGTAGCCTTTTTGTAAGGAGTTCTCCAGATTTAGCAAAAGCATATCCCTGAAACATAAAGAGTCGGTAGTGATATTTTCATATGAAAAGGGAGGAAATAGCTAAATCACTTACTAAAAAATAAAATTCCTTACCTGCAGAAACTGAGTGCAAAGGGATACACAGCCCACTATTGCAAAGAGCAGGCACACACCATTGATCTGTGACCTTTGTTCTTCTTTATCAGGAAGTGAAAAAGTCTTTGCAAGATAGTAAGCAAAAATATTATTTTATTATTACAAACAAGAGCAAAAGAAATAAAATATGTTTAAAAGAAATTTGTCTTAAGCATTGGGTTAAGAGAACATACTAGTAATTAAACCAAAGTTAGCTATGAATAGGTCTACTTTAATTCCCTGTGGGAAAGAAAACTGGGCAAATGAAAACCAACAGCAACAATTTGCAGAATTTTGGTCTTATTTCTTAGCCTGATGTAGACAATTGCATTGGCTTTTCATTGATACAGATGAAAAATATGATTAAATATCTCAAATCCTTTATGTAATAAGGCAAAAAAAGGAAGGAAGGAAGGAAGGTAGGAAGGAAATGAGGGAGGGAGGGAGGAAGGAAAAGAAGGAAGATGAGAATGTTATCTGGAACAAAGCAGAGTATTATCATGATTTCTGTCCTTTTCAAATAATAGAAGCAATAAAGATGATCTTCCCACTCAGTGACTCAGGTACTATATATATATATATATATACATATATATATATATGAATGAATAATAGCATCATTAAGAAAGTAACTAGCTATCAAGGCATTAACTGGAATTGGTTCTCCATCCACCTGAGGCTGAGGTTGTTCTTTCTAAATCAGGAGAAATTGAAAACATCCTCCCACCCCTCTCCAAAAAGCTATGGAGGTTGTGAATGGGGTTTTTTGAGTCTATAATAAGGAGTAAACTATACTTTATGAGTGTACTCTGAACTTGCAGACGTATGCTGAAGCAAATGACTGGGGACTCAGCTGTTAAAATAAGACAAGGAGAGAGCAGCTGCGTATTCTAATGACACTGCCCTATAATGAAATGGATTTCAGGTACAACAAAACTTCCTAACTTGAGCTAAGTGAGGGAACTCTGAGTTCAGAAAAAGTATGCACTGGACAGACTTATTTAGTGTTCTAATTTAATTTAAGTAACTAGAACAATGCTAACAAGCAGTTGCTCAAAAGAAACAATTTATTCAATAAATATGTATTGAGTGCCTGCCACATACCAAATAAATCTCTTGAAAACAATATATATTCCTCCATTAACAAATCCTTTTTTTAAAGCAAAGTAACCTATTCAAATCATCACAAATTCCAAAGTGGAGGGATTCTAGATTAATAAGATTTACTGTTTCAAGGCCAGTTTCTATGATCTTCATAGTTCTTAATACATGTGGAATACATGGTTCTTAATACAGAGTTTACTAATTTATGGATTTAAAGACCTGTTTCATTTGGTTTTAAAAATCACGATACAAATCCCCTAAACCCCAAACTGTGATTCCACAATTCTCATTGCTCCCTCATGTCACCTATTATAATCATGGACTATAGGACCATAGAAGTGCAGATTAGTCAGCTTAACTCTTATTTTATAGATGGAATAGATGGAAATCTTATTTATAGATGGAAAACTAGAGCCCCAAATATCAAACCTTCTATCCAAGTTCATTTAGCTAGTGGTTATTAGATAAGGAAATGTCTATTTTCTGATTCCAGTGGTTTTCTTCTTGGCAGGCTCTTTTGGCTCTTGGCATTACTGATCTTTTCAGTATCAAAAAAGTATTTGGCTAGTATTAAATCCACATGACTGTCCAGTTCAAGATCGGGCATCTGTCTATCCATAACCCTTTTCACAAAATTCTACTCCATGGGTCCTTTGTATACTCTTGTTGAAATGCAACCCAAAAGGCTATCCATCCATAGATTCCTTTATGATACATGTGCCATTTTTGTAATGAGGGAGGGAGGGAGGAAGTTTGTTTAAGGAGAAAAGAAACATTCACTAGACTCATGCTATTTACCAGATGCCAAATATATTACTTAGCCTACTTTAATTTAAATGAAGATTTCCTTAAGTTAGGCTTCTTAAAATAACCCAGTGAGGTAGACTTTCTTGCCCCTTATTACAGATGAGGAAACTAAGAAAAAGCCACTTGTTCAAATGTTCACAGAGAGTACAGAGCAGAGATCCAGGGCTGGCTGGCTCCCAAGTTCATGTTTTCTGCCAGCATGCTACATCCACATTGCTGTGCTTGGTACATTTGTACACTTTCCAAGTCAACTAGACCCATGAACAGTGAATCAGATAAATGATGTTTTATGTGTGCATCGATGCTTTGCTGGATTAGCAACCAGGCTCCTCATAGCTTCCAATCATCCTCTGGGTCTACATTCCAAACTGTGGTCTCAATACAGCAAATGTGAGTATTGTGCCCTTTAGGTATGTCAGGATAAAACAGCGTAATTACAAACAGACTATTTATTATCTGACTCATGATTATACCCTGTGAGATGAAAGTATCACAAATCTACTGATGAATATGTGGTAATTATGCTAAGAGACAAACAGAAATGATCTTCTTTATCAGAGAGGAAAAATAGTACTTCGTTTAGCATCATTTGCTTAGCAGATATAACACTGTGAGAACATTAACCGTGAGCGGACTTTGGATTTCACCAGCTTGATCCTGTTACTCTGGAACTGCAGCCCTTAAGCTAATGGCTTAAGCTAAGTTTTTCCTAGGATTTCTGGTTGTGACCTGAAGAATCACAGAGACTATTCTCATGACCAACAACCGGGGGGTGCTCTAGGAGAGCAGGGTTTATAAATCTGAATCATCAGTTTTTTTCTGACTTGGCCATTTCATAGACTAATAGGGCTGGAAGTTATCTTAGAGACCATTTTTTGTCAATCCCTCCTTTTATAGTTGAGGAACCCAAAGCCCAGAGAAAGGGCATGGTGTGACCCCAGGGCATATAGTGCTTGATAAGTATCTAGAAGACCTAGTTTCAGAAAAAAAGATCCCCCGGTTGGGAATCCAGCACTCTTTCCACAACAGCTCATGTAAGTGTTTGGGTAAGGCTGAGTGAACGTATTCTTTGCTCTGCTTTTCTAAGGAAGCGATGATCAGTAAAGAAGATAGTATCCCAGATTTATCTTAAAAGTAAACATCTAGAGCATAATTGGGTCTTTAGAGAATTCAACCCTATCCATCACACCTTCTGCATCTCATCACTGCTCAGTGAGATGCATTTCCAGAGCCCTTCCCTACTAGAATGTCAGCATAATGAGAGCAGGAAGGGGCTTTGGTTTTCTTGTTCCTCCTTCTATCCTCAATCCTAGCAATGATGTCTATCTGACAAACAATAAGTGATTCATAAATATTTGTTGAATTATGGGTAGGTTTTTGTGTTTAATGTCCGCCTTCCTCATAGACCAGAAACTCTATTAGAGAAGCCAGCATGATTGAATGCAATCCCAAGTCCCTAGCAGTGTCTATGGGAGATAACCAACAAGTATCTGTTGAGTAAATAAAAGAACATTTCCATTATATTTAGGATATTGACTTACCAGAAAGTAAGGAATATAAATTAATTATTTAAAAGATTGTCATCATTAAGGGTTTCACACAACCAGAAATTCAATTTACCAGAGTTGAAGGGCCCGGTTCCCAATTTCCTACCTCTCTGAAATGACCATGATTTCCTCACTTACCACAAGGGACAGTTGGAAATTAAAGCAGTGGTTGGGGCCCTCCCTAGGCAATTGACTTGATTTTGTTTGTAGACTATCCAGATCTTTCTGTATGATTCATGCCCGTGGGGACATTTACCTGGTCAGCACCTCTTCCTGAGAGGCCACAAAAGAAAGAGAAGTAGAAGGGAAACTACCACTCAGGACTCTTGGTAAGCTCCGGCAGTCTGGTGTGCTGTCAAATTCTTTAGCCTAGGCATCAGAAAAGCTCAGTTCTAGTCCTGCCCTACCACCTAATGCCTGTTTCACCATGAACAAATTAATAAAGTTATCTAGATTCTAGGTTTGCCTCCTTGTTGATCTCATGGGATCTGTGTATGTGGGTAAATTTCAACTAAAAAACTTGGCAGCATTTCAATAACTAATTTTGCAATGAGAGTTGTATTGGAACCTGGCTCTCCAGTCACACTGGATCTGAATTCCAGATCCATTATTTGCTACCCTAATTCTGTACAGCTTGGTTCACTTTTCTGTAAAACAGGAACAATAAGAATATCTACCTTGGGTGGTTACTAGGAAAATGTAGCAAACTATTACATATAAAGTACTTATATAGTATCAATTAATGCTTGTAGTTATTATTAATTTTTATCATAGCAATGAAGTAAGATAGAGACTATCAAAACTCCTAGGAAGTAAAAAATTGAAATAAGCTTATTCTTTATCCATGCCTTGTTTTGTTTCTCTCTTCCTTTTCCTGTTTCCTCCCCCACCTTGCCATTTCAATGGTGCAATCAGCAGAGCAGACAATTCTGCAACTCACACCTGCTTTTATAAGTCAACTTTGCACCTCCGCTGTTTCAGCAAGATCAAAACGACCCTAAAATCCTTCAGTATTATTCAACAAAACTGCTTTGCATTCTGATTTTGTTTGCATCTAGGGAAACTGCCCTCTCTTAACACTACATTTGCAGCCATAGTGCAGTTTTTTTACAGACACAATGCCTGGATGAGTATCCTGCCAGCCCAAATGAGAGCACCGAGTTTCACCTTCTTACCCTCTGTGTATGGAGACTCGGGGCACTTTGAATCCTTTACAGATGAGGAAAAGAAAGCTAAATCCATTAAAATACAGAACCAACCTATCAAAAATGACAATATCCACTGATGGAAAGACAAGAAAGTATCAGAAGACTAAAGCTAATCCAGCTGTTCACTTACCCCAAGAATCTGGCTGAATAAAAAGGCATAGAGCGGTGTGACTGACCCATTGACGGCAGCCCCCACGGACCCTACCAGCATGTAGGGCCACTCTGGAGCATTGAATTTCAGAATCCTCCTAACTGGGGCAGGTTCAATTTCTTCTTCCACAGGAATGTCCTTGTCCTTGAAGGGGAAAAGAGTACATTAGTCACCCCGAGGTACACACAGATGTTTTTGCATATGTTCTCTTATACAGCAGACCCTCTGGTACTCACAGATTTAAAAGTCATGGTTTGATTGGTTATGAGTGACCCCAAGTTCTGTCAGATGCAGTGATTTGTTTTGTAAGAAATGGTTTTGAATTGCTTGAGACCGCGCTGTGATTTGCAAGGGACGTGCTAAATGGATATACTCATTTGAAGGCAAGCTTGTGGTTTTCATTTCACAATTAGATATGTGTTACCTCTAGGGGAGTGATAAATATGTTGAATCTTTGAAAAAGTAACCCCTCCAATTTATAAAAGTTTTTGTGCTATGGTGCTGTTTATATAATTGAGGACTTGTAAATATTTCAAAGTATATCCTTCATAAATGGCAAAGTTCTCCAATCTAGTAACTGACTAATGCACTAAGGCAGGGCAGTGTTTCTGAAACAAGGCAACGTAATTATTAAAATGTATTAAATGGTGTCAGCAATTATTTACATGATTTCTATTAGATTTTCCTTAATTAGCGCCCACAAGTAAATGGTAATCCATTCGGGATTTCTAAATTCTACATATTCTTTGCAAGGCGTGAAAACTATTTTAATATTTCCCTATTCTGATCTCTTTAGTTGTCATTGAAGTGTCAGAGCTAACAAATTCTCATCCTCTTGAAAGCAAATATTAAACTCAGACTCCCATCATTTTTACTGTCATTTTTCCTCACTATAGATACTACTCAATGCTTGATCTGTAGGACTAATTGTTCAATCATTTGTTAAATTTATTACTGACTTCATTTAAGAAAGGATTTTAGGTGGCTTGCATAGATTTGCATTGATTTTTTTAACCTATTAAAATATACAAAAATATAACAAATTGATTACCAAACTATTAATTAGTGCTCTCTTACATTAATACATGATAATTTACCCTTCAGGTAGTTGAATGTCAGGAACAGAACGTCAAGGAAATTCAAATACTCTCTTTTTGCTTCCAAAGTCAAAGACCACATTACCAATTGAGTTTAAATAAAACCTTGTGTCATGCTATGTCATTATCATTGTAAACCAACTAAGGTGGAGGAAGGCAGCTTGGCTGGTGATGGATTTCTTATTGCCTCCGTTGCAAATTCTCTCTTGGCCTGCCCTCAACATTTGCACTTGTCACCATACATTCATGCAGCAAATCCTTCTGTTCCATAATTTCATCTTTGACAACCTACTAACTCTAGGAAATCAATTCCAGGGAGGAAGAGGGGTGACTAGGAAAACAGGAGTAGAACAAGCATAGAAAGAACAAGGTTCTTGGATGAGCCCAGTGTAGTCACCTATGGAATATATCACCAAGCAATTTAGCTCCCTGGGGCTCAGTTACCTCATCTTCAAAATAAGAGAGTTGGGTTAAGTTGTTTGGAGAAGACAACTTTCCATGGGTGTCTCGTGTTTCTGCACATCTTATGCAGAGGCACTGACTACCTCTATTCAGATGATTTGTTCAAGGATGTTAGCATAACAAATAGCTTTGGAGGACAGAGATGGTATCTCCATCCCAAGAAAAGAGCAGATATGTTTACTGTCCATTATAAAAGAATCAAGCTCCTCCAGCTCAGGAATCCTTTCCTGTAACACATCCCCCTTCGTTTGCTGCTATCGTCCGGCCCTCTTTAAATCTGGGGGTTGGGCTGGGGAACCAGTGCAAATGATAAACTGTGGGTACTATTCTTGCTGTGAGTAATAAAGTTTTTTTTTTTTTAAAGATTTTATTTATTTTATTTGACACAGAGAGAGAGATTACAAGTAGGGAGAGAGGCAGGCAGAGAGACAGGGAGAGGAGGAAGCAGGCTCCCTGCTGAGCAGAGAGCCCGATGCGGGCCTCCATCCCAGGACCCTGAGATCATGACCTGAGCCGAAAGCAGAGGCTTTAACCCACTGAGCCACCCAGGTGCCCAATAAAGATTTTTTTTTGGTCCCTGGCTCAGGGCCCTTGTATATTCTGCCAGCATCCATGAAATTGTGTCAGGCTAACTTGACAGTTGGCAAAAGAGTAAAATTTAGACCCTTTACTATTCTAGACAGTGGTTGGTGTCCAGATGAGAATGCTTGCCGGACTTATGGTGGATTGATGATTAAAAATACAGACTCGTGGTTCCCCATCATCAGATATTCAAATTTAGAAAGCCTGAGTGTGAATCTGTGTTTTAAAAATACTCCTCGGGTAATTCTAACAATAAAGGCCAGTCTGCGAGATTTCCAGCTGTACGTAATCTCCAAGACCCCTTCTGGAGCAGAATGCCTAGGATTCCATGATTATAGGTTTGGGAAGTGTCAGGGGGGCTGTACTTCCAGGCACATTAAACTCTGACATTTCCCAGAACCACTGCCCTACGAAACAGCCCACTCACAGCCCAACATGACAGAGATTTCCCTGGCCTTCTGATTCTTTAAGGTATCCCTAACCCTAAGCCATGATACCTGAGACATGTAAAAATAATATGAAGTGATTTTTCCAGTAGTTAGCATTCCAAGATAAACTAACAAGAAGCAAAATTTAATTGATTTGAATAATTGTCTTTTACCCCCTTCACTAGAAGTTGGACTTTAAGGGAAACTGCTCCCCGAACCCCCTAAAAGATGTACCATCAAGCCTGAATGATGCAAAAACTAGAAAACTAGTAAGTGAGTAACTGACTTCTGATCGACTTCTATGATAAATCTAAAAAAAAATAGTAGGAGAATAGAAAAAAAAGAATAGTAGAAGAATAGAAGAACACAAAATAAAAAGTCATTGTGTATAGAAGATTCTTTCCTTTGATTTTTGCAAAGGTAAAGACAAATTTAGTCATCTAAAAAAAGCTAAAGATGATTTATTCATCTTCCCTGCATTTGTGGCAAGGCAGTAACTCACACAGAGAGATGAAATTATAAAAGTTGATAGTTTCCCTTTATTGTAGAAAGGTCAAGTTGCACCATGCATATGTGTTTATCACATATAAAGAAGTATCCTGCTAGCAACTCCAGTGCAGAGAGAGGGACAGTGGCTCTTGTTCGTCTTTGCATCCATAACACAATCCCTGGCACACAACAGATGTACAACCAATATTTCTTGGATGAAAGAATGAATGAACTTTTATGCCTGTGGTGCATGCATGTAATGATACATTTATTAAAAAACAAACAAACAAACAAACAAACAAACAAACACTGAACTCTCCTCCTACGCAGATGGTTCAGTGATAGACACTGGGCTTTTCCCAGTTTCCTTCTTTCCACGTCCTCTTACACGTCTGGTGAAAATATAACTTCCTACTTAAATCTTATGTCCTGCTTTCTATACTCCGTTATGCTGGTTTCTGTGTGCAAATCCATACAGATCTCCTGCCTGAGTAATGACTTTAAGATTTGATGATAAGAAATGGTAACTATGACAAAGGAGCAGAGCTTCTCCCAATAGACACACACTGAAATCATTTGTAAGGGTCCTGTCTCTGTCCTCTTACAGAATGCTTAAACCCTATCTTCCAAGTTGGCTATGATGGGTTTCAAACGTTTGACCTTGACTTGAACTCCTATAGATTCTACTTTGCTAGTTTCCCTGAAAGACATGCCTGGATATCAGAGACTGGCACCTCTGGCCTGTGGGTTCCCCCTAATCCTCCACTTAATTTTATCAGCATCATAGCTAAGATCTGACTCCAATTATGGGAGCCCAAAGCACAGCTTGGAGAGTGGGAAGGAACAGGCTGCAGTCTAAGCTCTGTTACCAGCTAACTAGGAGACCTTGGTCTCACGTAACCCCACTTAGCATCTGGAAATACAAGCTTCTCATGCAACCATCTCTTCTAAATGCCCAGAGTCAAAACTCTAAGAGACCACAAGGTGGAGATAATTCCTTAATGTAAGTAAACTTTTTGCATTGCGACATAAGATAGAACACTTCCCAGTCAACAGATAAGGTTAGAACTCCTCCATAAAATGAGAAAAAGAAAGGATTTGGCCGGTATTGGGCTTGTGGAATTCAGTTAATTTTTAAAATGCTTTAAAATATACTTGGGATTAGAATATCCCACATATTTAAAGTACTTTAAAGTATTACTTGGGATTAAAAATTCCATAAATTAAATGGTATTCCATTGTTTCTTTTTAAAAAATTCGTTGGGGCATCTGGGTGGCTCAGTTGGTTAAACATCCAACTCTTGATTTCGGCTCAGGTCATGATCTCAGGGTCCTGGGATCAAGCCCCACATAGGTCTCTGCACTCAACATGGAGTCTGCTTGAGGATTCTCTTTCCCTCCCTCTCTACCCCTCTCCCCCCATAAATAAATGAAATCTTTAAAAAATTTTTTAAAAATAAAAATGTGTTAATTTAAATCTAAAAAACTCTAATATCATTACCATATAAATGAGCATATTAATATATACATAAGATCTTATTTTCTCAGAGCTTTAGCAAGATCCAAGTGGCTTCCCTTTTTTCCCCTTCCTTTTCCCCTCTTAACTGGAGAGAGAATAAAAAGTGGCATCTTTTAAAGATTACATTGATTCACATCCGATTGAGTTTAATTATTCTATTCTAATTTACAAGACTGATAAGTAGACTATTATATGGAGCATTTTGATTTCTCTAAAACTGGTCTGTATATTTGATTTAGGTTTCCTCTTATTTAAATCATTCCTTTCTAAGTTTCCTCCATATCCTGAGAACCCTCTGGGAATCTGATCTCCAGATCTCCAGGAATCTGATCTCTGCAGCTGTGCTTGGCCACCTGCCAGTTTCAACAGCCACAACAGAATCAGATTTTCTTCTCATTCGTTCGTGTTCGTTCGTTCCTCCCTTCCTCCTTCCCTCCCTTCCTCCCTCCCTCCCCCCTTCTACCCTTTCTCCCTTCTTACCCTCCCCTCCTCCCTCCCTCCTTCCTTCCTTCTTGCCTTCCCCCTTCCTCCCTTTTTTCCCTCCCCTCTTCCCTCCTTCACTCCTTCCTTCTTGCCCTCCCTTTGTCCTTTCTGTCTTGCTTTTGCTGTCAAATAGCTACAGAAACTAGAAAAAACATAATGCAGAAGTCAAATATAATTGGTACTCTTACATTTGAAATCTCAATATAGTGTTTGGTTCTTTGTCCCTTGGAGCCTTACTAGACTCCTTATATAAGACATCTTGTCGTTATCAGCGGCAGCACCCTGAAAATAAATGAAATACCCTTCTCTAGATTTAGAAGAAGAGTTGAGTCCTTAATGGCAAGATGCAGTAAACAACCATGCTTGCTAAATATGTTTTCTCTCTTTGCTGCTCCTGAGAAAAAGTGTTTCTCTTTTATTTATTTAAACCAACTCGATTGGATATTGAGACATCTACTTGTTCATTCCTAATATACTAGAACCAAGAGAGCCTTGATAATCCTTCTGTCATAGTCATAAGATCATCAGGGAGACTGTTCTTTTTCCCACATTTGTCACTGTGAACAAAGGTAATTATACCTTTTATACCACCAATTATATTTTGGAAACATAATTATTTCCAAAACAGATTCTCATTTTAAATTTTTTAAAGACAGTCTGAAATGACATCATGCATAATGGATCTGCTTGTAATTAAAATATTCCCTGACTTACTTGCTTTGATAAATTTTGTGGTTTTGGCTTTACTTACTTGTAGAAATTCAATTTTTCATCCTAGTTTTAAAATCTCCTGATATCCTAATAGGTACAGGGCACTGGCCTAAGTGCCCAAGATGATACAAACAAAATAATATGTAGTCACTAACTTTAAGAAGCTGCAATTAAGTAAAGGAATAAGACAACATGACCCCAAATGAGACTCAGTAAGAAAACTGCCATGAAGAGGTTCAAATGAAGAGTAGTGGGGGATTGAAAGTGAGACTCGCAGCTAAAGAATGAAGTGCAGACATTAGGACGGGCTTTGAGGAGGCGGATGATGGGCTCCTGCTGGGAAGGAAGGTGCCCACGGCAGGTTTGAGGACCTTCATCCTAAGGGAGAAATATTACTGTATCTGTTGATCGCTCTCCTATTCCTTTCATTTTTGTGTTGTTTTGAATTATATTAACATTAATAGTGTTCATTTAGATGTATCCTAAAAAAGTCACGGTAAAACTACGAGAGGTAAACAACTGTCCATAAAACCTAATTAGCCTCTGTTCATTCAAAAATTGTGATATCTTGTGTAAGGGCTAATGTTCTCAAATACCTCTGGGGAATAAACACTTCTGCCAAGGTTGTTATAATTTAAGAAAGAGATTTAAAAATTTGAGAAAAAATTGTTTTTCAAGTATTCTTAAAAACTCTTAAAATTATACATACATGATCAAATAACCTAAACACATATAATTTGCCTGTGTCTATTCCAATGGTTCATCTAAAAACTATCGATTAACCGCTATAGTCCAGTTTCAGTTGCCAGATGTTCTTAAAGTAATTAATTACTCTGCATTTTAACACACTGTGTAGAATTTAGAGTTTTCCTCAGGTCCTCACGGGTTTTCCCATTTAATCTGACTTAGTGAACATTACTGGATCCGTGCCTTGAAAACTCATATTCTCAGGTTTAAAGGTCATGCAATAGTTCCCACGAAAAACTGCCTCCACTTTGCAAGAGCAACCGGTGCCTGACCTTTCTGTCTTCTTCATAAGTAGACTTATGATGCACAGCAGCTAATGGAGGTTCGTGTACCAGGTAAGAAAGCTGAGACTTGGAGCGTTCTCTGATGGAAGCTCTGCAAATAAACAGAAACATGAAAGAGTCTGTAGGTTACGGGCAGGTTGGAACAGGACTTAACTGTTCAAGCTTACATGCCATGTGTGAAATAAACAGAAAAGTCTGCAGGTCACATCACAACTAGGTAAGGGAGGTTCCTGGTTAGGTTTCACGGAACTGTTCCTGCAGTGTAGCTGTTTAAGTTGGACCCTCTGAGCCCCAAGCTAGACTCTGATTCAGAGTGTGCTCAAGGAGGGAGGGAGAGGAGAGGAAAGCTGCCCACCCGTCTACCAATAAAAAGTCCAAGATTCAAATCCATTCCAAATCCACATGGTCGGCTGATTGCTACCATGGCAACAGCCCAGCGCCTTTACCTTCCTTTCGGTTTTAGGTTGTAGTTTTGATACATCTTTCTCTCTCTAGTTACACCTGATGTTTACTTTAGTGTAAGGCCCTCTGGGTACAAATGAGCTAGTAGGAGGAAAATAGAGCCCCCTGCTGAGATTTTCTTTCTTTTTCTTTCTTTCTTTCTTTCTTTCTTTTTTTTTTTTTTTTAAGATTTTATTTATTTATTTGACTTGTGGGAGCAGGGAGAGCACCAGCAGAGGGAGCAGCAGAGGGAGAGGGAGAAGCCGGGCTCCATCCCAGGACCCCAGGATCATGACCTGAGCCTAAGGCAGATGCTTAACCCACTGAGCCACCCAGGAACCCCCCCTCCCAAGTGATATTTTCTTTAGGCTATGTACTGTCCCTAGAAATGCATTTAATTAACAAATGTCTTATTGAAATAAAATTTATTTGATGTGTTTATTCATTTAACAGAGGCGTATTGGACATCTATGACACACAGGCCAAGGCCAGGTGCTGTGGGGGTTATAGAGACTGTTCAAACACAGACTTCACCTTCAAGTAGTTTAAAATCTTACAGAAGAACAAAACAGGAACCCAACCCTAACTCTATAAGGAAGAATATGCTAAGTGCTATAAAGCAGGTTTGAATAGTAAGTATGAAAAAAATTTTTTTTAGATTTTTTTGTGTGAAAGAGAGAGAGAGAGAGAGACATAGAGAGAGAGAGAGAGAGAGAGAGCACGAGTAGGGAGGAGAGGGAAAAGCATGTTCCCTGTTGAGCAAGGAGCCCAATGTGGGGCTTTATCCCAGGACTCTGGGATTGTGACCTGGGCCGAAGGCAGCGACTTAACCAACTGAGCCGCCCAGGTGCCCGAAAGTATGAAAATGTAAAGGGAAAAGAAATATATGGCAGGTGTTCCCACGAATAGCATCACAGAAGAGGTGGCTACGGTAGGACTTGGGTGTTTGTAGGAAGAGCATTTCTGATGGAGAGGACAATATAAACCGAAGCATGCAGACAGGAGAGAATAGTGTTCTTCACTACATAGACTTAGTATAGCACAGATATAAGAAAAGATTGGTTCAGGTGGTTTTGTCTTTTTCCTGAGATTTCTGAGAAGGAGACCCCCTACCCTCCTCTAGGTTAAATTTGAAAGTAGGCAGCACTAGGAGTTGCTGGCAATTACGTCAAGACCCTCAAGGGAAGAAGCCTCCTAAAGAGTGAAGCAAAAGGAAGAGGGGCGGGGAGCAGAACTGAGAAAGGAAAAGAAACTGCGTGCAACTTGGACACCTGATTGAGGTCCCAGCTTTGCCTGAAGCTAGGGCCTCCTTGGACTACTTAGTTAGGTAAACTGATTCTCTCCCTTTAAAAGTTAAAGCCGCTTGAGTTAAGTTTCCTGTCATTTGCAAATAAGAGTCTTAAGTGACAGAGGCAATGCTGAAGATGAGAGGAGGGTGTTACATTATCAAAGCACCTAACGTGCAGTAAGAAAGTATAAAGAGAGAGACAGAGCTGAGGGTCTAGATGGACCCACCCACAAGTCCCTCTCCCTCATTTGTATCCAGGTGAAGTTAGACAAAGACCAAGGTCAGGTGGTGCTTGCCTGTGACACATGCTCAACCAGCCCTCTTGAGGAAGCACCAACACATCCTTCATTCCTCTGCTTTGTTCCCATGTCCTGTTAGGGGCACCGCCACCCTCTTAGTCACCCAGGTTCAGCGGGTATCTGTGTCTTGAGTCCTTCCTCTTCCTTGCTCTTGCACATTCACACTCTTGCCAAATCTCATGATGATGGGGCTTGAAACCACTCCTCACCCCACCTCCCTGCTATCAAACTGCTGTCTGGGACACCCCAACTCCCTCCCGCCCAGTCTGAGACTCTCCAGCAATAGAGTTGCTTCTTTGAATTAGTTAACTAAGGTCAAGAGGTCTTCTTCAGAATGCATGAGGAGTGGGCATGTGTCAACTGGCCAGAGCAGAGGACATGGTAGGGCTGAGACGGAGGGTCATGGGCCTAGAGAGATGTTCACAGCACTGGAAGCCATGGTAGAGTGTGTGGAAAAGGAAATATGGCTGAGGCCCTCCCAGTTTTGAGCATGACAGAACCTATATCCTTGTCCCTTCTGATTTCTACTACCTGAATCTCATATTTCTTAAGTCTCTTTCTCCCTATTTCACAGACCATTCCACCTGTCTAGCCCAGGCTGTCCCACTGAAACCCTGTGCCCACCTGCCAGCTCTCTCTGGTCCACCAGAAGCACCAGAGTTAGAATTCTATCACATGCCTTTATAGAAACCGACAACATGGGGCACCTGGGTGGCTCAGTCAGTTAAGTGTCTGCTTTCAGCTCAGGTCATGATCCCAGGGTTCTGGGATGGAGCCCTGCATTGGACTAGCTGCTCCCTGCTCAGCCGAGGGCCTGCTTCTCCCTCTGCTGCTCTCCCTGCTTGTGCGCTCTCTCTCTCTCTCTCTCTCTCTCTGTCAAATAAACAAATAATGTCTTTAAAAAAAAGAAACCGACAACATGGGCCAGTTCCCTTCTCAGAAGCTGTGTACCACTTTTCTCTGCAAATAAAAACAGCTACTTTGGGAACGAAATAACTCTCTCACTTTCTCTCTCTCTCTCTCACCATTATTATTCAGGAAATTAGTTACTGTTACCCATTAAATTGTTCTTGAACCTAAAATATATTACTAAAGAGAGACTGAACTGTCAGAAAGACCAAAGCCAAGGAAATAAGATATAAATTAACATTTAATTTAGTCATCTTTTGGCAAAAAAATCTGTCAGCATACACAATGAGATATTTTTAACAGACCTTCTTACTCAAACTTATAAATCTTTCTCCGCAGGAGGTTAATAGCTACTTTTGGGGTGTAGATTGTATTTCTGCATTTCTCATCCTAGTCACCAAAATGTAGAATTTGTGAGAATTAACAGCCATATAGGAAATGTTTTTGTTAAAAATGATTATTTGGTCTTAATAATAAACTGTAAGTAAACTACTTAGAACAAGTAAAATTTCGTTCATCTGAAAAGTTAAGAAAATATTTATTTTCTTGTTGCCATGACGATAAAATATATCACTTCCTCTTTGCAACCTTTAGCCCAGTGATCAAAAGAGGTGCCTAGCCATTTTCTGTGTTTAAGAAGGTAGTCAGTATTTACAGGTTGTGATTTTAATGACCCTTATAATTTTTTTTCTTCCAATCAGAGAAGCATGGTTAAACATAATGCCTAATATCTATAAATCACCTAATAATTTTGGCAATTTTTTTAGCTTTTACTTTCCAGAATAACTTGAAGCTATTGCTTTATTGTTCTCCAAATTCAGTAAAGTTGATAAACCAGCATTTCTTGAAATTTTTATGAATAGACTTATTCTCAAAAGGAAAAATAAAAACCCTAAGCATAAACTCAGTGAACTATTCTTTTTTTTTTTTTTTTAGTATAGTTGATACAGAATGTTACATTAGTTTCAGGTGTGCAATATAGTGATTCAACAATGCTACTATACATTATTCTTTGAATATTAAAAATGAATCTGTGCTTGAAGTACTTGGAGTTGTTACCTAAATGTTTTATTTTAAGCCTATTTAAACCAATTTTTAAAAAGCAATATATTACTTTGGAAAGGCAAGTCTTATAACTGAGCCTTTACCTAGAGTACAGCCCTGAATTAAATAGCCTAGAAATTGTAAAGGCAAGAGTAAGGAAATCTGCTGTCACTCATTGTTTACAAACAGCCACCTAACTTAGGAAAAAAAATCTTAATGTTTTCATGAAGACAGACAAGACACTCTAGGGCAGAATCCTTCTTAATATGCAGACTTTTAACATTAAAGGAACTATTTTACTGAAACTCTTAAGTCAGGATGAAAGACTAAAACTTACAGTCTTGCTAATAGCATATTCCAAAAATATGTTTGAAAGTCAGTACCCTTATATTCAGCCACCAAAAAATAAATAGCTGGGATTTAAGGAAATTCTTTTCAAATGCTAAAAAGTACATTTCTTATTTCATCTAGTTAAGGAATGATTTGAATTCAGATAGGTCACTCTGGAAGCAGGAATATTTGTAATTCAATTGAGCTCAGTAGGTGAAAGAATGGACCTAAGGCCATGAACTTCACCTCCCTGTAAAACATGGTTAGATCTAGGGGACAAGACCAAGCAGATTTTTTTAAATACCCTTTCTAAACTCAATTAACAACATTTTAATTATAAAGCATCTGTATCATGACCCTACCCACAAAAAGATAAGAAGCCAAAGTTAAACAAAAATTCCCCTTAAATTGGAAACACAAATGTCAATATAGCAACCAAGGATTCATTTGCATGTTCCTATTACATGAAAACTGGGGCTACGCTCAAGGCTCTCCTGGTTGTACCTGAGATACCGCCTGAGGATCAAGGTCCAGAGGGCTTCCAAGAATATTTTAAAACCTTAAAATCTGCCCATGGCTTCAGCTTACCTTAAACTAGCCTGGTAGCTCCCTCTGCTAAAGGTCTGTTTGCTGTCAAGTGAGGCCCCATCAGTTTCATCTTCCCCTATTCAACACAACATGAACGATTCCTTAGTGTACACAATAAGGAAAACCATATCAAAAGAAAACTTGCTATGCTTGTCTAGCCTATCATGACTATGTCTGATGCTAAAACATTCTATTAATTTTATCATGGCAAATAAAATTTAGCACTGATCCAACACATTCTAACAACAACAACAAAAGTCAAAATACTCAGCAGGGGGTGCCTGGCTGGCTCAGTCTAAAGAGCATGCAATTCTTGGACATGGGCTCCTGAGTTCCAACCCCACACTGGGTGTGGATTACTGTGGGAGATTACTGACATGAATAATAAACAAACAAACAAACAAACAAACAAGAAAATACTCAACAGAATTGAATCTTTGGGACTGTGTGATACCCCATGTATTATCTCCAACAAATAGATATCTGATAGCATGACGCATAAAAAAAAAAGAAAGAAACTGAAGGGGATACCCACTAGAGGTCGTTTCTATTCACCAAATTAAAAAAAAAATCTTTTCAGAAGAAATCATATGTGTTAAATGTACACAATAGTTTTAACTAGTGGAGTTCACAAATTGATACATGGTATGGTAGAGAGAGTTTGGAGTGGTTGGTTAATGTAGGCTGGGTAAGTTATCAAATCTGAAAATTCAGACAGAAAAAAAAAAGGTGAACTAGGGCCTGATGTATCTATCTGCTTTATAATAAGCATTATATCTGCATATAAAATAAGCATTACAGTGTTCAGTCATTGGTTAATTTACTCAGTCAGTAAGAAAGAATAGAGGTCCTACTGGGTACAGGACACTCTAGGAAGGCTTTCCTATTGCAAAGTGGGGAGGGCAAACAAGGGAGATGGAATTAATATCATCTTCCCCACAAAACCTAGGTTTTAGCTCTCTGACTTGATCAAGTAACTAAACCTCCTGAACTTTTGTTCTTTCTCTTAATCATCTATATAATATGCCTCCGAGGGCTTTGGGGAGAACAAATAAGACAGTGTATATTAAAATGTATAGAAATCTTCAAAACTATGAGAGCTAACAAACATAATGCTTTATAGAATGTACACGTGTGATGGAAAGATACTTGCCCTTTATCCCTTCTACATCAGCAGCCTGATCGCCTTGACTCTGCAAAGTCACTAGAGTGAAGTAGACTCCTTTCCTTTCCAACAGTTCCTCATGGGTGCCTCTTTCCACTGCTGTACCATGTTCGAAACCAATAATGACATCTGCAGCTCTGACTGTGGACAGGCGATGAGCCACTGAAATGATCGTATGTTCCTGTTGGATCTGCAAGAATGTACAGGGGACTGTTAAGCAGACAGTGAGACAATGCTGACATTGACGTATGGGTGGTCTCAGAATCCACAAGTGATCAGAGCCTGGGTCCTTGGGAAAATCCTCAAACAGGCGCTCTGCTGATATTAGAAAAGGCCACCGCAATTTACGAAGGCCATGAACACCCCACACGTTGGTCCAGTTGCTGCTATTAATCAACAGCTAAAATCAAAATGGAAATTTTTGAAATCACATAAGTTAGATTTAATAAGATTTAAAATTCATATTTGTAGTTTTTGGAAGCAAGCCATACTGACTTCTATTCAACTGTGAGGAACATTCTAGTCAGTCAGTATTGTTGAAATAGTCAGACTGGAGACACTGAACCATGTAGTCCTTCTCGTTCCCTCCCCCTCTCCATCCTGTTCTTCCCTCCCTCCACCCCCCACCCCAAGCCTCCTCTCTCCGTGAGCTGCCTTTCCTACAGCACATTTCCACACGGTCCTGTAAAATGAACTCAGACTTTCAACAGACCTTACTCAGTGCCTCTTGCACCATGGCTTCACTCTCATTGTCCAGTGCCGAGGTGGCCATGTCCAAAAGCAGGATCTTGGGGTTTCGGACAAGGGCTCTGGCAATGGCTACTCTTTGCTTCTGGCCACCACTCATCTGACCTCCTCCTTCTCCAACAAGAGTGTCAAATTGCTAGGAAGAAGGTGACAACGGTAATGAAGAGGAACAATTTGATGGCTCCTGGCAGTGATCATTACAAGATCCTTTCTAGCTTCCTTCTCAAGCATGCATGAGTTTTCACAGGCCCAACTTTCACTGAGAGAAATACTGTTTCCTGAAACATGTTACCGTCAAATCAATATTTGTGTGTAAGATAAAGAAATTGATTTATTCTTGGGGCACCTGGGTGGCTCAGTCAGTTAAGTGTTTGCCTTCGGCTCAGGTCAGGATCCCAGGGTCCTGGGATGGAGCCCCACATCGAGCTCCATGCTCAGCAGGGAGCCTGCTTCTCCCTCTCCCTCTGCCTGCTGCTCCCCCTGCTTGTGTTCTCTCTCTCTCTCTCTCTGCCAAATAAACAAATAAAATCTTTGAAGGAATAAAAGAAGAAATTGATTTATTCTTTCATTCCCAGGTTCACTGGGTTGTATAAATGTTTCTCTCTAGCTCAACTTCAAATAACATGTTTTCACCAAAGTAGGGGTGCCTGGGTGGGTCAGTTGGTTAAGCATCTGACTCTTGATCTCAGCTCAGGTCTTGATCTCAGGATCCTGAGTTCAAGCCTGTGTCGGACACCACAATGGGTGTGGTGCCTAGTTTAAAAAAAAAAATGTTTTCTAAAGAAAAAGTTGATCAGAGTCCTACGAACCATTTTAAAGGGTTAAAGCACTTATCAGATTCTTCCTTCTTTTCTCTAGCTAAGCAACACAGAAAAGCACAACATTAAAGCTGTCTCTGTATTGCAAATGAAGGATCAAACTAGCTGTACAATCATTACCACTGACAGCAAAAAGTCACTGAGTATCTTTCATGTCTAGCATCGTATTGGAATCTCACAATGATGTCAGGATCTTGTCTTGTTTATTGTTAGCCAACATGAGTTGAGCACTTGCCATGTACAAATCATAAAGTTGAGCTCTTTATACACATTACCTCATTAGTCCTCCCATATGCCCCATGAGGCTGGTAATGTTACTCTCAGTCAACAGGTAAGGAAATGCTGGAGTGTAGGGGACTAAAGTAACTTGCCCAAGTTTATAGAGCTTGCAAATGGAGAAGCTGGGATTTGCATGGAGGCAGTCTGATTCCAAAATTTTGTACTCTTTACCACTGGATTATATCATACTCACAGCTGCAATCCTATTCACACAGGTAATCTAAAAGGCTAAACAGGCAATGGTCTAGAGCACAGACTCTGGAGCCAGACCAGAGGGGTGTGAACCTTGACTCTCCTGCCTTGAGCAAGTTATTTGGCTTCTTGGAACCTTGGTTCTCTCTTTACAGTAGCTGCCAATAGAATGGTCATGAGAGTTAAAGGAGATGTAAAGTGCTTAGAACAGTGTCTGGTAGGTAGTAAGCACTACATATATGTTAACTCGTAATAACAGCTCTTCATTGACTTAGCAGACCATTGGCCACAAAATACATATAAGTATAATAATATGGAGAAGGTTTTTGTCATCATTGTTGTTTAAAATGAAGATAAATGAGGGGTTTTTGGATGTGTGAGATATAGTACTGAGGCCACAGTATTAGCTGTTTAAGCACAAGGAAATTAAAGAACAATGACATTGGTAGGCATGAACAAGCATTGTGTGAGTCATTGCCACATAAAAAATTTATCAACTGCTTGGACAAATGCTTAACAGATGGAGTAAGATGATTGCGCCCTTATCAAAGGGAGCTTTTAAGATTTTTTTTTAATTTATTTGACACAGAGAGAGAGAGATCACAAGTAGGCAGAGAGGCAGGCAGAGAGAGAGGAGGAAGCAGGCTCCTTGCTGAGCAGAGAGCCCAATGTGGGGCTCAATCCCAGAACCCTGAGATCATGACCTGAGTGTAAGGCAGAGGATTTAACCCACTGGGCCACCAGGCGCCCCCAAAGGGAGCTTTTAAAGGTTTTTTTTTTTTTAAGATTTTTATCTATTTATTTGACAGATAGAGAGAGATCACAAGTAGGCAGAGAGGCAGGCAGAGAGAGGAGGAAGCAGGCTCCCTGCTGAGCAGGCAGCCAGATGCAGGACTCGATCCCAGGACCCTGAGATCATGACCTGAGCTGAAGGCAGAGGCTTTAACCCACTGAGCCACCCAGGCGCCCCAAAGGGAGCTTTTAAAAGAAATCTCCCCTGTTTGGTAGATTTTTAGTATATCAACAACAATATGCTTTCAGGCAAAGGGGAAAACTCTTGGTACATTTCCAGGAATGAAACCTAACACGGCATTAAGAATTTAATGATTTGGGATTCAAATGGAGAGAAAGGTATGGTATCGTGTAACTTTTTCTTTCCTTCTACAACTTCTGGGTTCCCCCCTGGAATGAGAGGTTGGGGGTACCTGTGGCAGGTCCATGATGAAGTTGTAGGCATTGGCTGCCTTGGCAGCTCGAACTATGTCTTCCATCGTTGCATCCTCTCTGCCATAGCGAATGTTCTCTGCAATGGTGGTGGAGAACAGAACAGGCTCTTGCTCCACTATCCCAATCTGAGCTCTAAGCCACTGAATGTTAAGAGAGCGAATGTCATGGCCATCCAAAGTTACCTAGAGAACATGAGCACAACGTCACATCTCCTGGAATCCTTCAGGGTTCTGAATTAAAATGTTATATTTTACTTGTCCTATGAGGAGAAATAATAGAGACCCGCAAGATTATAACAGAAATAATTCCTCCTGTAATGAGGTTGTTTATATAGGAGTGATGATACAGAGTTGAAATCAAGAAAACACAAATGATGTAAAGGTCATTTAATGTAACATGATTGGCCCAGGAGTGGGAAAAATTTTAATCCTTCGATAGAGTCAAGTCAGTTATTCACCATAATCTGTATATTTTTATTATTTTTTGACTTGTGACTAAAAATGGACTTCAAAAGCTAATAAGAAGTGGTCCCTATCCTGTAGGTATGCTTTATAGTAATTCTTACTTTCCGGCCAGATTCATCGAATGGTGCTTTGCTATTCAAAAGTAATTGAAACTGTAAGTGGTATAAGCAAAAATCACTATTAGCAAAAAGTAAAAATCTTACATCAAGAGATCGTGATTTCTATGTATTCAGAGCATAGTTATGCTGGTATGTAGCGAAGACTACCTGTAGGCTGTCTGTAGGATGAACTGTCCGTCACAAAGACAAGTTCCATTATGTTTGTCATGTCAGTGTAACAGTTGCACACGTGAAGGGAAACACCCTGCACTGAAGCCACTGGATATAGATTCGAATGAGTCTATCTCAAGGCATCAAGGAGATGTTGGCAAGAATGACTTTGAGAGTGTAGAAAGAGCAGAAACTTTGACATCGAAGGGACCTGGGTTCAAATCGGGGGCAAGTGTCAATCTCTCTGACTCTGCTTCCTTATTTACAAAGTGACCATACATACCTTGGGACTCATTTTGAAAATAAGCAATCATTTTCATAAAGCACTTGACATATGTGATCAACAAATGGCAATGATGGATATTTATTTTCTTAGTTTGGGTCTATATTTATGGGCAAATTAACATAAGGAGAAAAGAGACAAAGTAGTTTGTGAAATTATATGATTTTTCTTTAAAACCTAAATTCTCAAAGAAGTCAAAAATCAATTTGTTCATTCTAGCCATGCAAACTCTCCTATACTTAGCATCTGGAAAACTTGAAGAGACAATCATGATTTTGTTACAATACAAAGACGGAAATGGAAATGTGAGTTCACTGACAAGGACACAGCACCATTTTGAACGTGTGTGCACATCACTGAGTGAACAGACTGGTCGTTCACTGAACACGACCACCATGATGGGAACCGGTCCGGTCACTTCAGTCAAAAACTCAGTAAGTCAACTCTGCGTGCGTCAGGACGGTCTCAGTGTACCACAGGCCTTTGTGTTTGACCAGTGTCTCCACATTTGCACTCTCCCATCCCCGTGTATTGAGAGGTTGCTGGAAGACACACACCATGCCTTTGGTGGGGTCATAAAAACGCTGAATAAGCTGCAGGGCTGTGCTTTTCCCCGACCCGCTGGATCCTACCACAGCGGTCATTTCTCCTGATTTAACGACCATGTTCAGGTTGTTTAAAATCTGTAGAGAAAAGAAAAGAACAATGTTCAGAGTGTCAGCAATTAGACTCATTAGGATGCTTTGTGAGGGTACTCTGTACATGTTTACTTGTGCCCTCAAAGCAGTAACTGTCAATATCCGTCAATAACCAGAAAATCAGTAAACAGTGCCTACAATGAGGTTTTAGCATTTAGCACATTGCTCATTAATAAACTGATAGTGGCACCCAAGAAAGAAAATTTTGTGTGGTAACACTGTTGAAGTAAATAAACCACGCCAACTTTTAAAAGTATGCTCCAGAACCCACATTTAAAACACTTCTGAGGGCGCCTGGGTGTCTCAGTGGGTTAAAGCCTCTGCCTTCAGCTCAGGTCATGATCTCAGGGTCCTGGGATCGAGGCCCGCATCGGGCTCCCTGCTCAGCGGGGAGCCTGCTTCCTCCTCTCTCTCTGACTGCCTCTGCCTACTTGTGATCTCTCTCTCTGTGTGTCAAATAAATAAATAAAATCTTAAAAAAAAAATAAAATAAAACACTTCTGATACGGACGCCTGGGTGGCTCAGTGAGTTAAGTGTCTGCCTTCAGCTCAGGTCATGATCCCAGGGTCCTGGGATCAAGCCCCACATGGGGTTCCCTGCTCAGCGGGGAGCCTGATTCTTCCTCTACCTGCTGTACCCACTGTGTGTTCTTTCTCTGACAAATAAATAAATAAAATCTTAAATAAAATCTGATATACCAGGACGCCTCAAGAAGACTGTCCCAATTAGTTAAGGAAAGAAAGCCATTAAGATCGAAATACAATACTAATTTACTGAATAGAGAATAGCAACAAACTAATTTACAAATTTGAAGCTGTCATACACTTGTATTGTGTGTGAACATACTATGTGGAAAACTTTTCCTAACAAATGTTTGTGGTGCATTTATTAAGTTTAAAGCACTGTTAAAGGTCAAGATTGAACGCTGGCAAGTCTAAAAAGGGAAGAATAGGAAGCTAATTCATAAGCATCTGTTGGATATTTTCACCAAGTCAGTGGTGATTTTTTTTACTCATTAAGTAAAGGTGATTTAAGGGTCCTTTGTGTGACAAAATCCCACATGTCTTTCATTTCACACTAGAGAGTCAGGCTTGCAAATAGACTTTCACTTACTGGACTGTAATCTCCCTCAGGGTAGGCAGCCGTTGCTTTTCCTCATTATAGCCCAGTATGGTGTGGCACCCAGCAGGGCTAAGTACGTATAGGTGTAAGTTAGACGATTTTATTAAAACAAACTGCTGGTGTGCAGAATAGAGGATAAAACAGAAATGAAATAAATGTGTTTTAATTCAACTGGTATTTATGAAACAGCTATTGTGAACTGGTTCTGAACAGATACCATAAAACAAGTTTTTAGCCATCCGAAAATCTTTACTGGGGGACACCTGGTGGCTTAGTTGGTTAGGCAGCTGCCTTTAGCTCAGGTCATGATCCCAGTGTCCTGGGATTGAGTCCCACATCGGGCTCCTTGCTTGGCAGGGAGCCTGCTTCCCCCTCTCCCTCTGCCTGCCTCTCTACCTACTTGTGATCTCTCTCTCTCTGACAAATAAATAAATAAAATCTTTTAAAAAAAATCTTTACTGAGTACTACCTTGTGATTTATCTTTCACAAGGTACTTTGACATATGTTGTGACATTGAATGTTTCCATACCTATGTGATATGTAACAGTAATAGAAAATATACTTCAGCAATTTAATCAAAATATATAGGTACCTATGTTTTATGTCTAATATGTCTAATGTTTGTGTGTGTGTATGTATGTGTTTACCTATGTCTTAGGTATGTAGTATCAGAATTAAGTTGCATGGGATTTAGTTCCTATAACAGAAATATGAAGAAATGGTAGCCAGAGGTATTCTGTTAAAAATTAGGAATAAGTCTCCTTTCAAAGTCAACCTACTCAAGGAGAGTAGATCCTAATTTTCCTATAGAGTAAATCACCTTTAAACATACTTGCTTTGTAGGTGCAGGAAAACTAAATGTTCTTCCTCACGTGCCCTGGGCAATCACCCAGCCCAAGACACATGAGCAGGTGGCCCCAAGATTACCTTTCCTCCAAAGACTGATCTAGTGACCCTTGTGAACTTACCGATAGGATGTGAAAAACTACAAAGGCAGCAGCTTTTCTTTGCCAGAAGTGCCCTACCCACTCAGCATTCAACCTTCCGCATCTGTACCTCTGGATTGTTCTGATTGCTTTGCAGTTTTTTCAGCTCATGCTTACAGTGACAGGCCCTGCTGCTCATTTCAACAGAGGCTCATACCTAACATGACCTAACCGGAACGGACTACCAGACGGTGTCCTCCCCAGAGGGATTGGCATGTTTTCGTTATTGCAAAGGAATGTGACTTGTTGCCTGAGAAATGACATGATGCCTAAGGACACTTCTAGAGAAACGTGCTTCTGTTCCTTCTTCCTGAAAACGGCCATGCTTCAGAAAAACAAGTAACTGGTGGCCCTGGATATGAATCATCGAAGAAGAAAAATGTCATCATTCCCAGGGAAAAGATGAACACTTACCTTCACCTCTGGTCTGGAAGGATAGTGGAATGTCACATTATGGAATTCAATTTCACCCTTAATTCGATCCAACTTGTAACCATCCTCTGACATGCAGTCAATGATGGGTTTCTGGAGTAGAATATAAAAGGGATATAGCAACAATAAATATATATGCATTTATTGTCCATCTTGGTTTGAATTTACTCATAAAACAGAACAATCACCAGGTAAAACACTGCAACAAAGTTGCTTCCACGTTAAATATTTATTAATAATAGTAATAATACTAAAAATTACTGGGATATTAATATGAGATATCATATTACTAGAATGAATAGTATTATTCATATATATACATGTATTCATATATTACATGTACATTAATAGATAACCAAACACAAAGAATATATAATTAATTATAATCAATATGAAATATGTCTATAAATAACTGATAACCTCACATTAAATGTAATTAATTTAATTATTATTACTATTTCTTGATATGTTACAATTGATATATAACAATAATATAATATGTAGTATTGATTTATAATTATATTAGTATATAATATATCAATATTATTATGTATTCTTATATTATTGAGATACCATGGAAGACAATTTACAACGTATTTTGGTATGTTTTTTCATTTATGTAATTGTCACTATAACCTAACTAGACAGGCGATATGCTCAGTTGTTCACTTGAGGAAGTAAAAAGAACTCTCAGAGAGGTTAAGAATCTTTCCTAAGGCCACACAACTAGTCAGTCAAGCCAAGGTCCAATAGTACTCTACATTGGAGTACTGTAGTAGATGATGATTAAAACTAACTGAATGTCCTTAAGTGGTACCCTCAAATACTACCAACTTTCAGGTGCTATGCTGAATTTCATCTCTGTTGTTGTTAGTAGTAAGCCTAATCTAGAATTTAACCATTCTAGTTAACAGACAAGAATGAGGGTCATCCCCTGCTACCAGAACACTCCAGGGCCAGCTTTTCCCTTCTATACTTGTGAGAGAAATTCATCATCATATCTCTATCTGGGGCAATAGTGTAATCTACTTTCTCCCTCTTGGGTCTCTAGTAAAGATAATAAAGTAATTTTTAAATGCCTTAGTTTTTTGTAATAATTTCAAAGGCCTTTTAGACTTATCATCTTACCTGAGCATATAACAACCCTAAGAATGAGGTAAAATTTGGATAGCTCAATGTGTCTGTGTGGTTTTCAACAATCTGTTTACACTGCAATATGTGAAGCTCCCAAATATAAAACAGATAAAGTGATGAACAGTTACCTCAGGCAGGTTTTATGTTTCATAAATACTGAAAATTAAGGGGACCAAAGAAATACCTCTGGCTTTCCAGGGCTGCCACAGAGGAAGAAAAACATCTTGCCCTTTTCCCCCTTCTATACTTGGATTTTGACTTTCTAGCTGGACCTTCAATGTGCTTCAGTAGATTAAGCAGGGAAATCCTAGCTAGGCTACCAGAATCCTTCACAAGCTTGTAGAAGCTTTCTGTCACAGTTAGAAGATAATCCAGATTTATGAACTTGGCCTTAAAGACTTGCATGATCTGGCCCCTTCCTCTCTCTCCAGCCTCTGTGCTCTTGCTCACTCTGCTCAGATACACTGACCTTGTTTTAGGTCCTTGTACTCACCAATCCTTCTCCAACCAGAAGGGCTCTCTTCCAGGAATCACCTCCCTGCTCTCACTTCCCATGCACCGCTCCTCCCCTAAACCTCGCTTTGCATGGCTGACTCTCCTGGGGCTCTCAGAGCAAATCCTATCTCCTCAGAGATGAGGTTCCCCTCACTTAAAGACACCTCTCCTCATCCCAACCGTTACCACGCTATTTTATTTCCTTTATTGCACTGATATTATCTTATCTTTGAATGTACTTACTTCTTTTTTCAACTTTTGTTTTTCACTGAAGTAAGTTTGGTTTCAGTAGTACAACGTAGTGATTCGATCATTCCATTACCAAACGCTCACCAAGATATGTGTAGCTACCTTCTGTCATCATACAAAGTTATTAGGATATCACTGGCTACGTTCTCCATGCTGTACTTTTCATCCCGATGATTTATTTATTTTACAACTGGCAATTCACCCTCTTCACCCTATTCCCCTAGCCCCCTCCTATCTGGCAACCACAGTTTGTTGTCTGTATTTATGAGTCTGTTTCGGTTTTTTGTTTGTCCATTTGCTTTGCTTTTTGGATTCTCCATATAAGTGAAATTGTATGGTATTTGTCTTTCTCTGTCTGTCTTATCTCACTCAACTTAATATCCTCTAGATCCATAAATGTGCTTACTGCTTTATTGCCTGTTTTCCAGTATGATAGGAGAGCAAGGGCCTTATTTGCTCTATTTCACTCTCACAGTCCCAACTAAAGGACGGGGTCTGGGTCATGACAGCCCCTATAAAGTATTGCTGAATTAAGGGCATTGTGATAGTCCCTTATTTTTCTTTACATTAAGGGTAAATTCCTCAGAACTTCATTTTTCTCCCCGCCCCCAACCTACTCATGGCCTTTACTTCAGCTTTCACATACCCGGTCTATTGTCTGAAAAATGGTGGTGGCCGCTGCACGCCCAGTTGCAAAGGCTTCCAAACAAGAAGAAGCATGGCCAAGATTTAAAGCTCCCAGTAGAATACTGAGGAAAATCTGAAATGAAAAGAGATGAACATGGTCTTCATGTATTTTTGTCAATTTGTAAATAGTGCCATCATTTGGGCTATCCATGTGAGCTCAGATATTTCTCAGAAATATTCTTCCCATGGGAGTTTGAAAGTTAATAGCTTTTCAGAAACACTTGGCATAGTTTTTGTTTGGCAAAGTATCTCCAACTTTTCTATTGTTATGGTTTAAAAGACTACATTATATTTAACTGAATATCTTTGTGTAGAGCACTACACTACAAGACTGTAGAACACTATTCTACAAAGAAGAGCATATTTTGAAATGAGTAAGAGGTCTATCCAAGGCAGCATATAGACACAAAGTGAGTTAGAATAGTGATATGATAATTCAGTTTGTAATATAAACAGGCTTATATGATCTTCTGGTTGAAGGGTTGCTGAAGCAATGAAGACAGTATGATCAATCAGCTTGATTGTCCTAGAGATAGGTACATGAAATATAGGTTCGCTACTACTGCTATATTGTTGCTACTAGTAGAATATTACTAGGATAACTACTGCTATTACTACTCTTACTACTTTTACTAATGTATATTTCTAAGTGCTTTACCCATATGACTCTGCTTAATCCATACAGCGGAAGAGAAAACCAAGGTGTATGGATGTTCCCTAACTTACCCTACATTAAAAGATGTATTAAGTGGTAGAGCAGTATTGGAACCCAGGTTCTTGACTGACATTCTATCTTGCAAACAGGCCCAGCTTCTGCTGGTGGCATGCAGCCGGTATGGCCAGGTTCCTGGGCAATGCTGAGGAAGCTGTCCTCTAACTCACCAGCCCAGTCCTTTCATTGAGTTAGGGGAAGGCACCTTGATCAGGAGCACATGTTCCTACCAAATAGCTCTCGGTGTTTATTAGTGCTGTTTATAAAGGAAGCAGCAATGAGGCAATTTGTCACATGCCCCTAGAAGGAGCACAGGACCCTCTTGATCAGATGGGTGCTAGTCACATGATGCTCATGGAGGATGTTTCATTGGCCACCATCCATCAGAGACAGGAGTTACTTGCTGAGCTGAAGATTGGCTGCTGCCTGACTGTAGTCTTCTTCAGGCAGTCAAATGACCCTAGTCTGTGATGGTTTCCCTGCTTTCTTTTGGTATTTTGTCTGGACCATGAGACTCCTCAGAGCCTCCCAGCTATGTTCCTTCCCTCCAGTAACCTCCATTCCACATGTCATGATGACAGGGACCAGTCCCCTTTGCCTTCTCCCTGAATTCCCCACTCTGTGTGTGGGACATTTTGTCTTCATCTTTCTTGTTCCTTTTCCTTAATTACAGAAGGTAGTTCCTCCTATGGGAAGATTACTTCATCTTTCAAGCCCCAATTTCTTTATCTGTAATACAGGGATACTAATAACCTATACCTCATGGGACTTTTATGAGGATTAAATGAAATAATTAGTCTAAAGGTGATTAATCCAGGGTTAGCCACATAAATAGTAGTGATGATGTTGAAAGGAGCAAGATTCCACACTCAGAAAGTGATATGGTGAATAGACAGAATGGTTCTTCTCTAAAGTGGGTGAAGACCAACTTTATCAGAGGTCTTCCCAACTGAGCAAAGGAAGCCTTCCACGTGTCCTATATCAGGGGTCAGCAAACATTTTTTATAACGTGCCAGATAGCATATATTTTAGGTTTTTTAGGCCTTATGGGCTCCAAAGCAATTACACAACTCAGCTATGTGCTCCAAAATCAGTCATAGACAAAAGTGAACAAATAATTGTGGCTGTGTTCCAATAAAACTTTATTTCCAAAAACAGGTATCAGGCTGGATTTGTCTGGCAGGTCATAATTTGCTGCCTCCTGCTCTAGATTCCGGATCAGATCACTAGGGGCCTAAGCTGAGATTTGCAGTCAAACCCTGCTCAGCCTGGCCTTGCAAGTGTCTCCCTTGGGCTACTTAGGGAAAGAGTGGGTGGGACAGGACAGAGGCATGTACCTAATATCATGATAATGGCTAGCACCCATCTCCACAGACCATCATTTCCCACCCCAGACATTTCACTCTAGCCCCATGGATTGCAGTGTGGGAAGAGGAAAGGCAGGGGAGACCACCGGGGAGCAATCTCTCTATGGGTATGCTGCGCTAGGGAAAAGGAGAGCAGTGACTCCTTGGAAACCAGATCTAGACGCCATGCCCCTCAACACATATTTTTCAACCTCATGGCTCCATTTCATTTTTAAGTGGTAGTACAATGGCATCAATACAGAATGAAGTTTTGATATGACATATGGTATTTACATGAAATATGTCACTTAGTGCTTGATGCCTTATATACACTGAATAATGTTACTCTCTATTCCTGCTGTTATTTTTTATTACTGAGTCCTGAAAACTGGGAAGCACAAAGAGCAGCCTTCTGCACTCTTCAATTCCCTTTCATCTTCTCTCCTAATAGATCACAGTTTGTTTTTTGTCTGTGTACAAGTAATATCAATCAGTCATTTATGTGAACCACTTACCATGCAGCCAACAATGATTTTGTTCATCAAAATATATATTCAATTAACCTAATTGTTAATTACTTTAGTGAATTAAGAACACTCAACCCAGCTCATATATACTCATACTTCATAGTTTGCTACTCAGAAATATGGCCAAAAATGTACCTGCACACATAAGTGAGAAGAAAAGAGAGATGGAGGGACAGAGGAAGGAAGGAAGGAAGGTAGGAAGGAAGGAAGGAAGGAAGGGAGGGAGGGAGGGAGGGAGGGAGAGAAAGATCAGTGATTATACTGTTAATGGAGGGCTCTTATTTTCCCAAAGGAATATTTCTTAAGGTGTAAGCAGACACTAGCAGGAAGGCATTTAGGAGTAAGAGGTAAGGTTAATAATTGATGATTAAAATGATAGAGACACATAGTATGTTACATCTGCACATAGTAAGTACTCTCTCAGCCCAGTTATTTACAGAAGGTATAGACAAGAGTGGACACTTGAAGCTGAGGAGTGTCAAATTAGTTAAACAAGGAGGCCATTAGACTGAGGTTGATTTGATGCCTTAGTAGCCTACATGAGCAACCTATAACCTAAGCACAAATGCCTCAAGGTTAAGACATCAAAATCCTAAGGGCAACCAATCACAAATGGTCAATTAAGCTTCCCCAGGCAAGGCAACTGCTTAAGCCAGAGCCACTCAAATAATTGCTTTGCTTTGCTTCTGCCTCTTCTCTACAAGAGCCTCTCCCCCTGCTCCTTTGGATAGAATGGCTTCTCGTCACTTATGATTCGGTGCTGCCCAATTGGAATTATACACTGAATTATTATTTTTGCTTAAAGAATCTCCTAAAAATTTTAGTATGCTTCAATTTATCTTTTAACAGAAACATAACATTAGATTCCTGCTAGAGAGTAACCAAGGGGCTTTTTTAATTCAGTGTTTTGAATTGGAATTGTGTATTACTTAATTTTCAATTTACCAATTTGTTCCTCCCTCTGAACTATTATTTGGGCACACCTCTGTCCTCTCCTTGCAGGCATAGAATGAAAAGAAGGATGTCTTTTCTCAATGCATGTTTTTCTGCAGAATGAGCAGATATAAGCATCTGGGACTGAAGTCAACTGGTAAACGTTGAAAGTTCTTAAAAGCCATTAGACCTTATATACACTGAATAATGTTACTCTCTATTCCTGCTGGGACTAGGGACGAGGGACTAGGGACTAAAGACGAGGGACTTCATTGTCAGGTTTCCAACCTGCAGTATTTTCACTGGATTTTCAAATGTGCAAAGCTATTTTAGAGTTGTTAAGAAAGTGCTTAATTTACAATAACAACAACATTTTCCATCTATACTACCCCTTTAAGGTTCAAAAGACACTTTACCATGTCTTATCATATTTAATTTTTTAAAACAAAGTTCAAGTGATGCCAGTTGTTCATCTTGCAAAGAACTGAATTTTAAAAAGTTGCTCTTAGTGTATCATCAAGCTGTTAATGAAATAAAGTTAGTGGCTTAGATGGCCTATGGTTTGACCTCTGAAAATCATTTCTATTTGTAAATAAAATTCCATTCAACTTTCCCTAGAAATGTACTTCTATTAAAGCAGTAGACCTTAAATTATAAACTACCAGCTAGCAAATTTCTAGTATAGAAGATTTTTAGCATTTTTCATTGTTTAATTGGTACCTGTCTCACCTAGAATCTTGAGCCAAAATATTTTTATTTAAGAATATTATATGAAACTGCTCCTCGTCTCCATGCTTTTAAAATTAATATACTTAATTATGGGGCTCCTGGGTGGCTCAGTCAGCTCAGCGTCTGACTGCGTATTTCAGCTCAGGTCACTATCTTAGGGCTCTGAGATGGGGGCCCCCCCGCATCAGGCTCTGCCCCCAGGGCAGAGTTTGCTTGAGACTCTCTCTCTCTCTCTCCCTCTCCCTCTGCCACTCCCGCCCCTTGTGCGTGCATGCTCTCTCTCTCCTCTCAAATAAATAAATAAAACCTAAAAAAAAAGATTACTATATTTAATTAAATAATTAATAGGCCAAATGAAACAGGTATTTCGTGTTTTATCTCCCTGGCCTCCTGTGTGAGGGCAGGAAGGGGTGGGAACAAATGTAAACAAACCCGAATGTTCAATTTCATTCAAGAGCTCTGGAAGCAAAGTTCAGCAAGGCATACAAGAGAATACCAGGTTGGATGAGCATGGAAGGCCTTACTGGGGAGGCGCCATTCAGCTGAGAATCAGAACGATAACAAGAGTCCAGCTGTAAGGAGAGGAGCTATAAGCTAAGGAGGAAAGACGCTGGGTTCGTGAGCAGGAGGAAGAGCTTTCTCTGACCCTAGCCACACCCGATTACCCTGCTCTTCACTGCTAGCATCCTTGTCTTCCACAGCACGTGTTTTCATCTGTCATTACGCATTGATGTGGTTGTTTGAACTTCCCCACTGATCTATAAGTTATATCAGGAAAAGATCACATTTATTTTGTTCACTCTTGACTCCTCTGGGCTTTCTATGGGTCTGGCATATAGTAAATACTCAATAATTCTTGAAAGAACACGGGAAAAAATATTGAAAATTAGAGCAGCCATGGCATTCATGATAGCATGGCTATAGCCCAAGTGAACAATAAAATATGGTCATATTACCTGTTCAGTTGAGGATATTACTGGCTTGGTATTCTAGTAACTCATTATGTTCCACAAATATGTCCATTAGCGCATATCTTGTACTATTATTAAGCTTAACACATGAGCTGTTAATTTTTAGCTGAGAGATCACTGACTTCCCATTTTCATGGCATATTATCTTTTGGACTCAGTCAGAAAATCGTTGTTTTACAGCTATAAAATTTTTAGTTAAGTGAGAATCATTAAATCTCTGGTCTCATCAATTCAAGTGCTCCGTGTTCCTTTACTATCAAATGTGTAGGGATTGCTTGTTTCTGCAGAAGGACTCCATCAAATCCTTGCTGCTCTCCTCCCTCAGACACTAAAGGAATAAACAAAATGCCTTAACTGTAAGCTTTCCGAGATTCTAAGCAAGAAATGTTATGTCTACATCATTAGGACCAAAGTACCTGGACGAGGGTTCCTGCCGTATATTCTCCATCGTCTAGGACAAGTTTGGAGCCATACCAGAAGGCCAGTGCATAACAGAAGAAGATGAGACACCACATGAATCCAGTAAAGAACCCCATTACGATCCCTTTCCTAATTCCCCAACGCTGGGCAAACACGAGATTTTTCTCGTACCTGTGAAGAGAAAGCATTTGTGTCTATGTCAGCAGCAGCAGCAGCAGCTCAAGTTAGAATGTCTAAAACAGCCACAATGCCGTGCTTTTACTAAACGGTCACCAAATCACCCCAGACACACAGCAGCTTTCGGGAAAGAAAATGACAAACTTCCATGGAGTTATTCAGTTTATTTCAACCCAGCAATGAAATATGTTGAAGGAAGGACGCCTAATCACGACTGATTACTTCTCTGATAAGAACAGTGTGAAAAAAAATGGGAACTTTACCCAAAGAGGAAAGAATTTTCAACGCAATGTTTGGACATGAGGGATCTAGTACTATTTGTGCTTGAATTGTTTTTACCAAGTCACATGGTAGGCTTTCTACCAGAAAATGATGCAACTGTTTTCCCCCAGGTTCGAAACCAGTGTTTGCACCAACTCATCTCCATTCGCTCACCCACCTGCCCCATGACTAAGAATGCTGTGTTGTAACATGACCGGTCAGGTTCACAGCCACGGGACACGGATAACTATGTAGAAATTCAATCCAGGCACTAGGCTGCAGTGATTCTATGATCTAGTCATTAATAACTGGCATTGTCTTAAAGCTCAGACATTCTGTAATTGTCTTCCTTCCTCTCAAAAAATAAATTCATAGAGAACCTTTAATATTTCTCAGGACAAACTGAAGGTCTATCCTGTGTTTGTTACCTTTTTCATAACACTTACAAAACTGCTATTAATAACAATAATGAATATCTTTTATGGTGGAGGAAGTATGCTTACTGAAATTTTTTGTGAGAAACTAGGTAACTTCACTCTATAAACCAAACGAAGCAAAAGGAGGTTAAAAAAAAGGAAAAAGAGAATAATTAGAGATTATAAATTCTATTCTTTTTTATTTCATAGCGATTGATAATGACATCATTATACTAGATCTACAACTCATGAAATAAGAGTTGAATTAAGTTGGTGGCTATTTTATAAAATCGGTACTTGGCACGTGGTAAGCACTTAATAAATACTAGATAAAATCAAATTCTCAACAACTGTGTTGTTTGGGTCATTTAGGTTTTTTATTTTCATTAGGAATTAATTTCCTAGAATGATAGTCTGTAATAGAGCGAATGCTAAATTTTGTTTGATTAAATGGAAATTTTATCAGACTTTATAAAGAGCATGTAGTACAATAGCTGAATAAAAGATACTGAATAAAAATTGTGTTGAACTGCATTTTTGATCCGTAGTGTTACGAATCTCCAAGAGGTATAATATGTACATACACAGCACCAGAGTAGAAATAAATACCTAACCTAAGACAGCGTTTTAAAAATCTGCAACCGCAACCTTTTCAAAAACACACAGCTAAAGGTTGGAGTCCTTATAGTGCTTTGCCCAACTGATGACTCTCAACTACCTCTTGAACAAAAGCTCTCTCAGGATAAACAGACCGAGGTAAATTTACCACTTGGTACAAAATAGGGAAGATTCAGGGTCGTATGCCAAATGACGAAATTCAGGGAAGTGGCAGACATTTCAATAAACGAACCTTTCAACCTCTTTTTTCTCACCACCAAAAGCAGCCACTGTTCGCATAGATGAGATGACTTCATCAGCCACTGACCCTGCTTTGGCATAGGCCTTCAATTCATAATCAGTAAACTTGGACACACTCTAAAATCCAAAAGAAGAAAACAAAACGTGAAGACCAGGGGATTAGGTAGTCAGCCTGTCATTCAGTGATTCATTTAGCAGAGTAAGTACGTGGTGTGGTTTCATACAAAACTAGATTCTCGCTGTAAATGTGTTCACCGAGGATAGAATCTGGTCCAAGTTTGAGCCATGTTAAGCCCCATCCTTGAATGTTTGGTTGTTAGCACACCCAAATGATTTCATTAGAAGTCAGCCTCAAAAACCGGCTCACAGAGTAAATCCCAAACACGGCATTCTGTGAGACCACAGCGTTTGACTCATTTTACTAATGAAGTTTGCAAATGACACCATATCACATATCTTTGCTATTGACCACAGGCCTTTTGCACAATTTACAGACAAACACCAGAGACAAAGACTGGAGGTTAGTCAGAGTATGTAATTGGGAAAGAGGTCCTGACCACACAGAGCCTCATGATGCTGCAAAGGTAATTGCACAGGAGAAAGCTCCAGATAAGTATTACACCATTTTGACTCAACTGTAGGGGCCCAACTAATTAGCTTTGCTCCTTACAAAAGGACCTAAAAAGACATTCCATTTAATATTTATCAAGTTACTTTTTCTAAAATTGGACTTGAATTAAGTTGTAATTAGAATTAATCACCAAAGAAATCCCTGGCACAGAGGAAGATACCAGAATGAACAAAAGTAAATATTGTAGAAGTTCGACTAACTAAAAAATCTAAAATATATATAGTACCCAGACTGAAGAACTTTATCTGCCAAGGTTTTCCAAACTTTCAGTAGCATAACTCTTCTCAAACAAAGTCTTAAACAGAATTCTAAGAAACAAAATAACTAAATGTAGTATTTTGTTACCACATATTTATATCACAAGTCTACACTTTACAAAAGTTGTGAATTGAAAAGGCAACAATAGGGAAAGTAGAGCTATTTTCATCAACATGAAAATGTGAATTTAGGTGTTACGAATGACATTACAATTTTTACCACAATCCTCTTCTAATTTATTTCTAAATTATGTATTGAGGAAATGAAGTAGTTGTGAATATTAATAGTCTTATTGTAATTTAATGCACACTAAATAATCTCAGGATACTTCTTTTAAAGTGATACAGGAGTTCAAAGATGTAAATTGGAAAATATTTAATGATTGTGCATGTTCTTGTGGTAAATATAAAAGCCAGACACAGGCATATAAAACCGACAGTAACATGCAACATGTCATATATTGCCCGCCTCCTACTTTTGGTCCTGCTTTTTAACTGGGCTTATTGAAGTTGCTTGTATCATTTGACGCAAACATGCACAGACTTGAATTCAAGAAGAAACCAGTGCAGACCTACAACATTCCAAATCAGTGACACATTTACGAGAACTTGAAATATGGGCACTTGAGACAGCAAGAGAAACCATGCCCTAAACCTCTTAAAATCAAGTTACCCAGGCTACATCTCCCCTATGTTGAAATGTGACATCTGACCCATCTGAGTTTGAATATTAATCACAGGTTTGAGGAAAGAGATTAAGTACATTTAGGGGAAAAAGCTGAATCAAATGTTTGCAGAATCCCCGAAGATCCCCCGTGGATGGTGAGGCTTCCCTGGAGTGAAGCTAGGAAGTGTCTGGTAGGAAAGACTGTCATACAGTTTGCATGTTACGGTGGATTGGAAAAAATAAAAGCTAATATCTCTTGAGCAATTAATTTTCTGCCAGATGCCACGCTAAGTGCATAACATGGATGATGTCTTAAGTCATCACAATGACCTCTGGGAGGTATTATCCGTATCTTCAAGATGAGGAAGCTCAAGTTTTGACAAGCTAAATATTATCTTTCTTGAGCCAGATGGTAGAGTCAGGGGGTGATCAGTTGAGGGGAGTGAGCTCTTTGCCATTGTCACTCTGTACTGCCTGGGAAACTTTTGAGTAATATAGCCAGCGGATTGTCGAGAATATTTTGCTAGAAAATATTATGGAGATTGGTTTCCTGTTGCCCAGTGATATGAGTATAAACAGCTTTTCACCTGAATTCTATTCTCATTTACAGCAAATTATTAGTGTGCCTGATCCCATGACCCACTACCTGATGTGACTACTCCAAATGTATGACATAAGAATTTATTAGTCCTTGAGAGTGTTTTCTAACTGGGATGACCCAAAATTCCTACTTCTATACTTTTTTTTGGCCTGCATGACTGGGGAATGGAAATACCACCCAGAATGGGTCAGGTGACCTCTTTCTGAAACTGATCAGACTGTGTGGAGAACAAAGTCCTGAATGCAAGACTCTCCTTTATGTGTTTGTTACTGACCTGGATACATTTGTTGAGACTTTTTGAAGAGAACATCTGAGCTTCGGAGACCATGGGAAGCAATAGGCCTATCAGAGAGTGGATGGGCATTTGGAATCAGGCTTCCTTGTATTTGAATTCAGTTTTGTCATTCACTAGCTGTACAGTCCTAGACAAGTCTATTTACCCCTCTGAGCCTCCATTTCTTATGGTTAAAATGGCAATAATACTTCATACAATTGTTATATAGACTGGAGATAATATATATGAAGTTCCTAATAGTGCTAGCAAAATAGTAAATGCTCAACAAATGTAGTTGTTATTGTTATTAATACAATAATATTTATGTTATTGAAATATCATCAATCCCTGGATTGATGGAGTGTTATTTGATACTGAGGAATAATCAAACAAAATAAATTGAAACAGTGATAAATAATGTGGACTAAACATACACAGGAAAAAGGAATCAAGTTTCACATTTCTGGCTTTCTCAGTGCAGATGTCTTGGAGAGAAGTGAGAAGACATTCTTACCAGACCAATGATGCCTGCTCCAATCCCGATGAGAGGACTCACAGAGATAATGACCAAGGTCAGTTTCCAACCCTGGTAAAATCCCAACAGGAACCCACAGATGCTCGTGGTCATGCGTTGAATGAACATGGCCATTTGGTCGGCAATGGCATCATTGACTTTGTTAATATCACTAGAAACGAGAGGCTTTGATCACTGAAACTGAATTTGGTCAGTTCAAATGTCTTGTTGAGAAATCCCAGGCTTTCCCTTCTACTGCTATCTCTGTACCCCACTGCCTGTGGAAAACATAACAACCTTTCACGTTGGAAGAAACTTTCTATAGCCTGTGAGGTCATCAAGCCTCTCCCTCCCTCACAGCCTGGTAAGTTTGTCCTCAACCCAGTTTTTCCAATTGGTGTCCTTTCAATGTTAACAAAGACTTTCAGAAATAATCCTATTTGTTTCTTTCTTTCTTATAGCTCATATTCTTGATCTGTCCTGAAAAGCCCTTTTTTCCTTCTTTATACCTGCTAAATCCTTTTAACCTCAAGGTGCAACCCACATGCCACCTAATTCATAAAAACCCCCAAGGAAAAACTAGTATCTTCTTCTCTGTGTTTGCATAACAATGTAACGAATCTGTGTATGTATGTGGACATGTATATAATTATTGCATTCTGCTTATAGGCAGTATAGAATAGTGGTTAAGATCACAGACTATGGGGCCACTCTGAATTTGAACATAAGCTTTTCCTGGACAAAGGAAAGCTTTTTCTGTGCCTTAGTTTCCTCATCTATAAAATGGGATAGTGACAGACCTATCTCAATGGGTTGTAATGAGGATTAGTATGATGAGGATTATAATATATGTTAAGTATATAGAATAGTGCTTAGACTATAGTAAGCTATCAATGTGTCAGCTTTGATTATTTATTTGCTTGCACCTTTTATCCCTCCTACTAGACTGTAAGTTCCCTGAGACCAGGAGTTGGTGGCTTATCTTTATGGCTTGCGTACGTTAAGTCCTCTAGAATATTGGTTGAATAGAATCACATTAAATTCATATTCTTAGGAACATTCTCATAATCTCGTGTTTAGATGGAGCAAACAGGGGTTAGGACTTAACAGCAAAAAAAGGACCTAAGATATCACCCAGAGATTTGACAATTTTATTCTAGCGAGGTTAAGTATCTGTTCAAGGTCACAGTAAATAAGGGGCAGAATTAGTGCTAGAATCTAAGTATCCCAACATTCAATCTTTGATCTTCACTATACTACACACACTCTCATTGGTCCTCATGGGACCCCAAAGTTCAATTCAATAGGGTTCAAATGTTTCTAATTACTCAAGGCTCATCCAGAATACCTGAAGGAGGAGGGGAAGGGGGGCTATCAATGACCCCAACTGGTCTTGGGTATAAACCAGATTTAAATCCAGTTGTTTAGGGGCGCCTGGGTGGTTCAGTGGGTTAAAGCCTCTGCTTTCGGCTCAGGTCATGATCTCAGGGTCCTGGGATCGAGGCCCGCATTGGGCTCCCTGCTCAGCAGGGGAGCCTGCTTCCCCCTCTCTCTCTCTGCCTGCCTCTCTGCCTCCTTGTGATCTCTCTCCCTCTGTGAAATGAATAAATACAATCTTTTAAAAAATAAAAAAAATTAAAAAAATTTAAAAAAATAAATCCAGTTTAGTTTGAATCTTTCTCAAACTATTTTGGATTTTTTTTGTCTTTGTTTTTATGTGCAGAAAAGGCCTCAACAGACAAGGCAAGATAATTCATTCTAAATACATTGTTTTTCCCTATAGATGCATGGATTGTGACATCCCTCAGTCTCTCTTTTAGCGGCCAAACAGCCCTACTTCTTTTAACCGTCTTCTGTAATCCTTCATTTCTATAATTTTAATCAAGGGTCTACAAATAAAACTGTAGTATCCTGGCTTTCAATTGTTAATGATCATATAGGATAAAGCATGACCTATGAAAAAACCATGCTACCTGTAAAAGCCCAACATAAGAGAGAAAATGTATCCAAAATAACTGAAGATGTGTTTCTAATTGTTATTTAATTTAGAAACAAGTGTTCTATGATCAAAAATGCACACATACATTAAAACCTCCTACCAGCCACTTACTCAGAAAATCTTGTATTCAGCTCTCCCACGGAATTGCAGTCAAACCATCCTATTTCCATTCGCATTACTTTCCTGAAGGAAATTTTTCTCATTTTCTGTATCTGACGAGCTGCAGCAATCACCCAAAAGCATATCTGAAAATGAAGCAAGGAATGTTGGGCATTATGATGTTAAAAATATTCCTTCGTTCCTTTACTTTTCAGAAGAAAATACTTTGAATATAAGCCCTGAGAAAGAGAGGAAAGTGATTCAGAGAATGCTGAGTCATGGGAAGTGCGGTGTGAGCTCAGGCACCTGCTGCTGAGAGAGCAGGGTGAGCGAAACAGCTGTGGCCAGGGAAGCAGGAAGGTTTGGGTGTGAATTTGGCTTTGCCACTTGTCGATCTAACCTTACCAAACTTCACTTGCCGCGTGCGTAAAGGAAGGTTCAGTGCCAAAAAGAAATTCTTGCTCTTACATCCCCATTTTTGCATGACACTTTGAGTGTATTTTTGCCCCTGAGAGGCCTGCCAACAAGCGTGTATGCATAGGTTTCAGACTGTTGGACAATGATTTTTAGAGAAAGGAAGACAAAAATTATGACATAAGCAGGGAATCTTCTGATAGCTGTCCCCAGCCAAGCAAAGTCAGGCTGTCATTAAAAGTCTCAGTACCAGAATGGGGAACATGTATTCATTTCTCTTTATAGTGAATATCAACTTCCTGGAATTCTTGAATGAATGGGGGTTGTGGAGAGTCATTTTTTTTTTCTACAGAAAAAGGTAAAAGGTGAAATATTTTTCTTCTTTAATAAGGGTTAAGTAACTCCAGGCCCTTCCATGTCTTAAATACAGACTACACTAAGAATCAGTTTACAGAATTGGGGTTGGAACACAGATTGGTGAGATTTTTAGCAGCGAAAGAGAAAAAAGAAAATAAAGTTTGCTTTCTTCTGCTGCTCATGCTGCCTGGCTTTCTCCGGGGGACCCACACTCCCTCTACAAACACACCCACAACCGCCTACTTTTGAGTTTAGAAGATGAAAAGAGGGGACAGGAGACGACAGGACATTGAAATTCTGTTTCTTCTCCAGCTCTCTAGACAATTGCCTGTATTTTCCTCCCAGTCTGAAAAGAAGAATCCTTCATCAGTCTCTCACCGCCCCCCAACTTCTAAATAAAATTGTAGTCCTTAGGGTTTCTGAACAACTTAAAAGTTAGAGAGTGCACTTCGCCTTTCATTATAATGTCTCTGAGCCCAGATGCTGATCTATAAATAAAATGGAGGCACCACTCACTTGAATATATCCTGCGATAAGTACTACCAAAGCGATTCCAGCATAGTAACTGGCAAATTTGATCATTTCACTTTCAATGTCCAGCAACCTTCAAAAGAGGGGGAAAAATGTTAAGATTCAGAAGTAGGGTCAAGTTTACCAAAGGTTACATTTGTGGGTACAGGGGAAAATAATATATGAAATATGGGTAAGTCATCTTTTCTATGTAGAATTATCATCAATCCAACCAAATCTCTACCTCGACCTCATGGTACCAACCCCAGCAAAGATGCCTACTCCCTTTGTTGTCATTTTAATTTTACTTTTTGAAAGATCTTATTTATTTATTACAGAGAGAGAGAGTGCACATGAGTGGGGGGAAGGACAGAAAGAGGAAGAAGCAGACTCCTTGCTGAGCAGGGAACCCAATGCGGGGTTCAATCCCAAGACCCCCAGGCTGAAGGCAGATGCTTAACCCACTGAGCCACTGAGGTGCCCCTACCCCCTTCATGTTTATAGGCAGAAATGACTCATTGGCAGTTGTTAGAAGCCAGGGACAGTAGATGGCAGCCCAGTGCTCTGTCTATTGGGGCCCTTCCCTCATGCTCGTTATGCGGTGATGGAGCAATCGCCACGAGGGAGAGGGTTTTTTTATTTTTTATTTTTTAAATTAACACAAAACGTATTATTGGTTTCAGGAGTACAGGTCTGTGATCCATCAGTCTTAAACAATTCACAGCACTCACCACAGCACACACCCTCTTATCAAACTCAACACCTGAAGAACAAATAATCTAATCAAGAAATGGGCAGAAGACATGAACAGACATTTCTCCAAAGAAGACATCCAAATGGCCAACACACATGAAAAAGTCCTTAACATCACTCAGCATCAGGGAAATACAAATCAAAACCACAGTGAGGTACCACCTCACACCAGTCAGAATGGCTAAAATTAATAAGGCAGGAAATGACAGATGTTGGTGAGATGCAGAGAAAGGGGAACCCTCCTACACCATTGGTGGGAATGCAAGCTGGTGCAGCCACTCTGGAAAATAATACAGAAATCCCTCAAAAAGTTGAAAATAGAGCTACTCTACAACCCAGGAATTGCATTACTGGATATTTACCCCAAAGATACAAATGTAGTGATCCAAAGGGGCACCTGCATCCCAATGTTTATAGCAGCAATGTCCATAATAGCCAAACTATGGAAAGAGCCTAGATGTCTATCAACAGATGAATGGATAAAGAAGATGTGGTATATATATATATATATATATATATATATATATTTTATATATATATAATGGAATATTATACAGCAATCAAAAATGAAATCTTCCCATTTGCAATGATGTGGATGGAACTAGATGGTATTATGTTAAGAGAAATAAGTCAATCAGAGAAAGACAATTATCTTATGATCTCTCTGATATGAGGAATTTGAGAAACAAGACAAAAGATCATAGGTGAAGGGAGGGAAAAATGAAACAAGACAGGGGCGCCTGGGTGGCTCAGTTGTTTAAACTACTGCCTTCGGCTCAGGTCATGATCCTGGAGTCCCAGGACTGAGTCCCGCGTCGGGCTCCCAGCTCCATGGGGAGTCCGCTTCTCCCTCTGGCCTTCTCCCCTCTCATGCTCTCTCTCACTCTCTCTCTCTCAAATCAAATAAATAAATCTTAAAAAAATAATGAAACAAGACAAAACCGGAGAGGGAGACAAACCATAAGAGACTCTTAATCTCAGGAAACAAACTGGGGGTTTCTAGGGAGAGGTTTTAAAAAGCCAGAATGGTGTCTGCAAAGACACCAGTAGAGAGGTGTGGGCTGTAAATCAGGGGCTTTACTGCTACCTCCTCCAGGAATCTAAGCCAGCTTTTCAACTCTTTCATCTCAAAGTGACACTGAAAAATGTATGTGTCATCATCACAAAAAAGGAGAAAAACACTTGATCAGCCCAGTCCTTCTGTCAACTGCAGCCCAGGGGGTCACTCTCTGGGACAATTTCTTTCTCTTTTTTTTTTTTCTTAAGACTTTATTTACTTATTTGACAGAGAGAGAGCGAGCAATAAAGGGAACCCAAGCAGGGGGAGTGGGAGAGGGAGAAGCAGGCTTCCCGCTGAGTAGGGAGCTCAATGTGGGGCTCGATCCCAGGACCCTGGGATCATGACCTGAGCCGAAGGCAGCACTTAACCACTGAGCCACCCAGGTGCCCTTCTGGGACAATTTCTAAGGTGAGAATTTGTGAGGAACAGCAAGAAAGCTCTACAGCATTTTCTCAGCACAACTACCACACTTTGGCACAGGGTTTGGAGATTGGCAGGGGTAGGGAGGGGAGGCACAAATAAGTCTGAAATTGCTTTCAGAAAATAAAGAATTGTGTACTTAGAAAATTAACATATTGGTTGCTACCAGTTCTGACCCTTGAGGACGCTCTAAATGATAGCGAGTCCATTTCTTTAGAAAACTGGAAATCCTCATCTTTCGCAGAGATGTTCTCATCCTCTGTGCTTTCTGCTTCCTGTTAGGACTTCCTTCTGTGACCGAAGCTTGAGTTGTTCTCTCCCTCTACTGAACTTGGACCAAGTGTTGAAGTATAATTTCTTTACTTCAGAACAAACTGTTATTCCATGCCAGATTGTATTGACATCTTGCACTATTATTCAATATCTTCATTGGTTATATCTATACTGAATAGATTTATGTTTATTTTGCTATATTGCAGGCCACTTGAGGGCAAGGGCTTGGTTTAAGCTGCTTGCTCACACTGCCTGGGAAATAACTGCTTTGACCAACCCCTCTTTGGAGAGATAGTTTCCAAAATAGCTAATATGTCTGTTCACCACATTTCTGTTCACCACATGGCTTAAGGGAACCCCAAGAATGAACAAGACCAAGAAAACTTATATATAAGTATCCACACTCAGAGGTTCTCACAAGTTAAGTATCTCTGTATAAGATGCATAATGGAGAAAAAGACTTCTAATGTGTAAATGAAGCCATACTCTTAGTTTTCTGAGAGTTTTTTCATTGTGAAATGAAATTTTTGTATCCAAAAACAGAGAACTAGGAGTATTTGTCAAAAAGTTTTACTTAGATATCGTGTGGTGCATTCCTCCTACACACACTCGAAGCAGAGGCAACAAAATGGCAGCCACAAAAGACACAGCTGCCAGGTATAAACAGACCTACTCAGATTGAAAGTACTGAGCACTGACCCAGCTCCAGAATTTACCGGGGCAAACTTCAGGAGAATTATACCGTTGCTGGATGGTATGGATAAGGACATGTGTAGTTTATGATTCTCTTCACTCCTGAGGCACCCCAGAGATGAATGGTTAACTTCTTTTTATTTTATTCTTGGAGATAAGAAATTATTAGGGCTTTAGAAACTACTTGAGAATATTTCTGGAACAACAGGACAAACCGATCAGAAAAACTGATAGGAAGGAAAAGAGCAGGCTGGCTTGGCTCCTTTGACTGCACATCAAATTTTTTATCATCGGATGGAAAGTTTTCTTGCATTTATAAAATCCTGGAAAGGATTTTTTAAAGTGTGCAGGCAATTTGGCTCACCAAACGGGTGCCATTCTTTTTAACAGCAAAATTGACATACATCTACTTGACTACATTAAGATTCCCCTGGCTCATTTGTTGAAGAGAGTAAAGGGCAGAAAGATGACAATTAGTGGGGAAAGGTAAGATAAATTTTACAAATTATTAAGATGTGTGGATTCTTACCTTGCTTTTCATGAAACATAAATGTGCCATAAAATCAAAGTACTCAATTTATACCTGAAAATCAAAGTACTCAATTTATACCAGATTTACTAAAGCCATAGGACTTTCATTTTAATACCTAGGAGGTCTTTATGACAAGGTGCATTGCTTAACATGGAGTTTTCCTTTCAATGGTTTTCATGCACTGTAGACCCGGTAGCATTAACACTTTAGGGTGAAATCAGTGTCAACTTCAAAATGGGCATCACAGATTGGCAGAAACTTGCCCATGTCCTACTCTCAGAATCTTGGGAGATTCTGTATTCTTAATGCACAGGACATCAACCTGTAGACAAATGGTAGATCACTGGGTAAAGCTGCTTTGCAGAACATCCATACGCTATGGTAGCTTACTGCCAGAATGGCCAGAATTTCCTTTCAGAGAATCCGTGACAATTTTTTTCACCCAGGAAGCTTTTTTTTTGTTGGTTTGTTTTTCATGCAACTTTTTATTTTGAGGTAAGTGTGCATTCTCATGCAATTGTGAGAAATAATACAGAAACATATACACCCTTTGATAATACCTTGCAAAATGACAGGACGCTATCCCAACCAGGATGTTGACATTGATATAATCAAGGTCAGAATGTTCTCATCATCCCAACGGTTCTTCATGTCACCCTTTTACGTCTACACATGCTTCCATCCAGCCTCCACTCCTCCCTTAATCCCTGGCTACCTCTTGTCTGTTCTCTATTGCTACAGTTCTGTCATTTGAAGAATATTTTATAAATGGAATCACATAGTATGTAACTTCTTGGTGTTGGTTGGCTTTTTTTTTTTAAGATTTTATTTATTCATTTGACAGAGAGATAGAGAACACAAGTAGGCAGAGTGACAGCAGAGGGAGAGGGAGAAGCAGACTCTCCACCGAGCAGGGAGCCCGATGTGGGACTCGATCCCAGGACCCTGAGGTCATGACCTGAGCCGAAGGCAGCGGCTTAACTGACTGAGCCACCCAGGCGTCCGGCTTTTTTTTTTTTTCCACTCAGCATAATTCTTTAAAGTTTCATAAGTTATTTGTTCCTCTTTATTGTTAAGTCTTATTCCATGGTATAGATGTCTCACAGTTTGTTTAACGACTCACCCATTGAAGGATATCTGGGCTGTTTCCAGTTTTTGTCTGTTACAAATAGAGCATCTAAACCTTTATGTATAGGTTTTTATGTAAACATAAGTTTTCATTTCTCTGGGATAAATCCCCAACAGTAGAATTTCTGGGTTGTATAACAATTACATGTTTAATTTCTTTTTTTAATTGCCAAACTATTTTCCAGAGTGACTCTGCCACTTTACATTCCCACCAGCAAGGTGTAAATGATCCAGTTTCTCCACATCCCCGCCAGCTCTGGTGTTATTATATTTTTTTTTATTTTACCCATTCTGATAGATTTGTGCTGATATCTCATTTTGATTTTAATTTGCATTCCTTAACCACTAATGTTGCTAAATATCTTTTCATGGGCTCATCTGCCGTCTTTATATCCTTAGTGAAATGCATGTTCATGTGTTTTTCCCATATTCTAACTGGAGTTTTTCTAACCATTGAATTTGGAGAGTTCTTTATATTTTCTAGATCCTAGTCCTTTGTTAGATAAATAATTCACAAATATGCTTTCCCAGTCTATAGCTTTTCTTTTCATTCTCTTCTCAGGGTCTTTTGCGGGATGCCAAGTTTTTCATTTTGATGAAATCCAATTCACCAATTTTTCTTTTTATGGATTGTACTTTTAGTGTCAAGTCTAAAAGCTCTTTGTCTGGCCTTAGACATGAAAATGGTCACCTACATATTTTTCTAAAAGTTTACAGTTTATTTTTTACATTTAAGTCCAAAATCCATTTTGAGGTATTTTTTGTAGGGGTTCATTTTTTGCCTATGGATGTCCAACTAGTCATGCACCATTCGACAAAAAGTTTATATTTTCTCCATTGAATTTCTTTTCCACCTTTGCCAACAATCAATTGGACATGTTTGTATGGGTCTATGTTTGAGTTCTCTGTTCTGTTCGTCTGTCAATACCACACAATCTTGATTGCTATAGCTGTATAATATGCCTAGAAATCAGACCGATTGTTTCCTCACATTTTATTCTTCTTTTTCAAAGTTGTTTTAGATATTCTAGTTCTTTTGCCTTTTGATATAAATTTTAGCTTGTTTAAAATGTTATCTTGTCTATGTCTAGCTTGTTATCTTGTCTATATTTAGCTTGTTTAAATTGTTATCTTGTCTATATCTATAAAAACACCTTGCTGAGATTTTGATCGGAATTTTATTAAAGTGATATATCAGTTTGGGGGAATTAACGTTTTTACTCAATTGAATTTTCCAATTCATTAGCTAGGTATGTCTCTCCATCTATTTAGGTCTTTGATTTCTTTCATCAGCATTTTGCATTTTTCAGTATATAAGTTCTGTACATTTTGTTAGATTTGACCTAAATAAATTTTTAAGCAGTTGTAGATGGCGTTGTGTTTATTTTATTTTATTTATTTTTTTGGCATTATATTTTGAATTTTAGTGCCCACATGTCCATTACTAGTATGTAGAAATACCACAACATTTTGTATATTTATCTGGTATTTTATGACTTTGCCAAACTCATTTATTGGTTCTAGGATATTTTTGTAGATCCTTTGGGATTTTCTATGTTGCAATAATACCATCTCCAAAATAAATGGGTGTATTTCTTCCTTTTAGATCTGTATTTTTTCATTAAAAATTTTTTATTGTAATAAAGAACACATAACATAAAATTTACCAACTTAACCATTTTTAAGTGTACAGTTCAGTAGTGTTATGTATTAAATCAGTATTCCTTTCCTTTCTTATTGTATAGAACTTTGAGTTCTATTGGTTAGAACTTTGAGTACTGTGTTGAATAATAGCAGTGAAAGCATCTATCTTCGCCTTGTTTCCAGTCTTAGGGAGAAAATATTCAATCTTCCACTTGTAAGTATAATGTTAGCCATAGGACTTTTTTTTAGATGTCCTTTTTTAAGTTGAAAAAGTTCTTTTCTGTTCCTAGTTTTCTGAGAGTTTTTATTATGGATGGATATTGAAATTTTAAATGCTTTTTCTACATCGATGGAGATCAACTGTGGTTTCCTATATTAGCCTGTTAACATGGTGGATTACATTGACTGTTTTTCTAATACTCAACCACTTATGCTTCTCTAGAATACACTCTACTTGGTCATGGTGTATTTCACTGATTTCCTGTATTTGTTTGTTTTATCTTTATTATTTCCTCTCACATGTTTTCTGTGGACTTATTTTGCTCTTTTTCTATGTTCTTGAGTTGGAAGCTCAGATGTTTAATTTGAGATGTTTCCTCTTTTGTAATGTATGCATTTAGTGCTATAAATTTTCCTCTCAGCCCTGTAGGAGCTGTGTCTACAGATTTTTACATTTTCTATTTTCCTTTTCATTCAGTTCAATTTTTAAAATTTTTCTCTCGAAACTTCATCTTTGACCTATGGATTATTTAGAAGTCTATTATCTGATTCACAAGAATCTGGGGGGTTTTCCATTATCTCTCATTTTGAGTTTTACTTTGATTCCCTTGCGGTCAGAGAATGGACTCTATTATTTCAAGTATTTTACACTTGTTGAGGTTGTTTCATGGCTCAGGGTATGGTCTGTCTTGGCATATGCCCTGTAGGCACTTGAAAAGAATGTGTATTATGTGGTTGTTGAATGGAATGTCCTATAGATATCAGGTAGATGCTGTTGGTTGCTGATGTTGAATTCTTCTATGTCCTTGATAATTTTATGTCTACCTATTCTATAAATTGGTAAGAGATGGATATTTAAGGGATCTACTATAATTTTGATTTGTCTCTTTTTCCTTTCCATTCTGTCAGTTGTTGCTTCATATGTTTTACAGTTCTGTTGTTTGGTGAGTACACATTTAAGATTGCTGTGTCTTCCTGGCAGATCGACCCTTTTATCACCGTATGATGTCCCTGTTCATTTTCTTTGTTCCAAAGTCTATTTTACCTCATATCAGTATAGCCATTTCTGCTTTCTTTTGATTAAAGTTTGTATCATAAATCTTTTTCCATTCTTTAGAGAGAGTGTGAGCAGGAGGAAGGGCAGAGGGAGAGAGAGAAGAGAGAATCTCAAGCAGACGCTTAGCTGAACACAGAGCCCAATGTGGGGCTCCATCTCATAACCCTGGGATCATGACCTGAGCCAAAACCAAGAGTCAGACGCTTAACCAACGGAGCCACCCAACCACCCCTCAACTTGTCTGTATTTTTTAGTTAAAGTGATTTCCTCATAAATAGCATGTAATTGGATTATTTTAAAATCCATTCTGCCAATTTCTGTCTTATTTAGTATATTTAAATCACTTAAATTTAATATAATTATTGATATGTTAGGTCTAAAATGTAACATTTTATTTTTTGTTTTCTGTTCTCTCTGTTTTTAATTTTTCTGTTTTCTTTCCCCTGTTTTCTTATGGGCTATTCAAACTTTTTTTTATATTTTAATTTAATTTTATTGTTTTATTTTAAGTAAGCTCCATGCCTAGCATGGAGCCTAATGTTGGGCTTGAACTCACAATTCTGAGATCAAGACCTGAGCTGAGATCAAGAGTCAGATGCTTAACTGACTGATCCATCCAGGTGCCCCTCAAACATTTTTTAGAATTCAATTTTAATTTATCTGCAGTGTTTTTTATGTATCTCTTTGTATAGCTTTTTTAGTGGTTGCTCTAGGAATTCCATTATAGGTATATCACTTATTATAGTCAGCTAGTGTTGTCATTTTACCAGTTTACACAGGGTATAAAAACACTTCCTCCCTTTATATACTTTTACTCTCCTCTGTTAATGATTTAATTTTCTTTGGTACTTCCAAATCACACTCACCTCAGACAGTGTTACAATAGGACCATATCAGACAGTGTTAATATTTTTGCTTCCACCATCAAACATAATTTAGAAAACTCAGGAGGAAGAGGAAAGTTTTGCTTACCATGTTCTTCCTACTTAATATCCAAGGTTTCTTTTATTGTTTCCTTTCTGTCCAAAGAACTTCCTTTAGCCATTCTTTCAGGTAAGTCAGATGGCAATAAATTCTCCTTATTTCCCTCATCTGAAAATGTCTTGATTTTCTCCTCCATAGGGGTGGTGATGAATGTCCTGACTCTCTGATCCTACCCAAGCAGGTAGGGAGAGAGGTTTCTCATTACAGTGGGGATGGTTCACGCCTCTACATATTCTTCACTGACACCACAGGTAGGGGAGAGACACAGCAGGGGCTCACTGATACCTGGCAAAGATGGAAGTCTAGACCCCAAACTCAACATTTGCTGGCATGGGTAAGAGTGAGGTTGTGTGTTTTGTTTTGTGCTGTGGTGTTGGGTTGAGTAGAATAGTTACTGCCTGAAATTCTTCTATCAGGCTGCCTCTTTGTGGTCTACTGTCCAAAGAGAGCAGAATTTTATTGAGTCCTTTGTGGTCTGGTATTTCTAGGTTACAACTTCCCAACACCCAATCTAGTACAAATGAGGACTAAAGAAAATCCAAGGAACACACAACCATGTCATTATTTGGGTCCTGAGATCTCTGTCCTTCTCTTATCCACTTTTTTAGACTCTTAGGTAGGTTGGTTTTATATGTAATGTATTTAATAATCCAATCAGAGGCAGAGATTGTGAGACAGGATACATTATAAAAAAACAAATACAAGCTCCAACTGTAGGCTATCTACAGGAGACATATTTAAATTCAAAGATATAGAACAAGTTGAAAGTAGTATGAAAAAAGATGTGTCATGGTTAAAAGCAACCGTAACAAACCAAGAATGGCTATACTAATATAAGACAAAATAAACTTTAAGAAATTATTACTAGAAATAAAAACCATTTTGTAATTATAAAGGGTCAATCTATTGAAATATTATGGCAATTTTAAATATGTATGCATCTAAAAACAGAGACCCCAAACATATGAAACCAAGGGTGACAGATTCAAGGGTAGAAATAGATAGTTCAATGACAATAGTAAGAGATTACAACTCCATAATTTCAGTATTGGATAGAAAAACTAGGAATAGAAGACTCAAATAACCTAGAAACCAATTACACCTGACAGACATCTTTCAAACATTCCATTCAATAATAGCAAAACACATATTCCCCACAAATGCACATGGAGCACTCTCCAGGATAGGCACATGCTAGGCTATGCTAATTCATACTATGATATGGTGAACCTTGAAAATATTATGTTAAGTTAAAGAAGCCAATCACAGAGGGCCACATATTGTGGGATTCCATTTGTATGAAATGTCCAGAATAGGCAAATCTACAGAGTCAGAAGGCATATTAGTGGTTGTCTAGGGCTGAGGGGGAAATGGGGGAATTGCAGAGATAGCTAAGGGGTATGAGGTTTCTTTTGGTAGTAATAAAAATATTCTAAAATTGATTACAGTGGTGGATGCACAACTGTGAAAGAGTAAAAATCATTGAATTGTACACTTTAAGTTGGTAAAGTTCATGGTATGTGAGTTGTGTCTCAATAAAACTGTCTTTAAAAGTGTATGGCTTTACAGTGTCTAACTTCAACATAGTGCTTGAATGTATACACTAACTGTACGTTGCTAAGAAAACAGACTGAAATCCAAATGGAAATATAGGCTGATTTCTCCTTTGATGCATTCACATGTGGGGGAAATGAGGAATCAGACTTCTCAATGGCTGCAGTAGTCAGCCTCTAATGAGCCCCTAATCGTTCTTGTCTCCTGGTATTCACACTGTTGTATAATCCCTTCCCAGATTGTACCAGGGTTGTTTGTGTGACCAATAGAAAATGGCAGAAATTATGGTATGTCACTTCCACAATTAAGTCACAAAGCTTTGTGGCTTCCATTTGAATTTTTACACTTCAATTGGACAAAAGAAAATAAAAAGAAGCTGCACTGTGGTATTTGGACTCTTTGGACTTCACCTTCAGTCATTTTTCATTCTTTTGTCTTCTTATTTGACTATTCTGAGCAAATAAATTCTGATAAACTAATCAGGAGGCCTGATGTTCTATAATTCTTTTTTTTAATATTTTTTAAAAGATTATTTATTTATTTATTTGACAGAGAGAGAGAGAGATCACAAGCAGACAGAGAGGCAGGCGGAGGGAGAGGGGGAAGCAGGCTCCCTGCTGAGCAGAGAACCCGATGCGGGGCTCGGCTCCAACCCAGGACCCTGAGATCATGACCTGAGCCTAAGGCAAAGGCTTAACCCACCGAGCCACCCAGGCATCCTGATGTTCTATAATTCTTTTCAGCATTATTCACTGAGAGCCATTTGGAAGGCTTTGCCTAAAAATTCCATCCAATGGATTACAATTGATATGTAGAAACCAACCAGTGAAACGAAAGAGAAAAACCAGCTCCTACCATTACACATGCATGCTTATGTTGATAAAATCGTGCAGTAGCCTTGTCCAAGACTAATATACTTACTATAATAGGTGGAGAAATTATACTTTTAATGATAGACTTTTTCCAAGGAAAAGGGTGCAAAAGAGTTGAGTAATTCTAGAGGCATGTTAACTACTTAGAGGTAGGAAAATGTCCACTCCCTTTTCTTCTGTTCCACCCAAGTCCATTTTCACAGTGATCTTAACTACATAAAAGCTAAACAAATATTTACCCAGAAGTAAAGCAATAGTCATTTCAGGGGCCATAATAATTCACAATTAAAGTATTTAACTCATCAAAGGAGATCCTGGTAAAGAAAAGGCCTGAGAAAGATGCGGTCTACACAATTCCAGAAACTTATATGAAATTTTTTAAAAAGGACAAATATCCATTTACATGTTCTCTGTCATATGAATTCGGCAAAAGCCAATGAGCTTCTGAAAGCCCCAATTTGCTTTGAGCTATTTGCTCACCTTCAAGTATATGACTTGGTATGAATAATTAAAGTGTGAGTGATGGGTAGCCACAGTAAGTTCTTTTCTGCTAGATGTTAGTGATATGGATGTTAATAGTAGAGTCATTCTTTAAACCATCTAATAAATATTTATGAGCACTTGTTATCATGGACATGTCTCAAATTTTGGCCTAACATTTATTACCAAATTTTAAGGCATAACAGGCTATACTTTCAGGAATTTTCCCTAGAAAATTTTACCTTCATAAATCTTATTAGTGATTTGGGTCAATTTACATCATATATAAGTCTGAATGCATTTTTTTTCAAAGGGAGAAGTAATTAACCTTACATTTTGTAGTCAAACTACTCTCTAAAAAACAATTCACTTTTGTCTTCCAACATAAAAGACTTAAAAGACTGTTATCGACAACAATAACTCTTTTATACAAACTGTTCTGAATCTTACTTCCAAGTTTAGAAAAGAAATATATATTTAGACATTAGGAAATTTATTTCTAATGAGTAAGCTTATTATTTTTCAAACGGTAATTCTGCACATTGTATATTGTCTTGTATTTTTGTGTCAAGCACTAACCAGCTGTAACTACATATTTATTTGAATGGTTTTTGATTTAATGATGATTTTACCGACCAGACCTAAATGCCGTAAAGATAAGGACCATGACTCAAGATAACCACTGTATCCTTGAGACTTACACAAGTTCCTGTGTTCGAAGTTCCAGTGTTCAAAAAATTTGGGTTAAATGAGTGAATGAATGAAAGACCCTAACAGTAGATAATATTGTACCGTATAGTGGTTTAGCAGGATTTGTTCATAATCAAAATGAAATATGTAGAAAAAATTTTTTAAGTGAAGGTGAAAAATATAAATTTGCTTAGGGGTGCTATATCAAGTGTCTTTCTAGTCAGGATCTGCCGGGCCCTTGGGTCTTGAACCTGAGCATGCAGGTTCATACATGCAAATGAGCTTGCTCTGGCCCTTAGGCAGTGTGAGGCAGGCTGCAAAGTTCATGCTGTGACAGTGAGTCGACACCACAAACACTGCAGACTCACGGTTGGGCTTATCACAAAATGAATAGTAGCACAGGGGGTTCTGGCTAGTACTGCATGGTCCCCTTCTGTTTATAGAGCCACAGCACTCTTCCATAGAAACTCAACTACTGAGACCAAGCAGCCCCTACTCCAAGTGCTGTAGCACACTAATGAATTTCTCATTCTAGAAAGAAGACTAAAGAAGGAGTAGACCATTTGCCACAGCCACAGAAACTAAGAAACAGAAAGGAGTTAAGGAACTAAAAGAAGTCTTGCATATAAGACATGAGACATGACGATGACTCAAGTAAAATTCATGGTTTACCTTACTAGTATTCTGGGAGTGTTCATCCTCAAGCCTATTGTCTACCAAGTGCTTAAATTTGGGTGACACATTTAATGGGCAATTTCCAATTGTTTTTTTGTTAGGATTTAAAAACCTGCTAAGATAGGAAGAAACTCAGGGCAGAATAATTTGCAGAAATATGGGTTCAATTTATGTTTCTGTTCGCTCTGTGTTGGATATCACTCCAGTTCAGCTAATAAAATCCCATTTATGCATTTTGAATTACAGTTTAATATATGAGCAAAAAAAGTAAAAAATAAAAAATAGCAGCCTACCCGCACCGCGTTCCATTTGTCACATTCTGGTTAAGGGAGCTGTTGATCCATACTATCGTGTGGTTTACACATGCTTTTCCAGGGATCTTGAGTTCTTGTAATTCAGTGTCGTAGTCAATAAAAACATCTGTCATTGTGCCAAAAATGAACAGCACGCCTGGATGGGATAGTCCATGGAGAAATGCACATAAACTTCCCACAAACATCAGCCAAATGTCAGTCGTTGAAGAAAATCGAAACTTGAAAAACAAAGGATTCAGAGATCATCTATGGGTGAAAAGCAGGAGAAGTAGGAGGACTATTTAATTTTAGTTACTAGATTCTGATAAATAGCATTCAGCACCAAATTTTATAGGAGTCATCTAAACTGAACCGTAGAGTTCTCACTAATTATATCAAAATAAGTGGTATATCCGGGCACCGGGGTGGCCCAGTTGGTTAAGCATCTGCCTTTGGCTCAGGTCATGATCCCAGGGTCCTGGGATGGAGCCCTGCATCAGTCTCTCTGCTCAGTGGGGAGTCTGCTTCTCCCTCTGCCTCTCTCTCTGTGATTTCTCTCGCTTTCGCTCTCTCTCAAATAAATAAAATCATTAAAAAACCCAAATGGTGTATTAATTATCAAAAACACTAGATTCCTTCACTGTTTATATTATGTCTTTCCCCATCTCTGAATTCATTCTCTTTACCTCAAGAACTGACTTCAGTTCTTAGCCATTGATTCACAACTTCAGTGGGAAGTGGTCACTGGCATTAATGCCATTGCCTATAGAAATACTGTGTGAAGCATTCAGCAATAGCATAAATTTTATCCCAGAACTAATATCAACAAACAAAAGTGCCTATTGGTGCCTAGAAATGCCTCTGCCTTGTGAAAATTTGGGGAAAATATCACACCATGGAATTTCCAAAAATATGTCATAAGGATAAATATACATCATATGATTACTGTGATGATTTTCTTTACCAAAATAATTATGGGCTCAGTGATTATGTTCCAGGACACTTTTCTGCTCTACCAGATAGGATTTATGTGTTTAATATTATTTATTTATTTATTTATTTATTTATTTATTTATTTATTTATTATTTGGGGGAGGATAGAGAGTGGAGTGGGACAGAGGGAGAGAGAGAATCTTAAGCAGGCTCCACACCCAGGATGGAGCCCAACACAGAGCTCGATCTCACAACTCTGAGATCATGATCTGAGCTGAAATCAAAAGTTGGATGCTTAACTGACTGAGACACCCAGGTGCCCAGGATTTTATGTTTAATTACCAATATATTTCGAATTGCCATTTAGCATGTTATTACATAGACAAATTTTATGACTGAAAAAGTGAACACTGTGCTTAAAACTCTGCCAGTGACTAAAGATTTAACACTCCCTCCATGATCTGAACAATTCGCAGTTGCAAAATTTATGTCAAAAATCAGCAGTTTTATTACCAACTGAAAGAAGCCAACTTGACTGCTGTCACCTTTCCTCTCATCTTGTAACCTGAGGAGAAAAACATATGGATTTATAGATCATCCATTCTAAAACAAAGAGAAATTCTCCCTAGGTAATGATTTTATGAGTCATCCTTTAGTAAGAAATAAAGTCCCCACTGACTGAGAAATTCTTGCCAAACCAGGCGTCCTGAAAACAAGCTCTTATTTTTCAGATTTACCTCTTTCAGAGATTTCAGTATAGCTGTATCTCATGTTCAGCAGAGATTCAGTGAAGTTTTTCTGAGAGGTATTGAAAGGAAATAAAAAGTGCCCTGTACTGGGGCCCCTGGGTGGCTCAGTCGTTAAGCGTCTGCCTTTGGCTCAGGTCATGATCCCAGAGTCCTGGGATCAAGCCCCACATGGGCTCCCTGCTCAGCAGGAAGCCTGCTCCTCTCTCTCCCACTCCCCCTGCTTGTGTCCCCTCTCTCGTTGTCTCTCTCTCTCTCTCTATCAAACAAATAAATAAATAATCTTAAAAAAAAAAGTGCTCTGTACTCCCAGTTATACTAACATAAAACTATTGGACCTCAGCCTTGACCCTCAACCTGTTTCTATTTGCATTTCCTTGTAATGTAAGTTGAGGTGGTTGGATTAGCTGATTTAAAGCTTCCTTCAAGCACTTAAAAATTTAACAACTACATTAAATAGTATTGATATGAAGGAAAAGTTTTAAAAACTTTCATACTTCCCATAAAATTGTATTTCCTCAGTAATTCTTACTCATCTCATTTCTCATAAAGTTGTATCTAACACATCTTTGACCTTCTCAACTCCAGGGATCTCTACTTCACCTGAGTCATCCATTCACGGATACACCCTGGACCTTTCTTTCACCAGAAACTACTCTATTCCAATGGCATTCTGGGACTGCCTATCATCCTATCTTGTCACTTCCTTCCTCCTTCTCCACCTATTTGTCATCTCAGTTGAGATCTGCAGTCCCTTAAACCCTCCTTAATTTACAGTTCTTAAAACCCCATCAAGATTGTGCTTCCTTCCCCAGTGTCCCAGATACCACACCAGCCATTTGGACCACATTCTTAACGTCAAACTTAATCCTTTTCCCCACCTCCATCTTTAGAAACTCCATCTCTGCATCCATGCAGCTGTTTGTCCCTCTTCTCCCGAAGCCAGGCTGTGGGGCCTGCTGGAGACAACCTCTCCACCATGTGAACTAATGCCAACAGGTGCCACGCCTAGCAATCAGCTGCCCTAAACTTCCCCTGCAGCTCAGAGTAGAAGCCCAAGTCCTTGCTGAGTTGCCCAAGGCCCTCCAGAGTCTGGTCAATTGGCTCTTGTCTTCTCCTACTGCACTCCAGTTCTTAGCACCCAAGCCACTTGGCCTCATCTCTGACCTTTGTTCATGTCAAATTTGTTCTCACTTCTGACCATGTTTGTTATTTCCTCTCACCAGAATGCTCTTTCTTCAGATACCTGCATGGCCAACCCCCTCATCTCCTTTAGACTTTCCTTCATAAGTCTCCTTCTCAATGAGAACTTCTCCGGCCAAAGCCTTTAGAAATTTCAACTTTCTCCCCACATCACTCCATATCTCCATTCCATGTTTGCTTTTTTTTTCCTTAGAAAGAAAGTGATAGGTTATTACTAGCTACCATGCTATATATTGCATTCATTTATAGTGCATATTATGTCACCTTCACTAAAATGTAAACTCCTCAAGTACAGATATTTTGGCCCATTTTGTTCTTTTCTGTATCCTAAGCACTTGTAATAGTGCCTGACACCTGGTAGACACTTAATCAATATTGGTGGAATGAATGAATGAATGAATGAATGAATGAATGATTATGGTCTCTAGTCATAGTTCAATCTATAGCATTGTACTTCATCTGTCTACAGATTGTCCCATTTCCCTCCACAGCTTTCTCAAACTTTTACCATGATCTTCTCATTCTACATTACTACATGTATCAGAAGATAGATTCATCTCCTCTAAAAACTGAATTCACTCAACCTTCCTATTCATTCTCTCATTGCCATAAATCTACACCCACACCCATTTTCATCTTTTTTTTTTTTACCCAGTGAGAAAAGCGTGGTTCTTCTAGGCCCAGGCTGACCCTACCACTCCTAGTTTAAAACTAATGTAATCACATCCAACACCCCTCTCTACTGTGAATTACTTAGAATTTTGTATATCACTTGAACCTCTGGCTTTCCACCACCTCTTTCTAGGAAATTGCCTGGTGCCTACCTTCTGTCTTCTCAGATTAGATGCTGTCTAGTCCTACTTTTTTACTAATGTATGATTAATTGACATTTTTATATGAGAATTTAAACTCTCAAACTAAAGAGAAATATCTAATAATTAAATTTTAGGGTTCTACTATTTGCCTGTGGGAAGAATTTGAGGTTTAGGGATCTCCCCTGTGCTCATGAAATCATACTTGTTCACATTTTCCTCTGCCTGTTTAGATTAGAAATTCTGTAGTGTTGCTGAATATATGGGGGAGATTTGGATCCAATCCAGAATGGATATTTCAAAAGGTTTTTGAAATCAAATTACAGCAATGTTTTAAAGAGAAAAGGAATGGATTACCTATGCCATTTTATAGGAAGTACAAGATGCATGAAAATATTATCTCTGCTTTGTGCCTTTAAAAGGAATATTAGGGAGTTATTCTAGAAAAGATGATGTCTTCTTGAAATAGTCACTTACCTTGAATTCTTATCATTGTTATCTGTCAGGATAAAAACAATGCACAAAGCAGTTAATAATAATGACAAAGCAACACAGTCATTAACAATTTTGCTTTGGGAAAACATTTCCATAAAATAGTTTTATTCATGGAACACAGCAAAATGACTATTTGCCTTTTTCCCCTTTCATTCTCTCTCTCTCTCTCTCCCCCTCTCTCCCCTCCCCTGCTGCCTCTCATATTACACAAGAAGACACTCTGCAGGTTCAGGACTGCTGGCTTGACTACATTTTTTGATATTTCTACAGGATATGAGGTATTTGTATTTTCTTAAGGTCAACTGGAGACCAACATTTTTAAATTAGCTGAAGAACATCTAATTTTTTGAACTATCAAGTAAAATGAATATTTATTGTTTTGTTCCTTGGAAACATCAGAATTTATCTGTTTAAAATTGAGACTGCAAATTTACTAGACAATAAGATGATGTTGACACTCCCATGCCAGGAGAAACTATAGGATTGAGCTGGATATGATTTTCCCCAGCCTAGGTGAGAGCAAATGGAGGGTAGGAAGTGAAAGTGGGGGTGCAGGGTCATGGGTGTAGGGAAACAACAGGGAAAGGAATTTCAGGGTGTTATTGTCAACCACCGCCATGGGACAACACAACCTGATTCCCTGGCATTTTAATTAATTTAACTTAAGTAAGAGTAAAGAGACATGTAGTATAGATAGAGATTAAACATCTTGGGTTTAGAAATAAGAACTGGATTGGATGATGACTCCATTAATTATTGGTCATGAAATCTTTGCCAAGTTTTAAAAAATGTATTCAAGTCTCATATTCTTCTTCTGTAAGTTGTAAAATCATAGAACTTGCTTAAAAAACTAATAATTGTGGCGCACCTGGGTGGCTCAATTGGCTAAGTGTCTGACTCTTGGTTTCAGTTCAGGTCATGATCTCAGGGCCCTGAGATGGAGCCCCCTCAGCTGGGCTCCCCCTCAGCACTCAGTAGGGAGTCTGCTTCCCCTGTGCTTTCCCTCTGCCCCTCCCCCTGCCTGGCCACTCTCTCTCTCCCTCAAATAAGTAAATAAATCTTTAAAAAAAAACCAATAATAATAATAATTGCTTGGAATCACTTGTGCTCACTAGATGTTAGCTACTAATGCTATGGGTCCTCTTTCCTATTATCTCATTCTGGCTAGCATAGTCTTGGTAGTTTATCACTAAATAATTACTACTATAATCAATTATAAAAATAGATAAATGCAATAGTAATAACCAATGCTGTGTATTTACACTTTCATTCACCCACACTTTGTGTGTTTTTTTTTCCAGGTTCTTAATTTATTGTACAGGTTGAGTATTACATGATGAGTTGACATTAGTGTCTCTAGGCATGGGAACTTAACAGATGAGGTACAGTTTAAAATCCGTTTATGCTGCTTTCACAGCTGGTGCTTTTTTATTTTTATTTTATTTTTTTTTAAGATTTTATTTATTCATTTGACACAGAGAGAGACATTACAAGTAGGCAGAGAGGCAGGCAGAGAGAGGAGGAAGCAGGCTCCCCGCTGAGCAGAGAGCCTGACGTGGGCCTTGATCCCAGGACCCTGAGATCATGACCTGAGCCGAAGGCAGCGGCTTTAACCCACTGAGCCACCCAGGCGCCCTGGTGCTTTTTTAGACCTTCACTTGAATATGAGACCATCAAAGCAATGCCTCCAAATGTGGCCAGTACACAATTCATTCTACCTGTGAGATTATAAGAGTTGAAATATGTTTTGATATTAGTGAAATGGAATTAGGCATCAATTTCTGGACCTGCCATGATTTCTGTCTTGCAATATGTACCAATTCCACTGGTTGTGCCCTTCAATGTACACAGCCACCCCACATTCTCCATGTGTTTTTACCTAGCATTTTTAAACATTCCATTACATGGATTCTGGAGAGAACCACCCATTTGTGGGTAAGAAATGCATCCAGTAATGGTTCTCCATATTATTGTTGATCTTCCTCTGCCCCTCGGAAGTTCACTAGCTTGTCCACTCTTGCTCTAATCTCTTTTTGTTTAAGAGACAGTAAGACAAAAAGGCCACTTACAGAATCTGTCTGACTCAAAGCCATAATTGTCCTCTCCAAATTTCTTCACACTGCGAAGAATTACTGTGTCAGACATGGTGATTGCAATCTGAAGCCAATAACCCTATAAAATAAAATAACCATTGCAATTATTTCTGTTCTCTTCTTCAAACAAAATAGTCAAATGAAAGAACAGTTTGGTACAATAAATAACTTTCACTCACAATTTCAATCTTCACTAAAAAGCAGATTTTTTATTGCATGGAGCACTGGGTGTGGTGGCTAAACAATGAATCTTGGATAACTAAAAAAAATAAAGTTAAAAAAAATAAAAAGCAGGTTTTTTGATTGGTCAATAACTCCATGAAAGAGTCTAATTATTAGGAAAGATAAAGCCAAACCATTGATTATGGGTTTCTCTAGTTAATGAATGGATAGTTATTTTTTGTTTATTTGTCCTTTCTGCTTGTCTATCCTTTCATCTTTCCCCCTCCTTCCCTTCCTCCTTCCTTCCTTCCTTCCTTCCTTCCTTCCTTCCTTCTTTCCATGAGTAAAAATAAAACCCACTAGAGCTGCATAACCAACTGGTGACATTATTGGGTCAGTGTCTGGAAGGACAACATCTAACACTGGTGGATAGCCTGCAGTGCTCCTTTGTAAATCCAACTCCTAGATCGAGAATATGGTGAGTCCAGGGGAAGAGCTACCCACTCACTTTATAAAACAAGTATAACCTTGCCATCAAAACAAACAAGAATGTTATAAGAAAAAATACAATTATAATTATTTTTTGAAAATAGACTTAAAATCGTTACATACGTTAAGTATAATTCAGCAGTTTGTGAACAAAATATAATGAGCAATGTTGATCCCAGGAATGCAATCATCATTTCATGAAAAATTTTGATCATTTTGATAGATGCAGAAAGGTATTCAATAAAAATCAATATCCATTACTGATTTCTAAAACCCCATAAGATTAGAGAAATCATTATCTGCAACTTCAATGAATAGATTTTGGGTAATGATCAGCAATGAACACTGAAACCATTAACTGAAATACTGGCAAAGATTCAATATCTAGTAGTACAAAGTACTGCAAAGATGGAGAAGGAAGACATTACATTAAGTCATTCTATCTCCTTAAGCTCCTCTTGGCTCTCACCATTTCCCATACATTCCTTATTTTTGATGACCTTGACGATTTTGAGGAGGGCAGTTATTTTGTAGAACATCCCCTAAAATGGGACTTACCTGATATTTTTCTCAGCATTTTTCTCAGGATTAGACAGGGGTTGTATATTTTGGGGAGGAAAACCACAGAGGTAAAGTACCCTTTTCATAACATCTTATCAAAGGTATTATCAACATAATAGTACCAATCAACATGATTTATAAAAAATAAATTTTACAAAATAAACTCCATATTAAGAAGTAGGGTGAGAAACATTATTTCATGAAGCAATTTATGAGGTCAGTAATATTAAAAAAAGCACATGAACTATATTCAAAATTCTTATCCAACAACAAAATTTAATCACTGTAACAGTATTATATTCAGAGAATGCGAAGATTCACAGGTTATATCATTTTTGAAATTTCAACTAAAAGTTTATTTTTCAAAAGGAAAAGAAATAGTTTGATAATGAGAAAATAAGAAAACTTTAACAATAGTTGTAATATTACATCTCCTAATTTTTAGATACGACTTTTTAAAAAAATTCAGTATTCAATGGTTTTTTTTTTTTTCCTGGCTTGGCTCTTCATTAAAAAATGTTTCTTTCCAGGGCGCCTGGGTGGCTCAGTGGGTTAAAGCCTCTGCCTTCGTCTCAGGTCATGATCTCAGGGTCCTGGTATCGGGCTCTCTGCTCGGCAGGGAGTCTGCTTGCTCCTCTCTCTCTGCCTGCCTCTCTGCCTACTTGTGATCTCTCTCTCTCTGTGTCAAATAAATAAATAAGATCTTTTTAAAAAAATGTTTCTTTCCATTGATGTGCAAGTATTTGTAGCACTTAGAGTCCAGTGCTGTAGTGCCTTGTCCATGAACTTCAGAGTCTCACAGATCCTGTGGCTTTGCTTCATGTTGTTGCATATGTTTTTTAACCTCTCTCCAGGTCCTGAATTCTCCATCATTCAAGTCAGTGGTGGTGATGGTGATAAAATCTGTCTTGCAGGACTAGTGTGAAAATGATGTGAAATTGTGTCTGCACATCAGTTGGCACAAAGGGAGAAGACGGCTAACATTCCTTTTGGCCTTCCAGCCTAGAAACTGTCTTCCTACCCCACCCACTTGGGTCACTTGCAGTAAGCCACCCTCTATTAAGGAGAATGATGGTCAACCAACCTACTGTCTTCATTTTCCCTCTCTGTGCCCTCAGCAATTCTGTACAGTTGTTTTCACATTGGGTTTGCTTACATTTCACTTCTTTCTGAATGCAATGATTGTTGTGATCTCTATTTTACTGTTAAAGAGTAATATTCTCAAGTGACAAAATTCATGCATAGCATGGATTTCCACCCCTGTAGCATTGACAGTGCCCTTCAGCCAACCACTGGGAACACAAATGTAGTTGAACAATCTGGATTTATTACTTATTGCAGTGGGTGAGAACTCCCAGTGGGGACCATAGGAGTCTCAGTTAGAGAGTGTTAGGAAGAACTTATTACAGGACTTGGGCTTCAGCTGGGTGTTTTGGGAGAGGATCCAAGAAAGCAGGGGTTTGCTCCAGATTAGATGCTGTCAGAAAGCCAGAGCAATTTCATGATTGGCTGCAGAAATAGTCACTCACAGCAAGAGAGAGAGATGTTTGGTATTTTTGAGGGTTGCACAATGACCTTGTTTTTGCCCGTGCTTGGGAAAAATTATGGACTGGACTTTGTTTCATTTTTATTCTGGTTTCAGAATGAGTTTGTTTGAGGTTGGTGGGATGGTTAATTTTATGTATTAATCTGAATGAACTAAGGGATGCCCAGATAGCTGGTAAAGCATTATTTCTGGGTATGTCTGTGATTGTGTTTCCAGAAGAGATTAGCATTTGAATCTGTAGAAGACTGCCCTGACCAGTGCAGATGGGCATTATTCATTCAATCCTTTGAAGGCCTGAATAAAGCAAAGAGGCAGAGAAGCTGAGGGCAGAGAAACTAAATAAACATCTTTCTAAAGGAGACATCCAAGTGGCCAACAGTTACATGAAAAGATGTTCACCATCACTAATCATCAGGAAAATGCATATCAAAACCATGACATATCATCTCACATCTGTTACAATGGCTATCATTAAGAAGACAAGAAATAACCAGTGTTGATAACCATTTGGAGAGAAGGGAACCCTTGTGCCCTGTTGATGGGAATGTAAACTGGTTTAGCCACTATGGAAACCACTATGGAGTTTCCTTAAGAAATAAAATACAAGGGTGCCTGTGTTGCTCAGTCGGTTAAGCGTTGGCTCAGGTCATGATCTTGGGGTACTGGGATCGAGTCCCACATCAGGCTCCCTGCTCAGTGGGAAGTTGGCTTCTCCGTCTCTTTCTCCTCTGTCCCTGCTCATGCTCTCTCTCTTTCCTTCTCTTTCTCTCTCAAATAAATAAATAAAATCTTTAAAAAAATAAAAAATACAGCTATCATATGATCTAGCAATCTCACTTCTGAGTATATACCCAAAAGAAATTAAAATAGGATATTGAAGAGATACCTAAACTCCTGTGTTTATTTCAGGATTATTCACGGTAGCCAAGATATAGAAACAACATAAATGCCCATTGATGGATAAATGGAAAAAAAAGATGTGGCATGTGTGCATATATATATATATATATATATATATATATATATATATGCATACACACAGAATACATAAAAAACTATACATGTATACATATATACAATGGAATATTACTTAGCCATAAGAAAGAAGGAAATCCTGCCACTTGTGACAACATGGATGGAGCTTGAGGGCATTATGTTTAATGAGATAAGCCAGACAGAGAAAGACAAATATTATATGATGTCTCCTATATGTGGCATCTAAGAAAGCTGAACTCATAGAAACAGTAGAATGAAGGTTACCAGAGGTTGAGGGGTGGAGGGATTGGGGAGATGTTAAAGGATACAAACCTGCAACTAGAAGGTGAGTATGTTCCGGAGACCTAATGCACAACATAGTGATTACAGTCAACAATACCATATTGTATATTTCAAAATTGCCAAGAGGTTGTATCTTAAATGTTCTTACCACAAAGAAGAAATGATAATTATGTGACATGATAGAGGTGTTAGCTAAAGCTATGGTGGCGATCATACTGCCATATATAAATGTATCAAAGCAACAAGCTGTCTACCTTCAACTTCCACAATGTCATATGTCAAACACATCTGAGGAAAAAATTAATTGATTTTTGGAAGCCAGGAAAGGATGAATTTTCTCTTTTACTTGGGTTGGGAAATCCATCCTTTCCTGCCCTTGGGCATCAGAACTGCTGTTTCTGGGACCTTTGGTTGGTTGCTCAGTCAGAAATTGAAGCTAGTTCCCTTGTCTCTGCCCAGCTCAGAAATGGCAGTGATGACTTTTGAAGGCCAAAAGTTTATGACTTGCATGCATCCACAAAGACAGGGGCAATTTTATAATGCTGAGTCTGGGCAATGAGATACCAAAATTACTAGAATGAATAAGGAAAAGCCTTGCTTATGATATTTTCCAGGAAAGGCTAAGTTTCCAGAATTGAATGTTAGATGAATTACTTCATATCATTGTAAGCATAGAATGAAATTCTGGTATATCATTAGACCATATTTTCTTCCACTGGTTAGTCCCCTTTTTATTAGATGAGATTCTGGGAAACATAGCAGATGCTGGAGAATATCTCTGATAGTTTCTGAAACCCTGGGAACACAGTGGGAATCTAGTTTTCAGTGATAAACAGGTTTATTTCACAAGTGCACGAGAGTGTGTCTTCTCACCTGGTACATTCCATGATTTAAGCCGCTATGGTGTGTAGTCACATTATTTCCCCATCAATATCAGCATATGTATTATCATCTAATTTTACTCTATTAGCCGTTATCTATAGTACCCAAGCTAACAATTTTGTTCTTGAGCTTCCCAAATTGTGTGAAGTTTTCTTGGGTATCACACATTGCAGGAAGCTTTAATTAAGGTTTCCTAACAATTTATAATAACAAAATTTTACTTTAACCACACAAAAGAACGCAGAATTGAAAATAAGGTATCATGCTATTTCCTTTTCACTCTGCCTTTTCATAAAGTAAATGATTTTAACAGCCAAAAAATTTCTTTGGACACAAATCGAGAATTTTCAAGTCTTCCAGGAAGATGGTCTTCCAATAAACTTAGAAAATCTAGCAGTTGAAAATCAGAAATTAAGATTCCTAAGCACTGGCTAGCAGACTTTGGCCACCTAATTGTGGAACCCCCGAGAATTTTTAATTGTCCATGCGGGCTCCACCGTCCCTCTCTGCTAGATGGCATGTGGTCTATGTGGAGACTATCTGTACTCCTGTTTAACTATCCAGGGTTGAAGTTTTCTTTTCTTTGATAAGACATGTAATCTTATCAACACAGAGGAGAGTCTCCTGACCTTTAGTGGTAGACACATCGCAGATAATTCTACTTTAGAACATTAGCAACAATATTCTGGAAGACCACTGCTGGGAAGGAGAGAGAAGACAGAGAGTAACACCTGGATGGGTTGCCTGACAGAACCTAGGACACTGATAAACCTCAGAAAGGAGATAAATCAGCAGTGCCATGGGGGGGTTGAGGCTGTCAAAACTAGATGAGATAAAGTTCTATAAGCCATATCAGGGACAAACCAAAAATCCAGAGAATACAAAATGTCAGTGCCCACCATGGACCATTACATCAAGGTTGCTAAGTGTGAATTCCAGACACCAGTCTGGCTATTGATGCTGCAGAGAACTGAAAAAGAGAAAGGAAAAAAGGAAGGAAGGGAGGAAGGGAGGGAGGGAGGAAGGAAGGAAGAGAGGGAGGGAGGGGAGAGAAAGAAAGAAGAGAGAAAAGAAACAGGTCAGGGGTGAAAATAGTTCTCCCAGAAGCTGGAATCCTTCCAGGCTGAAGATACAACTATAATGGGAGCATTCGGCCCACTGCCTATTTTTGTAAATACAGTTTTACTGGAACACAATCATGTCCATTAGTTTTTATTTTTTTTGTTACATATAATATATTATCTGCCCCAGGGGTACAGGTCTGTGAATCATCAGGCTTACACATTTCACAGCACTCANGTTACATATTATGTATTATCTGCCCCAGGGGTACAGGTCTGTGAATCATCAGGCTCACACATTTCACAGCACTCACCATAGCACAAACCCTCCCCAATGTCCATAACCCACCACCCTATCCCTACCCTCCCACCCCCCAGTAGCCCTCAGTTGTTTCGTGAGATTAGGAGTCTCTGATGGTTTGTCTCCTTCCCGATCCCATCTTGTGTCATTTTTTCCCTCTCTACCCCCTGCGACCCCCCGCACCGTCCATTAGTTTTAATTTTGTCTTTGGCTGTTCTTGCGCTGCACTGGGGGAGCTGAGGAGCTGAGAAAGAGACTGTACTTACCAACCCCTCCCCCCAGCCCCCGCCACCAATGCTTGAACCATTCACTTTCTAGCCTTCTGCAGAAAATGTCTGCTGACTCCTGTATTATGAGGTCAGTGCAGGAGAGCCTGGTGCCTGGGGAGAAATATTGCCCGATTTACCCAACCTAAAAATCCTATGGAGTCCCAGCCTTCCAACCTGTCCTGTTCTCGTGGAATTTACAGGGTGGCAGGGAAGGCAGGTACCACATAAGCGATGACAAGCATATGACTGTGAGTGAAGAGGAAGCATGGGCCTCTCCCAGACCCTCCAGCAGAGGCCCTGCCCTGGTCTAGAGAGCTGGGGGAGGCCTTGGAGCCAGCCCATTTTCAGCATGGGACATAGGAAGTGAGGGTGAGTTAGCCAAGGAAACAGGAGAGAGAAAAAGCATCCCAGGCGGAAAGAGCACATGAAAAGGCCCAGAGCCAAAAGAGAGCACATAGGCTCACGGACGGAAGAATGTCCAGTGAGTGGGAAGGAAAGTGGATGGACATCTTTGAAGGATGTGGCTGCTGGATTCTTCCAGGCCTCATCTTTAACGCTGAGGACTTGGAAACTTACCCAAATGACAAGGGAACTGAGAAAGACTGTTAGGCAAGATAGATATGATTGTTTTTACACTTGTTTAAAAAAGCCAATGCTCTGATAAGGCTTGGAATCTGAGAGCCCACACCCAGAGGAACTAGGAAATCCAGTTGGGAAGGACTAACATTCTGCCAGGTCAGGCAGCGGGCACCCTCGTTTAGCAGGACACAGACCATACGGTTCATCCCCAGACAGACAGGCCTGAGGTGACCAAATCAAATAGGCTTGTGGTGACCCCACAGCCAAGCCATTGGTACCCAGGCTCCTGTCGCTTTTGGCTCTTGTCCCTTCTCTACTCATCAGGTTTTCAATTGTCTCTGGGGAGATTTGATCTGTTTCCATTTCATTTTCTCCCAGATACTACCTTTGAAACACGTTGACTTTGTTTCGACTGAATTTGGGAGGAAGAGGCTGAGGTTTTTCTATATCTAGGCCAAGATAATAAGGAGGATCTAAATGCCCTAATGGTCAATGAGGAGCTGGAGGGACAGCGAGGGGTACGAGGCCAGGCTCAGGAGTGCAGTGGCCTTCACCCCACTGCACAGCACACTGTGAATATTCTCCTTGACGTTTCTCTTAGCAGGCCTTTCCTTTCGTAGAAGCTCTCCAGGCCTCTAGGACCACGCGCTCCCCTTCCCTGGGCTGCTCAGGGAGAAAAGCAGAATGGCTCCTGGTCCTCTGGAATTTGAAGGTCCCCTCCTAAGCAACAAATTCTGATTTTTTTTTAATCCCTGAAAATGCCTTTCACTGCTGACATGCAGAAATGTAGGTAGCAGAGTTCTGATATTATTAAACTCAGCAAATGATTTGTTTCATGCAAGGATCATGAAAATGAGGAAAGAAATATTAGTTTATGCTAAGAAGCAAGAAAAATAGAAAAATACTGCCTTGTAGATAAGCGGGTTGTGGCGTGATGGTGTGAGTCAACAACGTGGAAGATAGGCTAGGATAAAAGCAAGGACCATTTAGCCCGAGGGCTGCAGCTGATGGACAAGGGAATGAAATAAAATGGAGGACTAAAGAATTGCTCTCAAACAAGAGTTTAAGGTCAATGCTACTCCCAACTTTTCTTGGTCTCCACACGCATAGCTCTCCCATCTGCTCAAAGCAACACACAACCTTAACACTTGATTCTTGCATTGGAACTTGGGCATTTTTTCCTTTTTCTTTTTTTTTTTTAGCAATTTCAGTGTCTTTTAAAACCATGGAGTGAGCAGGGTTTTGTTGGGGTTTTTTTTTTTTTCCTACATTACTTCCTAATCTATTTCCAGCATCCATCAGCAAATATTTGTCACCATTACTGTTAGTAGGAGGACACACAAATTATTCAAGGGGCTTACAATCAAGTGGGGGGCAGTGCATGTAAATAGTAACTCCCAGGCAGGGAAATGGAGTTTCCAGAAAAAATGGCAGAAGGTTACAGAGCAGAGGAAGGGTACCCAAGTCTCGAGGGGTAGGGGGTACGTGGGGCTGAGGTGGGGGGTGTGGCTGTACACAGAAAGAACTTCTATTAAACAGGAGCCTGTAAATAAGTAAATACTTTACAAGTTTAATGATAACCACTATTAGATATCATTTTAAGAGTCTGGGGTGCAATCATTATAATTTGTGTCTAATATGTCTAGTAAGCTAGTCTTCCCTCAAAACACTTGGAAATACCACACTTCATTCCCAGACATCATTTGATATTTGATCGATGTGTTCAAATCATCAGCAACATGTGATTTCTACTAGCTAGGGAAACCTAAAAAGGGAAATTAGATTCTAGAAACCAACCTTTCCCCCTCTAGCCATGCAACCAGAGCTCATATTTTTTAGTATCTAAACTACTAAAAACTGGGAGAATGAGGAAATGAGCATGGTGTTGGAGAAAAGACAAAGCCGGTATAGTTCTCTATTAAAGCAGCACCAGTTTCATGGGATGGCATTTGTGGTGATCTGTGCAAACAACATTGTGCTTTCATAAAGCCAAGATTTAAAAGTTCACTAGCATTTTTACTTTGGGCAGATTATTCAATCTGTTCACCCATTTGTGCCACACACCCCATACACCACACACACACACATTCTCAAGAGATCTGATGCACAAAGTAGTATTACTATAAATGAGACAGCGACCAAGAGCCATCGTATGACAAAATTATCAAGGTATTCTGCAAGTTTCTAGCCAAGCATTACAGTATGGTTTATCGTATGACAAGAGGACAGCCTTTAGTGAATCAGAAACACAGCACCCCCCAGAGTAGAAGCCAGAGGACATGGACTTGAAGAACGTAGTCCTCAAATGCTGTAGACTGTAGAAGTCACTTACCTGTGAGGTGAACTTGAGGAAGGCAGAGAACAAGACACTCCACTGTGGAGAGTCAAAGCGTTTTATAACCTTTTCCAACTTCAGTTTTCATCATTATAAAACACTGAACAGAATTCAAGCTTTTTCAAAAACATTATCTATTTGCTGACGGGTCAATGCCCTGAAGGCCAGGTGAAGCATAGTTCAGTGACATCTGAGGAAAGGTTGAGCACACTGGACACAATAACCCCAAACCCAGAGTATGCTTGGGAAGCCGTCTGAGGGCGCCACCAGGCTTTGGAAAGTGGGGATTCCCTTGAAAGGAGACACAGACACCCCCCTCACCCTGCCACCCGCAAGAGTGCTGTGATTCTGGCTCCATCCACCTCTTCTTTTCATAGGCCCTTGGTCTGAAGACATTACTTTAAAACCTAACAAGACCAAGACACAAAAACTGAAACTTTTCCCCTCAATTTGAAAGTTTACTCTTGGAAAATCCTTACGTTGCAGGCCCCTGATATTCCTGCCCCAGCCCCGGAGTTGCACGGAGATAGATAACCTGGAAGAACTCCTGAACCAGCCTTTTGCTCAAAACTCTGTGCGCTCACATGACCCTTGCACCCTGGCCTCCACAGTCAACAACCTCAGGCTCTACCCACCAGAGGAAACCTTGTGTAAGGAGAGATAAATGATTTTTTTAAAGTTTTAAATGAACAGAAATCCAAGTCAAATAAACACATTTAGCTTCTCCAATGGCTTTGTGCAATCTGGATCTGTTCCTCTCCCTTCTTGTTAATTCTTCCATTTTGTCAAATGCTCTTATTTTTTCTTTCTCCCAGCCTGAGCTAATCCTTTGCTAAGTGTGCCTCATTCTGGCCTTCAGTGATGAACAATAATAGCCAATGTTGCTCAAGCCCTTTTTGGGTACCTGGCCCAGTTGAAGAGTTTTATTTGTACCCCCGTATTTGGATTTCTCAATAACCGTATGGGTTGGATGCTCTCATCATCAGCCCCATCGTATAGCTGAGGGAACTGAAGCACAGAGAGGATAAATAACCCACCCCAGGTCTTACAATTAAGGTGTAGAGCCTATGCTCCTAACCACTCTCTGCTAACCTTTCATCCCAGGCTCTAAAATGCAGGTGATGGGCCAGTGCTTCTCCTTTTACAGAAAGGAAGATCAAATAAAAACATCAGATTTTCTCAACTTAAAATTTTTCTGCCATAAACTTTTTAAAAATTCAGCATCCACAGGGTGCCTGGGTGGCTCAGTCGGTTAAGTGTCTACCTTCGGCTCAGGTCATGATCCCAGGGTCCTGGGATTGAACCCTGCATCTGGTTCCCTGCTCAGCGTGGAGTCTGCTTCTCCCTCTCCCTCTGCCACTCCCCCCTGCTTGTGTTCTCTCTCATTCTCTCACTTTCTCTCAAATAAATAAATTAATTAAAAATCTTTAAGAGAATTCAGCATCTACTACTGTTTGTCTCTACTGGAATCCGTATATATGATGGTTTATAATTTAGCCCCAAATTTTGTATGGTATTATATGTATATGTTAAAATTTCCATATATCAAGGTCAGCAAACATAAGAAGGATTTCTAAGATGTTCCCCTCTCTGAACTGGTTTGAAAAGCCCTGGGACAGGTTGACTTCTGAGGCAATGCAAATATAGTAATATTGGGTTTGGCACCAGTTAGGACCCAGGAAAAAGAAATTTGCTCAACGTAAGACCAAAAAGACTGCACAGTTGTGGGATTGTAGCCTTGATTGGGAGAAGAGTCTCAGTAGAATTTTGTGACCTTTGTTCTGGTGAAATTATTGATAACAGCCACAGGATAGAAAGGAGCTGCTCACCAGTCCTGGTGTCCTAAGCTTTCCCTTTGTGTGACATGTAGATGTACAGGAAGATTTAAAAAAGAGAGTGCTAGAGCTAGAAACAATACTGCAGATATTTTGTTCGACCACCTAATCTTGTAGATGCAAAAACTGAGGACAGAGCAATGACCTGTTCTGAGACCATTGGAAGTTTAATAACATCTTCCTCTGTTCCTTCAACTCTCGCCCCTTGACCAGCTGGGACAGGATGAATACCAAGTTAATCATTCCTACTGCGTTTCAGCAGTAGGTAAGCTCTCTTTATGGTCTATGGTCTAAAAACAGGTATGGCTGTGGTGCCTGCTGTCCTCCAGTTAAAACATCAACTGAGACATTTTGAGGGCTTACTGTGTGCCAAATACTGTTCTAACCTCTGAGATACAGTATGAGCAAAACTGAAGAGAATTCCTGCCCTCAGGAATCCTATATTCTGGTGGGGGAAGGGGCAGAGATAGATAGTAAACAACAAGCACAACATATGTGCAGATGCTGATGAATGCTATGGAGAAAACCATTAGAGGAAAGGAATATTATAGGGAGTATGTGTATGCGTGAATGTGTGTTTGTGAGGCGAGCATTTTACGTCAGGTGGTTGGAGAAGGTGACATATGAGGAATGATCTGAGGTGAGGGAGCAAGTACATGAGGATCTGGAAGAACAGTTAAGTGTGAAAGCTCCGGGGCAGGGGAGCACCTGCTGTGTTTAAGGAACCACAAGGAAGTCAGTATAGCTGGGGAGAGTAATAAAGAAAGAGAGCAGTAGTATATGGTATCATTGTAATGGCAGTAGAGCGGTGGTTCTCAAAGTGTGATTCCTAGACCAGCAGTATCACCATTAGCTGTTAGAAATATAAATTCTGGGATCCACCCTAGATGTCCTGAATAAAAACTCTTGAGGTGGGACTCAGCATGCTGAAGTTTGAGAACCACTATCATAGAATCTTGGAGGTCACTTCAGACCAATTTTGACCATGGTTCAAATTCATACCCAAAAATGCCTCAGGGAACTGAGGGTTGATGGGGGGTAGGGGTGTGTAGGGATAGGGTGGCTGGGTTATGGACATTGGCGAGGGTATATGCTATGGTGAGTGCTGTAAATTGTGTAAGACTGATGATTCACAGACCTGTACCCCTGAAGCAAATAATACATTATATGTGACAGAGCCTCAGCTATCCTCAACACGTGACTTTCTAGGTCTTGGACATTGGCATCTAACCATCCAACAGCAGAAGGGAAAATATGGAGTATTTCTTACACACAGTCTCCACAGGCCAAACCCAGAAACAGTATCCATATGCCATTGGCCAGGACTCTGTCTCATAGCCCCATCTAACTGCCAAAGAGAGTAGGAGAAGACGTTTAACTGTGCACCCAGGAGGTGTGGTTGAAAGATACCCAATCTCAAGAGATGGGCTTTGGAATCACAATGATTTGTACTCAATTCCCAACCATGTGACTTTGGGCAGGTTACTTAATCTCCACCAGCCTCAGTTCCTTCATCGGTAAAATGGAAGCAATAACATCGTTACAAGGTGATGAAGTCTGCCTGAACTTACCTGTTCAGGTAAGAGCCTGGGCAAACATGCTGCATGTGGGAAAGAAAGTATTTTGGATGTGGGGACATCCTTTCACCTAATCCTTAAAGGAATCCTCCAGAAGGAGTGCCTGCCACTAGTTGATCTGACCCCCCTCCCCCAAGGATTATGCCCTAAAATGGGTAAGTTTTAATTCTGAGTCTGAGATGTCAGTATATCTGGATGGCCTTTGGATATTCTCCCCAGATCCAACATGCCTCAAGCTAATGATTAGGTACCCTCCTTAATCATACTGCGCCATGAGTCCAGCTGGCTCTGCCCTGAAAAATACAAGCTTAAGATTTTTTAAATGAACTTTTCTCAGTCTCATTCCATCTAGTCAGAGGTGTCCACGATTGATACCCATAATAAGATATTTATAATACATATTTTCCCAGAAGCCCTTCCAAATAAGTCAATGATATCCAAAAGAGATGGGCCCTCTGGTTGTGGAGGGTTGATTCAGTGTTAGTGTAGTAGGAACACTGCGAACCAATGACCTGTGCACTTTTCTCTTCCCCTTTCCTTGTCCTGTGATTCTTCTCCAGGCAGGCAGTTGGGTGAATTTTGTACAGTTTGTGTCTACCAAGATCTATATATTCCTAATTTTGTTTTGTAGACATGTAAAAAAGTCTAGAAGAAAAATATAAATGTGATTATCTGTAAGTTATAACTGTGCATGTGGATAAGTTTTATCTTCTTTGTGCTTTCCTGCATCTTCTAAACTGTATACAACAAAAGCAAACTATTTTAATATATGATTTATTAAATGAAAATAATAAAGTATATGACAAAAGTAATGCCTATAAGGATGCTTAATAAAATTTATGCTACTAATAATTTTTTAAATATATCTGGAGGTTTTGAATGCTCTCGAAATATTAGCTGTGGTTCAGTCGATGCTTTTCTCTCTGAAGGCTCTAGTGTCTGCAAAAAATATGGACCCACTCATTTGGATATCACAGGCAAAAATTCTGTGGATTCCAAGCCTCTGTGTGCATTGCAATCCTAGTTTATCCTAACGCAGACAACTCCCATGTGGTGGTACATGAAGCTTGTACTCAGGAGTGTGGTCCAGTGGTCCTAAATCTAGAGGCAACTCCATCCTACTCCAGACCTGTGCCCCTGGGCCCACTTCTCCCAAAAGCTGGCTCTATTCTGAACAGGCTTCGGGGTCCCCTTTGGCTCCTTATACAGTCTGTCCCAACCCCATGTCGTGTTTGGCTTTGGCTCCTGGGACTCCTCCAGACCCCCACTTGTTTGGCCATTTAGAGTAAAATATTTGGCACATAAAACACTTCATGATGGTCTTCAAATCATGCTTCCTTTAAGATGGTTATAAAGATAAAAGTTAAAAATAGTAAAAAAAAAAGTTAAAAATAGTGAATTGGGTCACCTCAGTATATTTTTAGATGTCTTATGCTCCCCTTATAGAACTAAAAACACGAAATGAGACTTTTTCACCACACTCTCAGCAAGTTGTAGCTTACAATTATCTGATGAAATACATTGAAATCCACAGGTATTTATCTTCTTCAGCTCTCAGTACTTGGCCAGAATTTCTATTTTTGATTCCCCCTCTAATGAGGAAAACTGATGCAAAAAAATGTAGACCTTATTCATGAGCAGATCTTTTCATATTTTCAAGTGGGCTAGTTCTCATCTTCCCCTGAAGGCTCATAAAAATTATGAGGGAACACTAGTACCTGGAGAGGGGAGAAGAATAGGTGAAAAAAAAAAAAGAAGGAAGAAAATCAGAGACAATCCTGATAGAGAACAACATTTGTTACCCAGTGATTGTGCCCATGGCGTCAAGCAGTCATTTGAACTGTAAAATAAATTCATTTCTCACCTGAAAAGGACAAGCCTGTTGAGGCTTTGAGAAGACTGGGTTTCCATGTCTCAGCTTCACCCAGAACACCTCCCTTCTTAAAGTGATGTATCAGTCTTGGAAACTATAGTCAAGCATAGGTCATAGTGATCTATGCCAAATGGTTACAAATAATGTGTGAGTGGGAGGGAGCATCTACTACTCCCTAGCTTAACGCAAGACAATTCATTCTTAATACAACATGCCTTGGCAACAAGGAACCAGTTTTACTGAATTAGCCAATCATATCTTTGGACAACAATCTAATAGTCCCATAAAACCAAAATCCACTTCTGTTTTCAGCACATTTTTCAATCCAGGTGGATGAGGGTAAACTAATATTTTTAGCTTTGAGGAGAAAAATTGAAGGTACATTATTTTTATTACTCTCTTGCAAATGGCCTTTCAGAGCTCCCAGTTCCACTCTTACTAATTCCAAGTGACTCCTGACTACATAGGAAACTTAGTTTGTTTTAAAACGCTGCTTTAAAGGAGGAAGCTATCTAGACCTGATTCACGAATTCATTGCTTCTCACTGACACTTGTCTAGGCACACATTTGAAATGTCACAATTTTAAATAATAATGATTAAGTGTGATTAATTAGGGGACCCTGGTCATAAGCATCAAACCTCAAACTAAAGTAGGATAAAATTAAAGACTTGAAGCCAAATTACATGACTCTGTTGGAAATGTTGAGGTTGCTGCCATAGTACTACAGAATCTTCCAGCTCAGGCCAGAGCTTTCAGCAGCCCTCGTGTCAGAGTCCATACTTATCTCTCCCAGGATGTTGATGGCCATGCTTACTTACCTTTAGACCACAGTCCATCCCACAGTCGCTGATTTGGCACATCCTCACTTCCTTATTGAATATGGAAGTGTGGCTGCCTAAGTTCTCAGAAATTTATTTTGGGATTTCCCCTGTCATTTGTGGCCATGTACAAATGATAGTCGCTAGTTCCTTTCTCTTTTGGACTGTTGCATATGTCGTGACTTTTAGTGTCAATGAGCATATATGGAGTGGTATGTGTGTGTGTACAAGTGTGCCAAGCAGAGCACAACTCATAACACCTCGTATATGAAGTTATAGTGTTTCCCTCCAAGTCAGACCTCAAGGAATTATATCTGGTGACCCTGAGTGACATATCAAAAAATGCAGAGCTACATGCTGAGAATATTGGGGCAAAAAGAAAGAAAGAGGCTGGGGCTTGATGATAGGATTGGGTCACTGAACCAACTCCGAAACCAAATGCCTCCAGATTTCACATAATGTGAAATAATGGCTCTTATTACTAACATCACCATTTCTTTGATATGCAGCTAGATATGTGCTAACTGACATTCCTTACATTCTTTGGTCACTCCAGAAAGTACCTCACATCATTACTTCTCAAGGAAGTATAGGCATCCACATGTGTACATGCTCAGGCACGTGTGTGCGCACACACCCCCAATTCTATGCATTCTACAGATTTTATCAAGGAAAATTTGAACATGCCACAAGAAATTAAGTAAGAAGAGTAAATAAGGAAAAAAACAGTCTAACTAAATGGCTCCTTGATGATTCATCTCAAATCTTCATTCCAATCACATCATGGCTTCTCCCAGTGATTCCCCCACCTAAGTGATTATTTACTTTTCCCTCATACCTTTATTCCTGATGTGTCACTGCCAGTTCGAGTTTACTGTTGAACCATTAAGCTTTTCTCTCCTCCACACCTCTGCTTCCTGGATCCCTTTCTTATTACCAGTCTTGTAAAATATCTAGTCTTGAAATCTAATTCAGCCAGCCACTCAGGCTGACAAACTTTCCATTCTAGCACCACGGTGCTATTTGTCCATAACCCCACTGAGAAGGCTCCGTTCTTAATCGATGCTGCTGTGACTCACTCAAAGCCTGGATTAGCCACCTTCGGCACAACTTCAAGGTTGAGCTGTCTTCCAACCCCTGCTGAGATTCCTGTAACTACTTAGAACCTGAAAAATGATCATCAGTAGTGCTCAACCTGGTAGCTACAAACAGCTCACAGGTAAGGAAGCTGGGTTGAGTGGTTTGGTGGCCACTGATGTATGGATGTGCTTTCATATCAATGAGACCACGGGCAAGGCTGGCATCATTGGCAACGATGTCCGAAGACCAATCTTTAACATCTTATCATATTTCATGTACTATTTGCGTGTTCTTGGACCATGTGTGATCACGCTTGTATCTGAATAAAATGAAGTGTGATTAAAAAAAACACCTATACCTTCTTCACACATGAAACTCTATTTTTAACTTCTAATATCTCCTACTATATCCTAAATTACAAAATATTCCCATTTAAATGCAATAGGGATAAAATTCACAGCAATGCTGTTTGCATAGCCTTCCTTATGATTTCCAGTGTTGCTTCTCAATTGTGGCATTTAAATCTCTAAACTCCAAAACTCCTGATAACTTCCAACTCTGAGAAACCACTTCTTTTCTTCACACTCTCATTGGATTCATATTTTTTTTTCTTTCCCCTTGTAAGGATCTAAAGCTGTGTTTTTTGACACAGTTACTAAAGTTTATCTTAACCCCAGTGTCCTTTTCTCTCATTCTGTTTTATTTATATTAATAAAACATTCCTGATAAATCATTTGTATAAATGCATGGCTTTGTGAACTTCCTGAACAATCCAATGGCTTTTCTCCTTCTTCATTGGCAATTACCAGTTCATCCTGAGCATCTTGAGCCCTCTCTCACCCTTGGTTCATCTTGGTGTTCCATCCCTCCAACCCAGAGCAGTCTTTGAACAAAGCAAACCACATTCCTGACACATATAAGGGGCAGAGAAACAAGAGGAATTAGGGGTTTACTCTCATTACTGGAAAGTATATCTATGATGAATTATTATTTATTAATTATTAAATTTAACAGTTTTGGGGGGTCAGGAGTGGTAAGTCAAGGATGACTCCAAAATCCCTGGAAGAAATGTCTAGATGGGTAGGACTGTCATTTAGTGACATGGAGAAGAACCAAGGAGAAAAATTGTCACAAGAGTGAGAATTAACTGTTCGGTTTCAATATGTTTATTCTGGAATATTGTGAGATACTAAGAGAAAGATCGAGTAACAACTGCGTCTGGAGTTCAACATGTAACAGGACTGGAGATATCAATTTTGGAATAATTGGAGTATCCATGCTATTTATGGGCTTGGAAAGATCTAAAACTCCCTAGAAGAGCATAAAATGAAAAAAAAAATTCTGCAACTGGTCCCTGAAGGACTCCCTCATTTAAGGTTGGGCCAAAGAAGGGGAAATCAGGAAAAGAGATTAAAAGCTGACTGCCAAAAATGTAGATTAAAAACCGCAAGGGTCTCTAGTAGCAGATTCTGGAAACCAGGCTTTTCAGATAGTCCATCATTTTAGCATAACAGAGCACCAGACATTGAGCCAGGAAAAAAAAAATCTGCCATTGTCTTCCACAATCATCAAAGAAGAAAGTATGCTAGACTGTAGATGTTAAATTAGTAGTATTTGGATCAATCTGTCCTCCAACTGAAGATACACAAAAGGGCTTCAAACATCATCCAAATGGATTGATAACATCAGTAAAGATCATGGAGTAGGTATTTCAAGGGGCTTATGCTTCCCCCAGGAACCCCAAATGATCATGCAAAAACTGTAAAAACCAACCTTATTGGAACTCTGCAAGATGGCAAGTGTTTGTAGCAATCAAGTGAACATTAACCAGGAGAAAGGCTGCTAGAACACAGTAAGAGAATTCTGCAGCATTCTAACTTAACCTCACCCCATCCCTTTCCCTGTACGGTGGCAGTCTTCAAGAGGACAACTTGAAACCTCAGTATGAATACATGGTACTGGAGGGAGGAGACAAAACCTTGCTCCCAAGGAGTTACATTTGTTTTGACCTGTCTGTGGTTTCCCGGAAGAACTAACACAAGGAGCCTGCCTTTGTTTCACCTAACTTGTAACCCTCTTAGGGTGGAGGATGTTCCTCAAAAATATTGACAGCTTAGTGCTGCCACCTGGCACAAAAATTAACAACTGAAGCAAACAGTAGACAAGACAGAAACCAGGAAGAAATAGCTGGGGAGTGGTGTGAGATTCTTCGGGGAATAAGAGCTTCGAAAACTCCTGAGTATAAGAAAACTGTGGATGTCCAGGTTAGCAAGCATGCTCAGAGAAGACTAGGGAAGACAATGAGCTTTCACTTCTAGTTGATCTTTAGGCTCAGCATAACCAGGAAGTGAAGGCCAATTCAGAATTATAAACGGCCTGGCTAAGCATTGAGGAAAAGGGAACAACATTTTTACAACTGAGGTACTATTATGGGTTGAATTGTATCCCCCAGAATTCATATGTGGAAATTCTCATCTCCAATACCTCAGAATGTTAGTGTATTTGGAGATAAGGCCTATAAAGAAGTATTATGTTAAAATGAGGCTGTTAGGGTGGATTGTCCCCAATCCAGTTTGATTAATGTCCCTATGAAAAAGAAGAAATTTGGACTCTCAGAGACATCATGTCTGAGCAAGTGCAAAGGAAAGACCATAGGATGACATAGAAGGTGGCCACCTGCAAGGCAATGAGAGAGGTCTCAGAAGAAATGAACTCTGTCAACACCTTGAACTTGGACTTCCAGCCTCCAGAATGATGAGAAAACAAATTTCTGTTGTTGAAGTCACCCCGCTTATAGTATTTTGTCATGGCAGCCCTAGCAAATGAATACAGGTCATTTAATATGGATTTGTCCATTTAATATGGATTTAATATGTGTGCAGATCTGAAAGTGACTTTCTATAGAATCTACACACACAAAATTTTAGAAAACTATTCAGCAATCTGAGTAGAAAGAAAAGAAACAGGAAGACACAGATTAAGTGAAATAGAAGTAAAATATATGAAGAGACCAAACAACGACATAGAAAGATCATAGAGTGAGATAAAGAAGAAAAACAAGAAACTAAGAAACTAAAAATGTATTATCAGAATTAAAATCTTCATTGCAAACAGTAAACAAGGAGCCAACTTTGTAGGAAATGGAATCAGTGACATATTACATAAATGTGGGAATTATTCCAGACTGTAGAGGAAGAAGACAATAATATGAAAATGATGAAATAGATATTATAAATAAAAGTGATAGGAAATAGAGACAAGATAAGAACTGTAAGGCTCTCTATGGAGGAAACAAAGCCAAAAAAAAAAACTGAAGCAACCATTGAAATAAATTAACATCTGGAGTAGAAAAATTTTGAAGTCTAAAAATTGAAGGTCAATAAAGACAGAACCAGATCTGGTTAGTTCCTGGCAAAAAAAGTTTATCAAATTACAAGGACAGAAGGGAAAAGTCCTGAAAGCTTCCAGGATGAAAAAAAGTTGAAGCTTTAGGATGATCACTGAGTGGGATTGTTTTCCATGGCTGACTATCATTTTTAAAAGTTATTGGTGCTGTTGTAGTAATGATTAAATAATTTTTCAATGTTCAAAAATATTGAATACTGCCTTTGTCCAGACAACCACAAAAAATTTGCTTTTTAAATAGGTAAGCGTAAAAAAAAAATAGGTAAGCATATAAACTGTTGCTTTCTGCAAAGCCAGTGGAAATGCCAAGGAAATTAAAAGATGTTTTGCATATTTAAAATCCCTACTAAATGACCTGTATTCATTTGCTAGGACTGCCATGACAGAGTAAGACTAAGAAAGCACTTACTGCCAGCTATAATGTTATCAAGCCCTCCCAGTGTTATGTTCCATCTTGGATTTGCAGATGACCTTGCATAAAAATAAGTATCTGTTATTCAAAGGTGTATCAGTTAACTTTTTTGCTATATAACATATATAACATATATAACATATCACCCCAAAACTTAGTGGCTTAAGACACCCATTTTATTTACCAACAATTCTGTGAGGGAAGCGTTGGGGTGGGCTCTGCTGGCTTGGGCCATGGTTGGGGTCGGGAGGCTCCCTGGGGGTCGTGCACCAGGCTGACCTCATCTGGTAACCCACAGTCTCATGGACCAATGGACTGAGGAGGCGTACTCACAGGTTTGGTGGTTTGGTGCTGCCAGACAGCTGTTTCATAGGATTTTAGCAACCTAGCCCAGACTTTATATGGTGACAGCGTTACAAATAGGCGGGCTCCAATGCACCGGTTTTAAACCTGTCCTTGTATCGCTTCCGCTGATGCCCCATTGTCCAAAATAATTCACATGGCCAAGCCCAGAGTCAATATGGGAAGGGATTACACACACGGACATGGGTATGGAGAGACTTGTCCATTACTGCAATTGTCTACCACACACTTCAACCACATAAACATGCTTAACAGTATGCATTTAGGAATTTATCCTAAGTAAACATCAGATGTGTGTGAAGATGTTAGTTTAAAGATGTTCTTCAGTAGCGGATGGGTGGCTCAGGTGGTTAAGCACCTCACTCTTGATTTTGGCTCAGGTCATGGTCTCAGGGTCATGAGATAGAGCCCCGCATTGGGCTCTGCGCTCAGCTCGGAATCTGCTGATCCATCTCCCTCCTCCCACTTCTGCGTGTTCTCACATGCTCTCCCTCTTTCTCTCTCTCAAATAAATAAATGAAATATTTTTTAAAAATGTTCTTCAAAGGAGTATTCATAATAATGTAAAATCAGAAGTGTTCTAAATGTGCAATATGGAAGGTTAGGAAACAAACCCACATGATGGGATACAATACAGCTTTTTGTTTTTTTAATCACTGAACAGAAGAATATTTGTTGATAGCAGAAAGTGTTCTGGATAAGTTTAGGGTAAACTTTTTAGAAAGCAACCAACAGGGACACCTGGGTGGTTCAGTCAGTTCAGTTCAGTCAGTTAAGCAGCTGCCAGGTCATGATCCTGGGATGCTGGGATCGAGCCCGGCATGGGGCTCCCTGCTCAGTGGGGAGCCAGCTTCTTTCTCTCCCTCTGCTGCTCCCTACCCCATCTCCCCACCACCCTGAAACGTGCTCTCTCTCCTTCTTTTTTTTTTTTAAGATTTTATTTATTTATTTGAGAGAGAGTGAGAGAGAGCATGAGAGGGGAGAAAGTCAGAGGGAGAAGCAGACTCCCCATGGAGCTGGGAGCCCGATGTGGGACTCGATCCCGGGACTCCAGGATCATGACCTGAGCTGAAGGCAATCTCTTAACCAACGGAGCTACCCAGGCACCCTCTCCTTCTTTCTCAAAGGAAAAAAAAAGCAGCCAACAATACATAAGATATTGTTTTGGTAAAACATATGGAGACAAACATACATTGTACGAGAAAAAGAATGAATGTACTCTAAATTGTAATAGTGATTTTGAGTATGCTGATAAAAAACAGACTCTGAAGTAAGACAGATCTGGGTCTGAATAACTAGGTAAGTAAATTGGATCAACTATTTAACCTCTCTGGGTCTCAGTTTTCTCAACTATAAATTAGTGTGTAGTCTAACAACTGATCAGGTTGTTACGAGGATTAAAGAAGCTAATGCTTATAGCGTCGTGCTTGGCAAACTAAATTGAAGTTTGTTAGTATTACTCCGATTCGCTAAGTAAGGAATGATTTTTCTCTGATGAGATTAAACTGCTTTTATTTAATAACAAAACTAAAGGAATAGTAAAAAAAACTTTCTTGGAATTATTGGGATTTTGTTTAAATGTTAAACAGGCCTCCATACAGGTGGAACAGAGCCAAAAACCCAAGTTCTATAGCCCCAGATCAGCGAAGGAAAGGCTCTCTCTCATTCAGGAAAAAGCTGGAGAAACCAGCCCCGTGCTTGGAGAAGCTGTCAGGTAATATTCTCAGTACATTGTGAACATAAGAAACAGTTCACCTGGGACATTTGTTTAACAATATTTGGCGATGCACCAGAGGGCCCCTGGAAGCTAACCTATATTAGGCCAGATGCACTTCACCGTGGGTCATTTTCTGTGTCTGCAGCCCATCAACTTCAACAGGCTATTAAAACAAGGGGCGTGTCCTTTATTTTTGGTCGGTTTCATTAATAACAACATTTCCATTCACAGGATGCAATGCTTTGTACTCAAATCAGCTTATAGGCAGTTTGCTTTCAAACTAATAATTCACATTGCAAAAGAAGCAACCACCAAAAAGCCAAGTTTACTTAACCATATTCGAGCAGGACAAGAACATTATATTGGGAAAATCAGAAAGGCTAATGGCGTTTCACAAATTTCAGTCACTATAGTAGGGTTCGTAAATCTTGCAAACTAAATGAATCCAATGTATCTAGATGATAAAGATATTTAGGTTTAAAAGCAACAATTGTTCCAGATATTGCAAGCTTGCTGCTGGCCAAGTTTATTCCCTATTACTTGTATTTCCCATAACACCTGGCAAAGTATTTTGCACAAGGAATACTTGGGGCCTGCCTGGGTTTGTTGATTAATAGCCAAAGCACTTGAATTGACATTTGGGTGCTTGCAAATACAGGCTCCACTTCATGACCATAAGGGAAGCATCTGATGCATTTTATAAAATAGCAATGATGTATGTTACTTTTTAAATATCATTATGACAAAAAAGTAGGGAAAATTTGAAAGCATATTTAGAAATGTGAAAAACCTACAACAAACCTATACCTTCCATTAGGGGAGCAGTCTATTCTTAATAAGGTATTCATTCCAGGCACAGGTTATGAGGCCTGAAGCTAATCTCAGTATGCCCCTCTCCTCCCCATCAATGCTTTAATTCAATTTTGAACTTCAGTGCAGAAGAACATTGATTATGTGTGTGTGTGTGTGTGTGTGTGTGTGTATACACACATACATAAAATCAGTCTTTCTAAAACTACACACATTTGTTAAAAAATTTTATATAAATAAAAATTGTGGTTATATCATGTTTTAAACTTTTTATAATAAACTATTTAAGATCTACATGAAAGTAGACAGGTTGGTATCCTGAACGCCCAGGTACCCATCACCAGCCCCAGCTTAAGCCCATGGCTAATCCTGGCCCAACCACACCCACATCCATTCCTCCCACAAACAATTCCCAGAGATCCTATTATTTCCCCATTAATATTTCAGTAATTAACCTAAACAACAAAGGTTCTTTTTGGATAACACTAATACTGTCATCACATTGGGAAAATTAACAATAATTACTTAATAGAATCAACTATCCATTATTTAAGTTGTCAATTGTGTCATAAAATTGCTGTAAGTGGATTTATTATTGTTTTAAAGTATGTTCCTTTGAATCAGGATCCAAATAATTTCTGTATATTGCACATGGTTATTACACCTAATTTGAGCCTCCTTTAATGAACAGATTTCCTCTCCATTTTTTGTGTGTGCAGTTTATTTCTATGGAATAAATAAAGTTGTTTGTCCTTACAATTCCCTCCATTGATTTGCTGACGGGACCTCCAGAGTATAATTTATTCTGTTTCCTCCATTCTCTGCATTTCCTGTACATCGATCATTAGATGTAAAGGCTCCGTTAGATTCAAGTTTTGTAGGTTTTGGTGATTTTCTGGGTCCTCTCTTGTTTCACCAACACCACCAAACTACCATGACCCATATTTACAATCCAATGCATATCCCTCCATATTTTCTCCAAGTTCACTTAAAGATCTTTATGCATGTGCAGAGATTCTGTTTGCTTTACAAAAAGACACCATGAAAAGCCTTCCAAACCAAGTAGTAGAGCTCCAATTTAACAGCTCCAAAATAATATTCCATGGGCATATCTACCACAATTTATTCAGCCATCCTATTGCAGGTGGTAAATACTTTGTTCTTGGATCTTGTTCCCACATCTTGTTCATATACACATATATACTGACTTCTGTTTTTATAGGACGAATTTCCCAAGAGTGAGATTGCAGGGTCAAAAAGTATTCTGTATATTTTATTTTAATAGATGTTTCCAGACAGCTTTTAAGAAAGGCTGTAGCATTTCACATATCCACCAGCAGAAGATGAGGTCATCCTTTCCTCCACAATCTAAAACAGTCTCAAGAAGTGGGGGGAAAAATAGTCACAAGTGAGAGTCACATGTTGGGAGCCAACAAGGAGCAGGGGTCATTCAAGGAGAGGAAAAGCTCCATGGGATTCCCTCATCAGCAATCAGTGAGCTAATGGTAAGTGGTTCTTCAACAGAAAAGGCCCTATTCATCTTTGCGTCTCATGAGCCTAACACAGGCCTGACACAGAACAAACAATTCTGAATACCCCAAACGGGGTCTGAAAATATTTACCTCTAACTGCTCTCCATTTCATGGATCCCAGTGAGTTCTTTCCTACTAGGCGGTACTTGCACATGACATGATAGAATGTATCTAGCATCTGCCCTTAATCTCATTTGAGTCTATCTATCTCAGCTAAAATTCTGGGGAAAAGAATTTGTCTTGGATTGAAAGAAACCAGGAAACTTGGCAAGAGAGTCATTCCTACGTCATGGAACATTCTGTTTTTTTAATGTTCTACATGTGATGGTCACACCAAAAGGAACACCCATCTCCCTTCCTCTCTGAGAGTCACATTTTTCTTATTAAGCCTTCATTCATCTCTCTTGCTTCATTTGCCTTTCCAGGACAATGCTCCCTAATATAATACTCCTCACCTCACCTTTCAAACCAAGACCTCTTATTTGAATAAGCTAAAAGACTGTGCATTCTGCAAATAAGAAAGATCTTTTTTCAAAGAATCTACCAAATGTTCTCACAATTCAATCCTTAACTATTAGTTTAGCTAAGGATTTTACAGTGAAAGGGAACAAAATATTAGCCCAGCTTCATCTTACAATTGGGAGAATCAGGAAATGCCAAATGAGTAACAAAGCTCCTAGTTTTGACTAAGCCTAGCTATGCATTTATGGGAAGCATTAAGCTGCTCGAATGTCAAAATCATTGTTGGTGTCATGGGGGATCTTTATACTGGAAATAAGAGACCTGTCTGTTGACAAAGGGAAAAAGTACAAATTACAATGTACACTTGTAAAAATGCGAAGTCATAATACCAATTCATCGTTATGCAGAGAGACACACGCGCCGAGAGTGACCTTGAAGAGAGGATTACACTACGCCAGGAAGGAGAAGGCCAGCATGCACTCTCCATAAACAGCCTTGCCCCACTGGCCACCTTACAAGAGTGACACACCAGCCATGCTCCAGGAGCTGGATCCATCCCAGTTTGCAGACCTGGCCTAAGAGCTGTTCTTCTTCAGATCTCATTTCAAGATTATCTCTGGCTTGGAACCTAGGACAGTGCAGTTGCAAGAACCCCCAGATCTGTCGCCTGAGACAGCCTTGGATCTGGACATTCTCCTTGTGTTTTGGTGTCTGGAAAAGGTAGAGAAAGTACCCTTGAGCAGAAATAGGGGGAAATAACATAGAGATTATTATTATCATTATTATTATCATTATTATTATTATATACCCTCCCCAATGTCCATCCCCCAGCCACCCCAACCTCCTCACCCCCCACCACTCCAGCAACCCTCAGTTTGTTTCCTGAGATTAAGAGTCTCTTATGGTTTGTCTCCCTCTCTGGTTTCCTCTTGTTTCGTTTTTTTCCTCTCTTCCCCTATGATCCTCTGCCTTGTTTCTCAAATTCCTCATACCAGTGAGATTGTATGATAATTGTCTTTCTCTGATTGACTTACTTCACTCAGCATAATACCCTCTAGTTCCATCCATGTTTTTGCAAATGGCAAGATTTCATTTTTGATGGTTGCATAATATTCCATTGTGTGTATGTATGTATGTATGTATGTATGTATGTATGTATGTGTATATATATATATACATATATATATATATATTCCACATCTTCTTTATCCATTCATCTATCNATATGTATGTATGTATGTATATATATATATACATATATATATATATATTCCACATCTTCTTTATCCATTCATCTATCAATGGACATCTGGGCTCTTCCCATAGTTTGGATATTATGGACATTGCTGCTATAAAAATTGGGGTACAAGTTCCCCTTCATATTATGACATGTGTATCTTTGGGATAAATACCCAGTAGTGTGATCACTGGGTCACAGGGTAGCTCTATTTTCAACTTTTTGAGGAACCTTCATACCATTTTCCAGAGTGGCTGCACCAGCTTGCATTCCCATCAACAGCGTAGGAGAGTTCCCCTTTCTCCACATCATCGCCAACACCTGTCATTTCCTGACTTGGAAATTTTAGCCATTCTGACTGGTGTGAGGTGGTATCTCATTGTGGTTTTGATTTGTATTTCCCTGATATCAAGTGATGTTGAGCACTTTTTCATGTCTGTCAGCCATTTGGATGTCTTCTTTGCAGAAATATCTGTTCATGACATAGAGATTTAAAAGAAAAAGGACAGTCATATGCTTAGTGTTTCATTTTCTACAGTTGAATGAAATTCACAGTGGAATCTTATGATTTTAGAAAGAACTAGGGGAAAATAGAATGGCAATTTGGTTCTGTATTTTTTGTTATCTTCGATGACCAGAAATCTAATATAGGGAGAGTTCTGAACAAGCAGCCCTTCATAGGATGCCTTGTTAAGGAATAAAATGAAAGGAAATTTAGCTCTTAAGATGTGAATTTGAATGTAGTCCAGATAAGGCACTGCTGACAAATGATTCCATTCACCAAACCTCTATATGCGACCACCTAACAAGGACAGAAATGACCTAAAGTTATAGCCTTTCCTTTGCTCCTTTCCCTTCTCTCCCCCATGACCACCCAGGTGCTTATGGCTCTCTCCATCTCTTGGTGACAATAACTTGCTCACAGGAAGGATCTGATATCAATCATTTATACCTTTCTTCATGTGGATCTGAGTCAGTGTATTACTTCTCTAAAAGGTTTCTCTATCTAAGCCTTACTTTGACTTGCAGAATACAAAGGAGAAGAAGTACATCTGGCATATTTTTGGCACCCTACATCCTTACCTCTGTAAATGTCAGTCTTGGTTTTTTGTTTCTTTGGAGAAAAAAGATCCCCATTTAATTTACAGGATGAAAGCCATGTCTAAACTCTACCTAGGTCATTCATTCACTCATCCCAGCTAAACCATAATAAATTGCATTTTTGAAGAGGGAAGAGAGAAGCCTGGGAAATCTGGGACATACAGCAATAAATTGACATATAGGGAAACTGAAAGTAAGAAATCCATGGAGTTTGTACCTGGCTGTGTGCTTAAGCGGGAGGTGGTAACCTAGGGGGAGGGGGTACAGATTAGCACTGTCTCTTCCTCCTCCTCACCTGAGCCTCAGTGTTTTCCATTGTGGTCACAGGATATGGCAGGTCAGTCGTGACAAGCTCTGAAACAGACAAGCTCTGGGCAGGGAAGAGGCATCCTCTCCCATTCTCCATGATCTCCATTCCAGAGACCACTTCAGTAAGACCTACTTGTCATACCTTCAAACACCAATTACGACTCATAAATCAGTACAAAACCTCATTGCATTAAATAATTTTCATCTCCTTGCTCATCAATGTTAAAAAATGAGAGAAAAAGAATCCTCACAGATTGGCATCCCCTACCTACTCTCTTAGCAGGGAAAGAGTACTAAATCAGCACAGACAAGTTAACATGAAGAAAAAAAACCCAGAGACTATGAAAAGTGATCATAATTCAAGATTAACTGATTAAAACAATGTGCACGGAACAGTTTACAAAATGCTTCCATGTTACATTATTTCAACTGCAGAATTAGGTCAAGAGACTGCACTCAGAGTTAAAGGAATGTCATTAATCCTTTTAAGTCCCTCCTGAAAGTTGTTAAACTTAATTTACTGAAGGTACTACCAATTTCTTCAAAAACACATGACCCACAGCTGTTTGGCTTCCTTCAGCCACTGGAGAGAGATTTAGTCATCAGCCGGTGTCACACAAGAGTGACTCAGAGTGAGGAGGGAACCTGAGGACTCCTCACACATGTATGTACTCAGAGGTGGATGGAAGCCCGGGGCATCTCCTCCTCCAGAGGGCTGCTGTGGTCAGGTGGCTCAATCCTTCCTGCCACAGCACACCGGGCAGAACCGCCCTCCACCCAGCCGGCCCCTGACAGCTTCTCTACTCCAGTTCATCTCCAGTAAGGTAACCAGTGACTGAACTCTGTCATTTATCCCTCCGTTTCTCGTGTCACTCTTCAAACTGCCTTTGATTTTCCTCACTCTTACAGAATTAATCTAGTTGTTTTTCATGCTATAAAGTAATAATAGGAATAATAATATTAATATTAGAAGGCTGTGATGGACACTGAGTCCATCTTACCATAGACGTGATCCCAGTGTCACCAGGGTCCTCACCTGGAACTCCCCCCAGGTCTCTCTTTGAATGTTCTTTGGCACCCTAGAGTTACAGTCAAATTTATACCTAGTTATTCTCTCTGTGCCTATTTGACACCATCTGTTAATCTATTAATTAACTGGAAACTGGATGAGGGGGCCTCCAAAAAGAGTAGGAACCTTAGCTGAGTTTCTTACTGGAACCACAGATGTGCTACTGGGGTTCCGTACAAACTATAGGTCTGATCTGTTTGTCTAGCTGCTTTGCCAGTGTTACCAGACGTCCCTTGAGGCGAATGCACATAGGCATGCTAAGTGAATGAGAAAAATTCCTTCTGGGTCAGAAGGAATCAGGGAACTTCCTCACAATGCATGTAATGCATAATGTTGGATTCCTGGATACTAAGACGACAGCAATAAACCTGCTTCAAATTTATGATCCTGTGGTTGGCATTTTACCAAGAAGACATTGAGCTTTCCTCCAAGTCCAAGTCTGTTTTCACTTTGACTCCCAAAATACAATGGGTAGTTTAGTAGTTTTGCTGCCACTTGATCCCAGTTGCCCCTGTTAAAGGCTTTATGATTTAAACGGTGGTGTGGTGCACTCCCTCAGTGGGTTGGTTTTTAGCAGTTGGGGAGAAAGTTTAAATAAAACATGTTTTTAAATTAAAAATCAACTTGGGTTCTACAAATAGCTCTGAAATGTCCCCCTACACTACTAGCTCAAGGGTAATGATTATGCTTTATTTATCTTAGAATCCTTTGGCATATGTTAGATGCTCTAAGAATATCCTTGGCTAGACGTTGCATAAAATGAAATCTAAACGTCAGATCATCTTTGTATTGTGTTTTTGAGATTTGAAAAATGTGTCCAAGTTTTAGAACAAAACCCAATGCTTAAATACAAGAAAAGAAAATAGTTCTCTCCTACCTTTCAAATGAGGAAAGGGGGAATTGGTCGTAAAACCCTTAAAACAAATGTCACTTTCTTAAGGTACAGACTAAAGCCTCAGACCTTTCCTTCTGCTCAAAGATAACTGCAGACAAAAGAAATACACTGAAATTTTGAACACACTTTCTGCATCTATACATAACATTGCCTCCGTGTTCTAAGTTGTCTGGGGTTTTTTTTTTTTAAGGTTTTTTTTTTTGGTTTTTTGTTTGTTTGTTTGTTTTTGTTTTTGTTTTTTAAGTAATCTCAGTACCCAAACTAAGGCTTGAATTCATGATGCCAAGATCAAGTGTCACGTGCTCTTCCGACTGAGCCAGCTGGGCACCCGTCTAAGCTTTCTTTGAAGCATCGTAATGACAAGCTATAACCATATACAATATATCATCTCTAATATAAAGCAACCATGGGGGCGCCTGGGTGGCTCAGTGGGTTAAAGCCTCTGCCTTCAGCTCAGGTCATGATCTCAGGGTCCTGGGATCGAGCTCCGCATTGGGCTCTCTGCTCAGCAGGGAGCCTGCTTCCTCCTCTCTCTCTGCCTGCCTCTCTGCCTATTTGTGATCTCTCTGTTGAATAAATAAATAAATAAATAAATAAATAAATAAATAAATAAATAAAATCTTTAAAAAAATAAAACAAAATAAAGCAACCATGGCTTTAACAGTAATTCTTAACCTGCCAATGCCGTTAGGAAGCCTAATGGCAAGTAATCAACCTAGGGGGAATGGGGAATAATTTATTAATTAATAATTGTGGATATTATGGTGAATTATAATTTAAAAGGTTTGAGAGAAGGCAAAAGAAAATCAGAGATACTTTTATCCTTAGAACTAAAAATGCCAAGGGTAAGTCCATCATGCCTTCCCTCCATTAGGAGTGGCTGCCCTACCTCTTCTAGAAGACTTTCTAAATGAATGAGTCTGCAGAGGAAACACACACTCTTCCACACCTCATTGGTCCCACCACACAAATTACATTCTGAGTTCTACACACTACCTCACTCCCGGAGGAAGCAGGATTTAAGGGACCGTAACTGGTGGAGGAGCTTCTTTATTCCATGAAGTGAGAGAACTTACTGTTTCCATGATGATGAACACCACCTCAATTTTATCATCGGCAGCATCATAACCATTATTATTATTATTACTATTATTTTAATCAGACCCTCAGAGAAGCATTTGTTGCTTCATGTAACCATATTTCATATAGGACGCCTTGCCTCCATTGAAAAAAAATTTCCTTAGATTTCTGGGTGCCCAACTTGAACACTTTTTTTCACGGAAATGTTATTTATTCATCATATGAATTAGTTTTATCATTAGGTCGAACTATCTATTTTTCTTAGAGGTGCGGCAGAAATCTGTGAAAGCTCACTTGGGTTAAAAAAACAAACAGAATATGTGCTATGGTGAGTGCTGTGAAATGTGTAAGCCTGATGATTCACAGACCTGTACCCCTGGGGCAAATAATACACTATATGTTAACTTAAAAAATAAAAAAAATAAAAGGACCAAAAAAAAGAACTTCTTACTTCAAGGAAAAGGTCAAAATAAAAAGGAATTTGGTGTAACTTAGCTAGGTTAACAAAATTTAAATGTACTGAGATCATACATCTCCTAAATGCCATGGGTATCAAAAAAGCTGGGCAAGAGAACTTCAAAAGGAAAATATTTGAAAAAGCTACTGCTAAATGCTCTCTATTTGATGTTTTTTGTTTTTTTTTTTTTAAGAAACTACTTAGCTGTTGTTTCAACTTGGGCCATGATCGCAACGAATTGAAAGTAAATAAAAATTCTATAAATTCCTATCAATTAGTGTGATTGACCAGCTTTAGTATTGCTTTCTAAAACAAAGCCCCTCATGGAATTATGTAGAAATAAAATCAAGTCGTGTGGGAGGAAGTATTTAGAAAGAATTCTGTATTTCTTAGGAAAAGTAAGGCTCACCATGACATTGAGACATGGAGCCATTATTCTCAGTTCTTTTTGTTTTGTAACTGACTTATTTTTAAAGGGCAGAGGAACGTGAATAAGAGAAGTGAAATCAAAGGATCTTATTTTTTTATTTTTTACTGGGAGAAAACAGCCAGGTATAGAAAGTTTTAATAAAGCAGAAGTGAGAAAGGACAGCAATCGAGTTACGATAGTTTCCTACAGCGGCAAACATGTGCTTACGCTTAAGCAGTTTTGCATGGCAAATGAAAGAGACAATTAGTTCTTCTTTCTTGGTTCCTTTTGAATCTTTGTGGCATGATCAAGACTTTTGATGAAGTCTCTTCATTCCTCCTATTAACTGATAATGCACTAATTTCTTTGCAGTTCTTCCTGCTCCTTCTACACGGTTCGGGAGTTGAGAGATCAGAATGTTAGCTCTAGCCACTCTCTGGCTAATGACTTTCTGTATGATACCTACTCTACTTAGCTCACAGAAATATTTTGACAATTAAATGAGATAAATATTCCTCACACACTTTTCAAAAATTCTTAAAGCTCTCTAAGTTGGAAGTGTGAATATTATGTTGCTATTATTATCCTTTTGTCTGATGATTCAGAGGGCTCAAAGACTAATCCAGTTATCACCGGAAACCTGGGCTTGGAGTTGAAACTTTTTTCTTCTTCTCTTCCTTCTTTCCTTCGACAGCATGTATTTACCTAATGTCAAGGGTCACACAAGTCCTGGTTGTTGTAGAGAAGTGCACATGTAGCCCAGACCCCCTGAGTTGAGTGGGAATCCAGGTGGCAGTGGAGCAGAGGAGGAAAGGACAAAGAGCCAAATCTGAGTGGCCTGGGTATCAGGCTTCAAAACAGCACTACAATTCTATCTTGAGACAATTAGCCTACATTTCTGAATTTGTTTCTTTCTCTATAAAATGGAGATAATTTTACTGTAAGTCTTACTTTTTTTGAGAGAGATTGAGAGAATGATTTGGGGGAGGGGCAGAAAGAGAAGCAGACTCACTGTAGAGCAGGGAGTCCAACTTGGGACTCCTGGGATCATGACCTGAGCTGAAGGCAAACGCTTAGCCGACTGAGCCACCCAGGCACCCACTGTAAGGTTTTTTTTTTTTTTTTAAGATTTTATTTGTTTATTTGACAGAGAAATACTAGAGAGGGAACACAAGCAGGGGGAGCGGGAGAAGGAGAAGCAGTCTTCCTGCTGAGCAGGGAGCCCGATGCGGGGCTTAATCCCAGGACCCTGGGATCATGACCTGAGCGGAAGGCAGACACTTAACGGCTGAGCCAACCAGGCGCCCCCACTGTAAGGTTTACATAAGAAATATTTATAGATCTTAGCAGAGGGCCTAGAATACAGTATGCACTCAATAACCCAAAGCAGTTACTACTATGCCTTCCAGACTTGGTAAACTGGAAATTTCAAGTACCATGGTTTTTCTAGGGGCATATTCTGAATTCTGTAGAATCAACTGGCAGTCCACCGGAAGGGCTCCCCACAGGAACTTGTACTGGCCCTAACTGAAAAGTCTTAGCCAGAATTTAGGCATCACAAATGCTGTCAGCACTAACTTGGTAATTTCTAAATTTGGCTTTGTTCACTGCCTCCTCTCCTCCAGATGACAAAAGGCACTTTTTAAATTTATTTTTAAAGATTTTATTTATTTATCAGAGAGAGAGAGAGAGAGCACAAGCAGGGGGAGTGGCAGGCAGAGGGAGAGCAGGGAGCCCGATGTGGAACTCGATCCCAGGACCCTGAGATCATGACCTGAGCCAAAGGCAGATGTTTAAACCCTGAGCTACCCCGGGCATCCCGAAAAAGGCACTTTTTTAAAATCACAGAAATTAACACTTACAGTAGCAGCCTATGAGTAATACTTAAGTAATAAAACTTTTCTGGTAAGGCCATAAAAAATAAATAACTTTCGTCAATGTGGCACTACCAAAGAACTAATGGCTAATTTTCCAGAAAAGTGGTTCCGATACTATGAGGTTCTAGACGCCGAACACAAGGAAGCTCTAGACCAGTGGTTCTCACCTGGGAGCAGATTTGTCCCCCGGGGCACATCTGACAATGTCTGGAGACATTGTTTGTTGTCACAACTGGGAAGGGGGTGCTCCTGGCATCTCAGGGGTAGAGGCCAGGGGTGCTGCTAAATATCTTGCAGTACACAGGACAGACTGCACAGCAAATAATTATTTCACCCCAAATAGCAAAAGTACCATGGGTGAGGAACCCATGCCAAGATCTGAGCAGCACATAGAGCAGACCCCTCACAAGTGAACATGACTGATCCGCCATAGTGATAAGATCCTTCCCGTGCAGCAGGCATCGGTCCCTTTACTTTACCAGGTACTCTCCAACGGAGAAGTGATTACTTCCATTTTGCAACTAGGAAAATGGAGGCCAAGAAAATATAAATAATTTCCCCAAAGTCCTCTGATGATCAAGGAGCGGGGACTGGACCTCTATCTGCCTGATTCTGAGACCTGGGCTCCTAACCCCTGCCATGTGCTCTGTGTGTGTGTGTGTGTGTGTGTGTGTGTGTGGCCTCAGTCCTCACTTCCCACATTTGTTTTTACTAGCTTGGGAAAAATCTCCAAGCCAGTTCAGAGGACGCGTATTTAGAATTGCACCAGTCCTCATGCACTGTTGTGTGGGGGCCGCAGATCTGCTGTCCCTTACTCTTTTCTCAGCTTTGATGAGCCTACGGACTCACAGCCCCTGGATCCTAAGAAGACTATTACAGGTGAGGAGCTCTTGCCTTGAGCCAAGTGATGTGTACCCCTGCTAAGCACTTTGTTGTGAGATAAACTGGAAGACAAAGCTGATAAGCAAACAGCCCAAGCAACTAAGGTCAGTGGCCCCAGTCTGAATTTTCGGGACCAAGGAGCCATATGGAGGTGGCCAGGCTGGCGGAATACGGTTGAGGTGGCCATAGTTACAGTCATTCATTTACTTCTCAGTGGTCGATGAACCAATCGGCCATCAGTCAGCTTCTGTGTACAGGTCGCGTTCCCAATGACTCTGACCAAGGGCTGCTGCTAGGAAACACGACCGCACATGGAATCCTGGCTAAAATAGAGGTCAAAGGTTTGTGTGTGTTGGTTTGTGATTGACTCAATCCAATGACCTAGAGGAATGTGAACCTTAGGAACTGAGGAAGAACCAGTATTTCTTGGACAAGAATATTTGGGGTAAGAACAGGCTATACAAAACTCTAGGTCGGAGTTGGTAGTCCCCTGGATTCAGGCTGCAAGCTGGGACACCAGCATCCGAAATGACTCAGCCCAGAGTGGTACCCAATGAAGATAACACATTTTAATGTGAGCCCATCCTTAACAACTAAAAAGCCCTTCTCTGTTGCCTGTCACCTAGGAAACAATGAGTTTGGCTAATGAAAGAGGAAGTAAGGGGGAAATGGAGAGCATGAGGAGGAAGGAGGGGGTTTGACTGTTTTGGTTTGAGTTTTTGCTTTTCTCTGGTGGTTGTGAAGGTGAACTTCCCAAAGAGTAGAAGCCCAAGGTCACTAGATCTTGAAGTGCTGGAGTTCTCAGTTCATGCATGAAACCCCTTTGGGTCTAATGAAGTCCTTTCTTAGGAAAAAAAAAAAAAAGGCTTTAGTTTCCTCTGCCAAATTTTTACTTTTTTATTTTGCAATAATTTTGAACTTAGGGAAAGGCCGAAAGAATAATACAACCCAGAATCCCCAAATATTAACATTTACCACATCTGCATTGTCATTCTCTCTTTATATCCATATTCTATGTGGGTTTTTGTTGATGTTGTTGTTTTATTTTTAATTGAAGTATCATTGGTATACAATATTATATTAGTTTCAGGCATTCAATATAGTAACTCAACATTTGTATACATTACAAAATGCTCACCACCTATCACCATACAAGTTATTATATTACTATTGACTATTTTTCCCATGCTCTACTTCTTAGGGGCTTATTTATTTCATAACTGGAAGTTTGTATCTCCTAATCCCTTTCACCTATTTCACCCATTCCCCTACCACCACTGCCCCAGCAACCACCTGTTTGGGGCTTGGCAACCACATCTTCCTTATCCATTCATCTATCAGTGGACACTTAGACTACTTCCTTAACATGTTATTTATATAAATATTCTTATTATTTTCCTAACTTTGAGAGTAAGTTGAAGACATGGTGCTACTTAATCTTTAAATATTTCAGTGTGGAGGGTGCCTTGCTGGCTCAGTGGGTTAAAGCCTCTGCCTTCGGCTCAGGTCATGATCTCAGGGTCCTGGGATCGAGCCCTGCATCGGGCTCCCTGCTCAGCGGGGAGCCTGCTTCCTCTTCTCCCTCTGCCTGCTTTTCTGTCTACTTGTGATCTCTCTCTCTCTCTCTGTGTCAAATAAATAAATAAAATCTTTTAAAAAATATAATAATCAATCAATAAATAAATATTTCAGTGTATGTTTCCTAGAAGCAGGGCACTTTCTACACAATCATAGTAAATTATAAAAATCGAGAAATTAATATTTATTGAGAATACAATATTACTTATCAGATCAACAAATCTTACTCAAATTTAAATGCATATGCATTTAAATGGTCAAGACTATAAAATTAATAGGGGCACCTGGGTGGCTTAGTTGGTTAAGCCTCTGGCTCAGGTCTTGATTTCAAGGTCATGAGATTGAGCCCTGCCTTTAAAAAAAAAAAAAGAACTATAAAATTAATATAGTATTCTTTCTTTAACATTTATTTTTAACCCAAAACAACTGTGATATTTCTAAATTGGTACAGTGAGCCTTCATGAAATAATATATTTTTTTTTATTTAGGAAAAGATAAGAAGGTAATACATGCTGAGGGAAAATCCAAGTGGTAGTCTTCTGAGGAAAGGAGAAAAGAGACCCTCCACCTGTTCGATTTTCGGTCTTAGGCCACCTCTAGCCTGGACTAATTAGTTTTCCAGGTCATCCTGCTGCACTTATGGTCAAAGCCTCATGATTTTCCAGAAAGAATTTGCTTTCCTTTGTCCTATGTCATGTGATTCTTTTTCTCACAGAAAGCTGGTGTGCAAAGAAAAAAGAATCTGAGGCTTCTTAATTCTATTTGGGATGCTGTGCCTTAGGTCATCATCCCTCGGTCTCTTCCCATTTGTCTCACCCTCTCTCCTTGAGCTCCCTGGTGGCCATGTACTTGCATGCTCTCTGCATGGAGTTGGGATGGTCTCAGAGTTGGGTTGAAGGGTGACAATAACCCACTGAAAATAAGAAAATGGAAACCAACTTGGAAATTTTTTCATAGTGGCAACAACTTTTCCTGATAGTATAAAAATAATTAAGAATCTAATCAATCGATTGGAATCAAACAATTTCTAACAGATTTACCTGTTCTACTCTTGAATTTCATGAAGTCGCAAGAGATAAGATTTTACCGTGACAGTCTATGTTTCAGATGGATGAATTCATACATTCATTCACACCAACCCAAAGACTTGCATCAGCTGTGCTGTGAGACCTCTCTCCTCTTCACTTTCTCTGGCTGTTTTGGTTAGTTTTTGCATTATTTTAGAGGAATGGTTTAGCACTTAAATGGCATCTTCATAGCCAGATAATAGTTATTCTTTTTTTTTTAATATTTTTTAATATTCATTCAATGCATTAAAGTATCTGAAGTTCATCAATATTGGGTTATAGCACTTTTATGGTTCTAATTTGAGTTTTCTTTCTAATTTTGAACTCTCAGGTCACCGTCTTCTTTTATTGTTCAAGAAAGGAGAGTCCCTATCATATATAGGGGGAAAAAAATGTTCTTTTGGGTGTTAGCCCTCCTAATCCTTTGTGGTTTTCTATGGAATTATAAAAGACAACTAAAGATTGCAGACATCACAGATAAGTATATTTTCATAACTGGTTGTGACACAGGCTTTGGAAATTTGGCAGCCAGAACTTTTGATAAAAAAGGATTTCGTGTAATTGCTGCCTGTCTGACTGAATCACAATCAACAGCTTTAAAGGCAGAAACCTCAGAAAGGCTTCACACCGTGCTTCTGGATGTAACTGACCCAGAGAATGTCAAGAGGACTGCCCAGTGGGTGAAAAATCAAGTTGGGAAAAAAGGTGAGTGATGTGGGGGTGGGAAAAATGAAGGGGGTGTTGTAAATTAGCTACAGCTAAATAAAATGTGTTTGGATCTTCAATGACCTTTCAAGAAAATGTCTCCTAAATACCAGCTACGGTACTGGAGAATCTTGGAAAAATCTTAGACCCCTGGGTAGTTTTGAGTTGCAAGCTCACTGTTTGCATGAGAGACACAGCCCACATTATCATCAGTCATAAGTCCCAGGGTGGGAATTTAGAACTGAGTTTGAGGTATTGACTTTTCCTGCTCTTCTCTCACGAAATTCTAGTTTAGCTACATTCACAGCAAAGGAACTTGGGGCTAAAAGCTACAGGAGATCATGAAACCAATCAATGTATGCGATTTTTCTCTATCACATCTTCATCATATAGTTGAGACTCCAAACTACAAAAGCAATGGTTTAATAATGCTCCAGACAATTTTTAATGCTTGAGTTCCAAACAACTTTAACAATATTGTTTTCCATCATAAAACAATTGATGATTTTTTTTTACCAGAAAGAGATGCGAAGTAAATTGTATTGCTCTTTGTAAAAAGCAGTTTATAAATAAATAATCTCTGGCTTTGTGATCTAGCAAGTGGGAAAAATAGACCAATTTACTCTGCATCTAAGATGAAACAGCAAAAGGCTCATTCAGACAGTGTCAGTATTTTACATTCAGAACCAGAAAGAGTTACTGTGAGATTGGCTTCCAGTAACAGAGCTTCATCTATTTTAATTGAGCCTCTCTACCCTCTCAGAGAGTAGTTCCTTCCCCAAACTGTAAAGCATTTCAAAGCAGGAATGTGGCTGGAAGGAGGAAATTGACACAGCCATGTGAAGCAGGGGCTGGATTTCCAGCAAGGATGCCCACGCAAGTGCCATCTTCTATCACTCCTGCTTTCTCTCCCCTCTATTCTAGGTCTCTGGGGTCTGATCAACAACGCTGGCGTGCTCGGAGTGCTGGCTCCCACCGACTGGCTGACAGTGGAGGACTACAGAGAACCTATTGAAGTGAACTTGTTTGGCCTCATCAATGTGACTCTAAATTTGCTTCCCTTGGTCAAAAAAGCTCAAGGAAGGATTATCAATGTCTCCAGCATTGGAGGTCGGCTGGCATTTAGTGGAGGGGGCTATAATCCATCCAAATACGCAGTAGAGGGCTTCAATGACAGCTTAAGGTAAAGCAAACATTGACATATTAGGAAATAATAGCTGCTAATGTTTACTGAATGTTTATTATGTACTAGACACTCTATTTAGTGCTTTAAATTATTCCCAATTTGTAGGCAATACTACTGAAACAAAGAGATTAAGTAAGTTGCCCAAGGTCACCCAGCTGGTAAGTGGTAGAACTGAGACTTGAACCTAAGTCTACCCAAGCCTTTTTACTTTTTTGCATTAATGCATGATGCTGACAGTGATGGTAAATTTATATTTGACAGATCAGTGTTAAATAGTTAGGGAGTCATATAGAGAGCCTAAGTCAGGGTAGAGCTCTCCATTGGTATAACTGTCAGTTGCAGACACAATAGTATCATCTTATTTAAACCTTCAGTAGAAAATTATCTGATAAAGTAAATGTAATTATCACAAAATAATGACTCAGCTATGCAGCTTTTTCCCCCCTTGTTGCAAGTTCCAGACTCAAATTTCCATACATTTCAGACACTACAGCTAAATGGATAACTTTCCCATCCCCACCCCACTCCCCAAGGACAAGAAAGACAGTTTTCCTCTGATGCTTCCATTTCCAAAAAACTCAGAGCAGGAATTTACTAATCAGACATGAAGATTTTGCTCCCACAAGAAAGCACTGACCACATTTTTTTGCTGTGTGTTATCAGAGAGCCCCAGAGCTCAAACAAAGGACCCATGTAGCAAACAAAGGCCCCAACTCAGTGCCCCCAGGCATGGATTTCTCTGGGTTTACAACATTTGAGATTCACTGGGCTTCCTGAATCTGTTTATGTCTTTTGCCCAGTTTGATGAGTTTTCAGCTATTGTCTCTTCAAACATTTTCTTCTGCAATCCATTCTTTCTCTTCTCCTTCTGAGACTCTATAACACAAAAGTTAGACCTTTGACTTTGTCCCACAGATCCCTAAGGTTCTCTTCACTTTCTCATTTTTCTCTCTGCTGTACAGATTGGATAGTTTCTAGTGGTCTACCTTCAAATTCACTGACTTTCCTCCATCATCACTGTGCTATTGAGTCCAACCAAAAAATACTTCATTTTGGTTATTGTATTTTTCAAGTGTAAAATTTTCATTTGGTTCTTCTTTGTCTTTCCTTTTCTCTGGGAAGCACTCTAACTTTCCATTCACTTCAAGAGTATTTTCCTTTGTATTTGGAACATTTTTATAATAGCTGCATTAAAGACTTTGGTAATTCCAACATCTGTGTCCTCTGGCATTAACATCTACCATTGTCTTTTCCCATGTGAGTTGAGATTTTCCAGTTCTTTTTATGCTGAATATTTGGAATGATATGAGACTATGGGCCTTATTTAAATCCTGTGCAGAATATTGATATTTTTGCTTCATTTTATTTATTTGAGAGAGAGAGAGCACGCGTGAGTGGGGGGCAGGGGCAGAGGGAGAGACGGTGCCTGCCTGAGGTGCAGGCAGACGCTTAAATGACTGAGCCACCGAGGTGCCCCAATATTTTTGTTTTAGCAGACAGTTGATGAGGTTTCATTCAGGTCACAATTGCTAACCATCATTCTGTACTTTGAGATTTCAATATTTGCTTGATTTTTAGAGACTTTGCTGTACTATTCAGATCTGTTCTGCAGATGTACTGCACAGTGGCTAGTCTGGGATGTGGAAGATGCTTGTCCCAGAGTTTGCTTCTCTAAGTCAGACCCACACATGCACGTGTGCAGTGCATAAAAAATGTAAGGGGATCACTTTCCTGAGCTCCTTTCTCTGTCGTCTTTCCAGTTCTCTCTTGTTTCCTGGGACTGCCCTCCAGCTGGAAGTTACTCCATTCTGCCAACTACTTCACACATGTATGCTGGGCATGGGGCCACATAATGGGAGGAAAGAGAGAGACAAAAAGCACCAGGGTTTCTTCCCACCCTCTTGGAGACTAATAACCACTTTTAAAAAGGGATTTCAACTGAAACACTTGTGTGCTTGCATGCAGCTATACTATGCCTGAAATTACCCAGTAAAGAATGGTTTGTTGTTGTTGCTGCTGCTGCTGTTGTTTTCTAAATCGTGGAGCTCGATTGGAAATGGTATTGTGCATGTAGGCCATAGTCCAGTGGTGGCTCCAGAATTTCTATATATAGGAGGATTTAGGGACAATGGTCCAACAGGAAGAAGGCTGGGGCTCTTCAAAGCTGTATTTGCACACATACTGGGTTCATACTGGTTTGACTTACCTGGTAAACAGTTGGGTAACTGAAAGCCATTTGTTCCTAGATTATATGTTATTTCATTAGTATATGGGGAGACATATCTTCCCAAATACTTTCCAAAACCCAAAGGAACTCAGAAGATAGGTGAGTAAAGTAAATTCAGTTAGAAAATGACTTTTTAATAATTTTAATGCAAACAACGTACTTTTCAAAATCTTTCAAGATCAAGCCAATTTTCATTTTTTGTAAAGTACACTGCAAACTAAACAATAAGCATGTTGCTAGAAAGCAGAATTTAAGATAAATCACATTTTAAGTTCATTGGTAGAGTTCTTTAAAAATCATATGGTAGGGCGCCTAGGTGGCTCAGTGGGTTAAAGCCTCTGCCTTTGACTTAGGTCATGATCTCAGGGTCCTGGGATGGAGGCCCGCATTGGGCTCCCTGCTCGGCGGGGAGCCTGCTTCCTCCTCTCTCTGCCTGCCTCTCTGCCTACCTGTAATCTCTCTCTCTATGTCAAATAAATAAATAAAATCTTTAAAAAAATAAAAATAAAAATCATATGGTAAAGACTTATATAAAATGAGTAATTACTTCCTCATAGATCCTTGGTGGAAATATACATTAAATTTAGGAAATAATTATTCATATAGTGGTTTGTGTAAGGTTTCCCGGTAGCCCTCCCAGTAACGGCGGATGAAACAAAGCACCAGACGAATAGGCACGAGGGGAGATTTTTAATAGAGATGCCCTCGGGCGAGGTTCCGCGACTCCGAGAGAAGGGAGTCGGGGAAGTCGCACCTGGGGAGGATGCGCACGGGTTTTTATGGGGTGTGGGCGGAACAGGGGAACATGACCGTAATTGGTAGGAGATTGGATGGAGTTCAGCCCTCGGTTTCCCGCCGAAGCTCTGGCCTTGGCGGTCTTTTGAGAGTGGAAGCTGATTAGAGGGGGGCGGGGCGGTGAGACAGTAGGGCAGCTGCCGTCTTGTGGCCTCCTCAGTTCCCCGGACCCTGTCGGCCCAACAGTTTGCAATTCTTTGTTTTGCTTTTAAAAAGGGGGAAGTGCATCATGATTTCCCTAAAACCTTGTTGCCCAGTAAATCAGTAGACCTTTGGTTTTCCGAGGCCACATAACGAAAGAGCTCGCCGAGCAGCATAGGGAGCAGGTGAGCCACATCAGATTGTCACACTCTGTCCCCAGCCTGTCCTCATTTGTGCCACAATGTCCTCACATTTCTAAAATGAAGGTAGACTTGTCCATCCAAGCCAATCATTACTCCATTTCCCCATAAGGTATTTTGTGGACTGAGAAGACATCTGTCCTTAACCTGACTGCTTGTCAATTTAATGACAGAGTATGGCTTAGTGGGGAGCACTAGTCTAGGAGTGGGTCTACCCAGATCTCTTTCCCATTCTGTCATGAAAAGAGCCTTCACCACCTGAACTTCAGCTTCATCACTGCAAACTGAGAGTGTAGAACTAGATACTCCTTTCCAACCCACCCCATTCTGGGATCCCATGAAAAAATTCATTAGAAAATAATCACCCAAATAGCAAACATTCTCCAAACAAACCTGGATTAAACATCATCAATGTGTTCTTTTCACAGACGGGACATGAAAGCTTTTGGTGTGCACGTTTCATGTATTGAACCAGGATTATTCAAAACAGGATTATCAGATCCAATAAAAGCCACTGAAAAAAAACTCGCCATTTGGAAGCATCTGTCTCCAGATATCAAACAACAGTATGGAGAAGGTTACATTGAAAAAAGTAAGTCTCTGGGTAGACCCAGGGTTCCTCTGAGGTTCATTGTCATGAGAAACATGAAGGAGACTCAAATAAAAATGAAAAAATGAGGTTTTGCTCATAATATGTCAATAGGGAGATAGAATATGTATTAAAGATCCCTATTAATCCCAGTGACATCTCTTACTTCAAGTGTTTACAAACATTAACTGAGCATTTACCAAGTGCCAAGTTCTATACTAAGTTTCTTATGAATTCTACATTTTACTCCTCAAAAGAGCCAGAGGAGTAGTGAGCAGAGGCTTGGAAAGATGAATGTTCTACATACACCTGTACAACTCCTCCCGGTCATGCCCAGACTAGAGCCCAGTCTTCACTTCTACGCAAGCCTCCTCTTTTTGGTAAACACCAACCACTCACTGAACATTGGTCAAGGATTTATGGAGGTTACAAAATATCAAGACTCAGACTCTGACCCTTAACCAGCTTAGTCTAGTTGAGGAGAAAAAGTAACCAGGTGAGATTGTAAAACAGTGAGACTGTTCAGAATGCAAGAAAATTGATCCTATAATTCTTAGACAGACCCTGATAGCCCAGAAGGGGTGCTAGCCAGTACAATCTCTAATTACCCAAAGGAATTCAGAACTGGATGAAATCATTGCTGGTCAATGGCCTTTATAAGACAGGTCAGGTTCGAGTAAGGCCTAAAGGCCAGGAAGGAATTATCTGGGTGGAAGCCTTCCAGAGCAGGAATGCATGGGGAGCGGAGATGGAAGGTGAAGCAGCATAAGTCAGATTGAGTCAGGGATGGAGAAATAACAGATTAGAGTATGATGACTACGTATAGTGAACATTTGGTACTTGTCACCATTCTAAGTGCTTTACATGGACTGTCTCATTTTAAATGCCCAAACAAACCCTATGAAGTAGATATTCCCTGAATTGTCTAGAAACAGAGGCACAGAGAAGCAACCTGCCCAGTGCTGCACAGTTAGTGGAAGAACTGGCTTTGAACCCAGACAGCCTGACTTTGCCATTTAGTCTTGCGCGCTGCACTATAATGGGAATGAGGTATTAAGGAGCTGGTGGAACTTCCTGTACCGGGTCTCCACCTCCACCTCAAACTTCCTGGGCCTGTTAAAGCTTAGTCCACATTCCTTAAACACTTACTGAGTTCCTGCTTTAAGGCAAACAGGGAGCCACCTAACTTTGTGTCACTGTAACCTCGAAACTCTGATCCCGCCTCTTCACCTGCTGGGTTTAGTGAGACAGCCAACTGTGGCAAGGTTCAAGGCCCGGGATTTTTCAAAAGGGGGCCAAGAGCCAAGTCAGATCCACCTGGGGAGGTTTTTAGTATGACAGACTCCCCAGCCACCTGACCCCACTGCACGTGCATGCACACGCACATGCACACACACGCGCACACACATCAATGAGAACATCTGGTTTCATAAACCTCCCAGTCCTATCATGTCACTAGATGCTGAGAACAACAGCTGTTAAACACTTGTTTCTCACTCATTACCAACTCTGAAATTCTAAGTAGGTTCAGAAATAAGGGCACCTGGGTGGCTCAGTCAGTTAAGCATCTGCCTTTGGCTCAAGTCATGATCCCAGGGTCCTGGGATCAAGCCCCACATCAGGCTCCATTCTTAACAGGGAGTCTGCTTCTCCCTCTCTTCCCTGCTCATGTTGTTTCTGTCTCTATCTCTCAAATAAATAAATAAAATCTTTTTAAAATCCCTCATTTAAAAGAGCTTTCTCTATTTGACATTAACATTGATTCTTTCTAAGTGCCTATGAGTAGATCATCAACTTCCATCTCAAAATTATTTTTGACTTGGCCCCTGGCTCAGGTGTCCCCTCTCAGAAGTACCAAAAGGCTTTGAGCCCAATTTTGCACTTGTTGTTTTTAATAGTTTTTTTAAACTAGGTCTTGAACATCAGCCAGACTCAAAGTTCCCAAGCAGACCACGAATTTAAGCTCACCTTTCTTCATTTCCCGAGCTATAGTTGTGAAAGTTTAAAATATCCACTAAGACTTGTAGGTAATCTCAGTTAGGTTCTTTGAACAACTTGTGGCTACTGGGGTCTGAAGTTGAAAAGGAGATTTAAAATCATAGATTTTCTCTTGAAAAGACACAACTCAGGTATGTTTTAAGAACACCAAAGGCATGCTCTGAGCCATTACCAATCTTCTGATGAAATACCTGCTTCTTTAAAACTATCCTAGTGCGTTACTCAAGCATTTCAGTTGCCTGATCACCAAGATATGTTTAGCTTTCTGAGTCAAGACTTTTGGGGATGATTCCCTCTTTATTCACCGAATTACAGACACACAGTACATGAGTGTGCATGCACACACATCCACACGCACACAGCCCCTCCCCATTTCCTAGGCATATAGTAGTCTCTTAAAACAAAGTTAGAATCAAACCTGTAACATTTTTGGGCTCTGGGGCCTCATAGACTTTATAAAGTATCTTTTTCTCATTGCTTTAAAGTAGTGCTTCTCAAAGTCTGGTCCCTGGACCAGCACCATCAGCATCACCTGGAAACTTGATAGAAATGCAAATTATTGGGTCCCACTTCACACCTACTGAGTCAGAAGCTGGTGGTGGGACCCAGCCACTGGGCTTTAACAAGCCCTCCAGGAGATTCTGCTGCCCACTCAAATTTGAGAGCCAATGGTCTAACGAAAACATTGCTGCATCCTTTTCTGAGAAACAGATAGAAACCCACAACAAGGGGCCTCAATTCGTAACAGTGAATTAAAATAAATTTTCACATACACACAGCCTCCCCTTTACACCCGGGCCTCACACACTCCTTTCCCCCTTCTTCCAAAGAGTACATGTACTTTTGTCTCTTTCTACAGGTCTAGACAAGCTGAAAGGCACGTCTTCCTTTGTGAACGTGGACCTCTCCCTGGTGGTGGAGTGCATGGACCACGCACTCACAAGTCTCTTCCCGAAGACCCATTATGTTGCTGGAAGAGATGCCAAGACCTTCTGGATACCTCTGTCTCACATGCCGGCAGTTTTGCAAGACTTTTTATTGTTGAAGCAGAAAGTAGAGCTGGCTAATCCCAAGGCAGTGTGACTCAGCTGACAACAAAAGCCTACCCCCAGGCTATGAGATTGGCTGCTTTCAAGGACACATCTCCTTTTTGGTCTCATTCCTTACCTAATCCAACCTAGACTCATTTAGATCATTTAGATCATGCTTCTTTTGATAAATTAGGGGTCCCACCCACACAGGGAATGTCCCAGGGTCCCTTTTTAAGCCTTCTTTGAAAAGAAGGGCAGCAATGACCTATCCCATAAAGGGCCATCATGGCACCTGCCCAGTATTTAAGTTTTGTCTGCTTAATATGATGTAAGGGAAATTGAAAGCCTTTCCCACCCAAAATGATCTCTACCACTGCCAGCCCCATGCTTCTAGCCCCCACCCTTTGAACTCCAGAATGTTAACTATTTGTCCCATATCAAAATGTTCAGAGAGAAGTAAAATACTTTCATGAGTGGATTGGATATCTTATTTTGCTGAGAAGACTCTGAAGGACTGGAACTTTTTTTTGTAAGCCGTGGTGGGTCAGGGGAGGAAGGGGTGAAGGAGCATCATGTGACTGGTGTAAACTAAGAGGAGCAGAGAAACACTAGGTAGGATTGCAAGTAGGAGGGTAGGGAAAGAGCCGAAGGACAAGAAGACTGGAAAGAAGAAACAAGTATAGAAGTGGAAGGAGGGATAGTCCCAGACAACCCTGACTGTTCTAGAGGGAGCTGTGGAGGGTGAACAGCCTCGTCAAGGCCACCATGAACACGGATGCCCACACAGTTGTCTCTGGAAAGCTGGTAACAACAGAGTAACCAGTCGTTCCAAAGAAGGAAAACAGGGTACTCATGTAACTACGGTGATTGTAAGTATAACAAGACCCAGAATATCTGAAACAACTTACACCCAAGATGGTTGGAAAGCCTGTACTTGTGGTGTCTCTGAAGCCCAATGAAGACACAGAGCTAAATTAAGACTCTTTGGCCTACAGTTACAGTGACAGTAGGTCTGCTCCTTGCTTATATTCATGGTCCTAGATTGGACTGACCCTGGCCCCACACCTCCTCCAAAAACAAGTTCTCTACACGGATGCTTCCCCAGATATCAGCACCTAGTATCACTCAGGTAGGTTGGTTGAAGATTCACATGAAAAAGCCTGAAGTGTCAAAATTCAATATTTGTTGCTAAATAATATAGGGTGAAAGAGCCAGAAAAATTATATCATGTACACACACACACACACACACACACACACACACACATTGTGAAGAAAATATTTAATATCTGCTGCACAAAACCATACCCATTTGAAGAGATCAGTAATTCTATTCATTTTTATTCATCTTTCTGGAAACATCTGTTTATGAGGTAGTCTCCTCCTTTCACATTTACAATGTATTAATGACTTTAAAAAACCAAATTTCCAATGGTATTAGTCCACCTGGACATATATGTCATTATTCTAAGGAAAAACACACCCATCTTTTTGCATCAAAATGAAGAAAATCACAGCAAGAACCAGAAGAATTCTCAGGCAAAGTTATCTAAACTATTGTCACTACCAACCCGTGAAGTCATCTCCATCTTAGTCAAGCCCCACTGACAGTTCACCTTTTAGATCTCTGATTTCTTCTTGTTGCAAGTAACGGCTGCGGGTTAGGGAACCCTAGTACATCTTGTCCTTGGAGCTGAAGTTCATCAACATTGTTTGCTGAGACTCTTCCTTCTCACCTTGAATTCCCAGGTCCTGGCTTCGTTACACTGTTTTAAAAATGTCTGGCCCACTGCTCCCTGATCTTCCTGACAAGAGTTTTAAAATCTGCAGTAACCTGCTTTGCTGAACTTTCAACCATTCCATTGGAATGGAATTAGGTTGGGTCTACCTAATGGTGTTACTTTCTTTGTTTCACCTGGACCTGAGGTCTGTGCTCATTTCTCCAAGTAACTACAAGTGGCAGATCCCTGTTTCATTCAATCCAAAAGTGTTCTATTTAAATTAATGCTCCCAAATATGATAGCATCTCAAAATAAAATCAAATATATTCACCCACGCAACCTTTAAAGCTTTTAAAACTAAATGAGAAGGTGGCAGTATTTGGAATATAAAGATACAGTCTCAACAAAAGCACAAGACCTGGAAGAAAGGGAAGGAGAGAGGAAGGGAGGGGCATCAGAAGGTCACTGCTCCAGGAGTCTGAGGTACACCTGCCTAGACTCTCTCTATCTCACCATCACTTCTGATATTCTCTGTACTCTTGGGAAAATACCATATTTTTATCTATACTATTTGGGAGGACATATACTGGACATTCTGCTAAGTCCTGGCCAGTAATGAACGACATGATCCCTTCTTCCATAGAGCTTATTAGAATCCAAAAGCTGAGGCCACTACTTGAGATGCCTTAGAGGAGCTTCTCCAGGAATCTATGGTCAAGCTAAATTGAGACGTTGTCTTTCTACCACCTCTTGTTTATGGGGCTCTTTCCTCACTTAGTTTGGAGGCACGAGGAGAACCTCCCAGACTTTTCCTCTGATCTGATCTAAAAAAATCCCACCATGTCCCCTGGAGATCTATCTGGATACCCACAAGGTATTCATATCTGGAGTTCCTATCTCTCTCGCCCCCCCACCCACCCC
>LNAC01000135.1:1856863-1963385 GCA_002007465.1 Ailurus styani
GCCCCCCCACCCTTTTCCAGGCAAGCACCAACTCCTATCGATTTGATCTTCTAAGGAGATCTCTCAAGTCTACTACTTTTCTTCTCCAAGGCAATCATCTGTTCAAGCTTTCATCATCTCTTATCTCAACAATAGTATATCTACCCTTGTATACTTTCAATGATTTCTCCCCACTGCAGTCAGAATTATTCAAAATTCAAATCTGATTATTCTACTCTTTTTCCCACCACCACTTTCTTAAACCCTTTAACGTGTTCTCATTGCATTTTGGCTAAGGACTAAAATGCATTATGTAAATGACATTGTCCCAGCCCTCCTCATTAGCCTCATTTTAGGCTATTCTCCTCTTCAGCTAGCCCTCTCAGACACTTTGCCCATGCTCTTGCCTAGGAAGTTTCCGTTTTACCTGCTTATCTAGTTTCTTTATCCTGTAGATCTCAGCCTTTTCCTCAGGGAAGCCTGTACAGTTCCAAACTCTGACTACAGTCTTTGTATCCCAGCTTGGTTTCTCTCTTGTACAGGACCCTTATCACAATCTGTCATTACATATTGGTGTGATTAGTTAATATGAGTCTCCCCAACCAGACTTTAAGTTTCATGAAATCAGGAACCATGATGCTTTGCTTATCTTTCTATTCCCTTGCCTAGCACAGTGCTGGCACACAGACCACTATTCAAATATATTTACTGAATGAATTTAGAAATCAGTCTATATGAGCCTTTCTGACTAGGGGGAAATCTATCACTTAAGATAGGGCTTGCCAATCCCATTGATTGTACTATTAAAAAGTCAGTTCGATTAAAATCCTGTAACTTCCTTAAGCCATTGACTACTTCCACAAGGGCTCCCTACCTCTGGTTTTTCTATAACGCTCCCTTCGGAAACTAGTCTCCATGGTGATTTATGATCTGTTGGTCCCAAGACGCTATGAAGGAACCTCTGTCCATGTTGAGCCTTTCTGGGCTCAGTGGTCACAGAACAGGAAGCATCAGGAATCCACTTTCATCCACTTCTCTACCTGTAGGATGAAATGGCCAAGCAATCCAGGCTAAAGAGAACCACTTCAATTTAAAATCTCTCCAGGGGTGCTTGGGTGGCTCAGGTAGTTAAGTGTCTGACTCTTGATTTCAGCTCATGTCATGATCCCAGGGTTATGAGGTGGGGCTCTGTGCTAGGTGTTGAGTCTGCTTATGATTCTCTCTCTGACCCTCCCCCCTCTGAAAAATAAAACAAAATAAAATAATAAGATAATATAATATAATAAATTAAATCTTTCCAGAAACCCATAACTTCCTTGAGCAACCCAGCCATATTTAATAAAGACAACAGCCAGGAGCTTCTAAGAAAACTGACCAATTTTGGCTTTATTCTCTATCAATCCCAATAATTCTCAGGAATATCAGAGATCAGAGTCCCATCAGTATGGAGGAAATAGTTAAACAGTCTCAAAATGGAAAGCTGTGTAATATATAGAAATTATTTGTAACAATCTAAACTAAGCCACAGTTTATAAGGATAATGCTGGTCAACAATTTCATGAATTTTTGCCTGTTAAAAAATAAGACAATTCTGTTGATATCCATAATACTGACATTCTTCCTCAACTCTGTGACTCATTTTCAAAAAGAAAATATGAATAATTTCCATCCTACTATATATATGAGGCACTAAAATAGCCAGGGCTCTAGTGCAGATTCTAGTTTAGCTGAATCTCCAAGCTCTTTTTGCACACAGCACCTGCCCGAGAAAGGACCAGATCACAGCTCTTGCCTGATTAGTCCCTAGAAATAAATAGCACTCTGGCCTGAAATGGGTCAGGCAAGGCAATGTAGCATTCTGTCACATTCTACAACCAGCAACTGCCCTGAACAGTTCCATTTAAGTCCCTTTTGAGAAATTGGACATAGAAAGGGTTCCACTATAGACACATAGCATAAGCCCTGGGCAAAAACCATTCAGTCCTATACGAGGTTGGGGGTGAGGGGTGCTAATTACTCTCAGCCACCTGGTTTTTGTTCTTAGATATGGCAGCTGGAACTTGAGTATGATGCCACCCAATGAATAGCAGTACCTGGGTTTTGGATTAGTAATCCAAGCAAACTAGCTTCCCACAGGTATAATAAGAAAATATTAACAATGGTTATTTAACACTTAGTATGTGTCAGGTTCTTAATGCATTTGGATATCTCACAAATTATTTCATCTAACCCTAACCATATCTCAGGTATGTTTTGCTGTTGTTACTGTTGTTTCATTTGTTTGTTTTTAAAACGGTAAGATCCATTCTCTTAAGCGAAGTGTACAACACAGTATTGTAAGTGTAGTCACAATGTTGTACAGCACATCTCTAGAACCTAGTCATTTGACATAAATGAAGTTTTGTTCTGGTTGAACAGCAACTCCCCATTTCCCCTGCCTCCAGGTCCCTGGAGGGGACCTACCATTCTACTCTCTGCTTTTTTGAGCTGGAGTATTTTATATACCTCATGTAAATGGAATCATGCAGTATTTGTCCTTCTGTGACTGGCTTACCTGACTTAGCATACTGTCCCCCAGGTTCATCCATGTCGTTATGTATGGAAGAATTAGTTTCTTTGTAAGGCTAAATAATCTTCCATTGTCAGTATATACCACCTTTTCCTTGTTGGTTTATCTGTTGGTAGACATTTATGTTGTTTCTATATGTGGGCTATTGTGAATAGTGCTACAATGAATATGGGAGTGCATATACCTCTTTGAGATCCTGATTGTAATTCTTTTGGATAAAAACCCAGAAGTGAGATTCTTGGATGATATGATATTTCTTTTTTTAACTTTTTGAGGACCCTCCATGCTGTTTTCCATAGCAGCTTCTCTCTTTTGTATTCCTGCTGACAGTGCACAACGGTTTCAAGTTCTCCACGTCCTCATCAATGCTTACCTTTTGCTTTCTTGATAATTGACACCCTAACAAGTATAAGTTGATACCTCACTATAATTTTGATTTGCATTATTTGATCATCAGTGACTAGTGATGTTGAGCATCTTTTCATTTACCTCTTGGCTATTTGGATATCTTCTTTGAAGAAATGTCTATTCAAGGCCTTTGCCCATTTTTTTTTTGGTATTTTTTTCTTTTATTTTTTCAGTGATCCAAGATGCATTGTTTATGCACCACACCCAGTGCTCCATGCAATACATGCCCTCCTTAATACCCACCACCAGGCTCACCCACCCCTCCACCCTCTTCCCCTCCATAACCCTCAGTTTGTTTCTCAGAGTCTCTCACAGTCTCTCATGGTTCATCTCCCCCTCCAATTTACCCTGATTCACTTTTCCTTTCCTTCTCCTAAAGTCCTCCATTTTATTCCTCATGTTCCACAAGTAAGTGAAACCATATAATTGACTTTCTCTGCTTGACTTATTTCACTCAGCATAATCTCCTCCAGACCCGTCCATGTTGATACAAAAGTTGGGTATTCATCCTTTCTGATGGCTGAGTAATATTCCATTGTATATATGGACCACATCTTCTTTATCCATTCATCTGTTGAAGGGCATCTCGGCTCTTTCCACAGTTTGGCGATTGTGGACATTGCTGCTATGAACATTGGGGTACATATGGCCCTTCTTTTCACTACATCTGTATCTTTGGGGTAAATACCCAGTAGTGCAATTGCCGGGTCATGGGGTAGCTCTATTTTTAATTTTTTGAGAAATCTCCACACTGTTTTCCAAAGTGGTGCACCAACTTGCTTTCCCACCAACAGTGGAAGAGGGTTCCCCTTTCTCCACATCCTCTCCAACACTTGTTTCCTGTCCTGTTGGTTTTTGCCATTCTAACTGGTATAAGGTGGTATCTCAATGTGGTTTTGATTTGAGTTTCCCTGATTGCTAATGATGAAACATAGACCAATGGAACATAGTGGAGAGTCCAGATATGGACCCTCAACTCTGTGGTCAAATAATCTTTGACAAAGCAGGAAAAAATATCCAGTGGAAAAAAGACAGTCTCTTCAATAAATGGTGCTGGGAAAATTGGACAGCTATGTATAGAAGAATGAAACTTGACCATTCTCTCACACCATACACAAAGATAAACTTGAAATGAATGAAAGACCTCAATGTGAGGCAGGAATCTATCAAAATCCTAGAGGAGAACATAGGCAGTAACCTCTGTGACATCGGCCACAGCAACTTCTTTCAAAACACGTCTCCAAAGGCAAAGGAAACAAAAGCAAAAATGAACTTTTGGGACTTCATCAAGATAAAAAGCTTCTGCACAGCAAAGGAAACAGTCAACAAAACAAAGAGGCAACCCACGGAATGGGAGAAGATATTNCAAAATGAAGAGGCAATCCATGGAATGGGAGAAGATATTTGCAAATGACGCTACAGATTTCCAAGATCTATAAAGAACTTCTCAAACTCAACGCCCAAAAAACAGATAATCATGTCAAAACATGGGCAGAAGACATGAACAGACACTTCTGCAAAGAAGACATACAAATGGCCAACAGACACATGAAAAAATGTTCATCATCACTAGCCTTTGCCCATTTTTTAATCAGGTTACTAGTTTTTTGTTATTGAGGTGAAGAAGTTTTTATATATTTTGGATATTAGATATGTTCTTTAGAGTTGAAGAAATGAAGTCATGGAGAGGTGGACAATTTGCCCAAGCTCATACTGCTTATAAGTATGGGCCAGGGTTCAAACCTGACCTCTCTGATGTCAGAGCTCCCACTCAGAACCACTGAGCTCCACTATATAGAAATGGGCTTTCTAGAAACAGGGCTTTTCTTCATGAGCAAAAATACAAACAATTATCTCCATACTTTACAAATTCCAGTGCTCATTCTGAATGAGATAAACAGAAGTATCTGACTGGGAAACTCTCCAAGTTCTCAAGTCTTGTGTGGGCTCCCTCCCCACACTGGCCACTCTTTACTTCCAAAGTGGAATTGAATCTGATCTGAGTTCTGTCCCCCAGAGGAGCACTTTTTATCACTGATTTAGATGAAGACACAGGGGCAGGTTTATTAACGCACCAGGGGAATACCTAAGAAGATCGAATCTGGGTTTAAAATCTGAGTTCTAACGATGGGCTAATAAGAGTAAATGATACAGAGAAAGATGCGGGGCTCTTCTGTGGTTCCAAAAAAAAAAAAAAAAAAAAAAAAGCAAGCACGGCATTCAGAGCCATGTTGTGGAAATACTGAGGCATTTTATGCAATAGTCAGCTCAAAGCAAGTCAAAGGTGTGATGTAATGGTATGATGTAACTGCTCACCCCCACCTGCCACTCCTGCAGGGAAAAAGTAAGTGATGCTTTGATCTGGTTTAAATTTTAAATTTGCAACATATAGAGGAAGGTTGGTGATAGCTGTGTACTCTCAACTGCTCAGAGCCTAGGAAAATGTTGCCTTCACTGTTGGAAACCCCAGTCTCTTACAGTCACAGACATTCTGAAGAGGAAGAGGAAGAGGAAGCCAGGAGATCAAGGTTACCTGAAGATCAGCTTAGCAGAAGGAGAGCTAAAGACTCTGGAGTTACTTTAAAGAAGAGTCTGTGAAATAGGGGACAGGGAAGCCACTTGAAGGATCCTCCCTGTGAAGCAGAAATTGACCTCATTCCAGGAGGCATAGAATGGTAGGGCCAGGGTCATGGATGGAAGTTATGTAGAGTTCAAGTTCAACACCATATAAAGGAGGAATTTTTTGCCAAGGAGAGCTTGACTGAAGCACAAGCATGGCTGGTAGACAGTCACAGGCAGGACAGCCATTGGGATGGAGATGCTGGAGAAGGCATTCGAGTGGGGCCAGGGTGACCGACTTGCTTGACATCTCAAGACTCTCACAAACTTAAGATTCTATAATTGGGGCAAGGGGTTTTTCCCAGATATTACACATGCAAGTGCATGGACAGCTAAGACCTTCCAGTCCCTAAAGCCTGACAGAAAAATAGGCCAAATGCTTCTCACCCAACTTCACAGAAGTTCTGAAACTTCATTTCTTCAAGCCTTGAAATCTCACCTTAACCTGACAAGGACAAAGGAGACAGGTGCTCAAAGCCACATTTATAGACTTCCAGATGAACTTAGACCATACTCCAGACAGTGCCCAGAGGCAGCCCCAGGGCCAGCACAGGGAAGGACTGGCTGCAAGGAGCTTGGAATCTGTGTGTGCTTGACTAGTTTCATTGTACATGTGCAGTTATCTGAAACATGGACTGACTTTTCAAAATGGATATGGCTTAAATAAATAAAGCTGTGCAAAGACTATACAGTGAGAACCTCATTTTCCTCTCACCAGACCTCTAGTCCTTAGCTAGGAGCTTCTTGTGTATCTTTCCTGGGACGTGTAGATAAATATTAATACATAGATATCCTCCTTGCACTTATTCTTCAACAAATGGTAGCAGTGCTAGATTCTACAGATTTTTTGTACTTTTCTCAATAATATGCTCAAATTTCAATGAACAAGAGAGTAGCAATATTTAAAACAAATGCTTACAGTTTTCTTTTTAAATCTGGCCCAGCCTGAGGCAATAGACAGCTCTGATTCCATCATTTTACTTCTCCAGTACTTGACTTAACTAGTGTATAAAGTCATTAAATCATGGTGCTATTATTCTTTCATTAAATATATCTTAAATTTTGTATTTCCTACACCCTTGTTTCTTCTCTAATTTAATGCAGGACTGATTTTTACCCTGGATAAAAGAAGAAAGGAGATAATGGCTTTGATTATAAGCAGTTCTTAAGAGTATAACGCTGTTTATCAACACTAGTGGTTACAAGTGGATTCTCCAATGCATTAGTAAGTGATTCTGAAGGTAAGTTGCTCCTCTATGAGAGGTTAATTAACTCTTTTAGGAAACCAATTAAAAAACATTGCAGCCTCTTTTGGGGGACATCTGATTCCCAAATGATCTTTGATTCACTGAGAGTCTTTTACACATCATCAACAGTCAAGGGATTCTAAAAGTTAGCCACTGACTAAAACCTTCTTTTCCTTTATTTCTTTATTGCTTAAACCTGTCCTTTCTATTTTTGTGGATGAGTACCCAGAGATCTATGTACTCGACTATCGGCTAAAAGTAGCATTTGAGGCATTAACAAAGTTGCCCGGTTTGATTCCAAAAGCTAACCCTCCTGGAGAGATCTCTGTTAAGTAAACCACTTCCCTGCTGTCGGGAAATGGAGTCATAATGCTGACCATTACTTTGAAATGACAGGGGGGGGGCTGTCATGGATTCAATTCTGTCCCCCCACAAAAATAGCTATGCTGGAGCCCCAGGACCCCAGAATGTGACCTTATCTGGAGACAGGGTCTTTACAGAGGTGATCAAGCTCAAGTGAGGTCACTAGGTTAGGCCCTCATCCAGTATGACTGGTGTACTTATAAAAAGGAAAATTTGGACACAGAGACGAGCACACCTCGAGGGAAGACAATGTGAAGAGACACGGGAAGAAGACAGCCATCTACAAGCCAAGGAGAGAAGCCTGGACCAGAGCCTTCCCTCAGCCATTGGGAGGAACCAATACTGCCAACACCTTGATTTCAGAATTCTAGCCTCCAGAAGAGGGAGACAATAAACTTCTGATGTTTAAGCCAAAGTTTGTGCTACTTTGTTACAGAACCATATGATGGTATTAACGTGGCACTGTTTGGGCAAAATTATGGAGTAAAGCAATCCTTACGAGCTCATCTTGTCCTCCTTCTTGCTTCTAAGCATCCTTCCCAGATGAATACCTTTTCAAAACTGTGATAAATCTGCCTAGAAGTGCTTCGCAAGTGGTTAAGAACAAAGACTCTTGGATCAAGCTGCTGGAGTCAAAACCCAGCTCTGCCCTTAGCACTGGCTTTACCATCGGCAGGTACTTAATTTCTCTAAACCCTAGAGGACTTCCAGGTGGAACTCTATAGAGTTCCTTATCTATAGACTGGGGATAACAAGAGTACCCACCTCAGATAGTTACAAGAATAAAATTAGTAAATGCATGCCAAAGCTTAGCACAATGCTCAATAAATGTTAGCTGTTGTTATTGTTTAATTGTTGGCACCTTCTCAAATTAGCTGAGGCTCATGACAGAACTTAGCTGTAGGCCAGCCCCATCTTGGCCTGTTATTTGAATGAATTGGCCAGAGACAAAGACAAGAGCAATTGCCCGATTTTTGTTCTTCCCAGTTTTATAAGTTAAGTGTGACAAGAAGGGATTGGATTCACAGCAGAGCACTCAGAATGATGAAAGGGAGAAGAACCAGGACCTGTGGGGGGAAAAACCGTCACACAAAACATCCTTTGGTCACGATTTGTCTCCATACCCACTCTGCCTACCTGAGGCACTGTGACAAAGATGGAGGACTGGCCGGACAAGGTCCCCAGTTACTTGACGTGTGTTAGAACTGGAGTAGCAGAGTTGCAAGGCCCTTCAGACCTCTGACTTATCTTCTAAAAAAAAAAAAAAAAGGAACAGACGCCCTGAAAGATAGGGAGACTGAAACAAGATTATCTGTCATTTGCCCAAAACAGAGCAAGGCTCAGATAAGACATGGGTTTCTTCTCTGGTGAGAAAGATAAGAGAAGGAAGACTGACCTATAGAGATCTAAGAACTCCACCATCATCATTCCTAAAGAGTTGCAGAAATGAGATGATGATAGTGATATTACCAAATATTGAGCAACTACTGCATGCGTGGCACTGTGTTAATTATTTTGCATGCATGAGTAGCTCATTTAATCCTCACACAACAAGCTTGCCCTGCACCGTGGTTATGGAGAAGACTAGAGCTTAGGTAGGATACTCCTCTTATGCAGTGTCGGAAGCTAGGGGGCAGCAGTCAGGACGATCCGCTCCCACTTCAGACAACCTCTCCTAGAGGCAGCCACCAGCAACAGATGCTGCTAAGGGTCCATCTTGCTCTCTGCATATACATTTTTAGAACGTCTAAGCCTTAGCAATGAGAAGTCTTACCTTTCATGAGTGAAGCAGATTCACTTGGTCTTCCAAATAGAGTTTTGAACTATGAAAACTATCATCAGAAATAACCACCACAATCATCTTGATGTGAGAGCAGGTTCTTATACAAAATCTTTGGTGAATTTAGGCCTGAAATCCTTTGTGCCACCATAAATTAGCTGAAATTGTTGTTCTTCTCCTAGGTAATGACATAGCATTTTCCCCTTGAATTTTTTTGGCACTGTGTAATGAAACACAGTGAAAACGGCAGGAAATGTTGTGGTTGGGTTTGAACTTGAGCCATCACACTCAACATGAACACTGCGACAAGGGTACTGTGGTATAAAAAAGAGAAATGGGGGTGGGCGCCTGGGTGGCTCAGTGGGTTAAAGCCTCTGCCTTCCGCTCAGGTCATGATCTCAGGGTCCTGGGATTGAGGCCCGCATTGGGCTCTCTGCTCAGTGGGGAGCCGGCTTCCTCCTCTCTCTTTGCCTGCCTCTCTGCCTACTTGTGATCTCTCTCTGTCAAATAAATTAATAAATAAGTAAAAAATCTTTAAAAAAAAAGAGAAGAAATGGGGGTGACATCATTGGGAGGTCCAGATTCTTCTTTAGGCGAGAAAGAAGCCTGGGGATGACAATAAAACAATATTTGGGGGACCTGACTTATGGCTCTTTGGTACAAGTGTCTCCATTTAAACCCAAAACTAAGAAAAAACCAGGGGGGCTCCACTTGGACTGCCCCCGCAGCAGCCCAGACAAGAGGCTACGTCTGAGGATGGCTGTGTGTGTAAGTACCAGCCTATTTCCTAGTGGTTAGCACTGTCTTTGGCTCTAAGTTAGTTGACAAGAATTTCCTCAGTGTCTTCCGTTTTCAGAGCCAAGTTGAGGGCTGGCAGAATGTCCTGTTGCAGGATTGCATAAACTCTCCCTCTACATTTCATCCCTAGATGGTTCAAGTAGCAACTGCTCTTCCACTTCAGCAGGAAGTGAAGTAAGACCACCTGTTCCTTCTGCAAATCACCAAGGAAGCTTGCAAAAGGTACATTAAGAACCCAAAATAAGTTAGTGCAGAAAGAAAGTGAATGAGTAATTGTAGAAAGTCCTACCACGGATTGAATACTTTTTATGAGGATGTGTGTTACGATGCATTATCTGATATAATCTTCTCAACAACCTGATAGCAGGTGCTATTATGATGAATCATTTTACAGATGAGAAACCCAAAGATTTGAGTGTCATGCCCAAGGACACACACACACACACACACACACACTCACCCCACCTCTAACCTGACAGCCGTGGAACTCAATCCTGGTTCATTAGACACTTATGGATGACTTGTGGATGTCTGCATTCCTCCTGCCCCTTCCCCTCACACACAAGGCAAGTTTTCAAAATTACTTATTCATGTGTTCTAATTTATTCCCCTTTCTTCTAGGGGAGTAAGATTTAAGACTTAAGACTACAGTAAGAGAAGTTAGCCTATAAAATATTTTCACATTTTCCTATGCTAGCTGGCTAGGGTAGGTAGCCTAGGTACTTCTTTTCTTCCTCCATAGTAAAAATAGAAAGCCGGAGATTGTTTCTAATTAATCTAAACTCTTCTGTGATAAAAATAAAATAATAATTAATAATAATAATAAAGCTCCCCCAAACCAAGATAAAAGAAAATTAGAAGCTAAGAAGATTCTAGATTTGTTAGGAAAGTATTTTGAGATTGCATTGGAATGGATCACTAGTAAAATGTATTTACGATTTTTTTTTCTTTCGGTAATCCAAGACTTTTAATGAAACCAGAAGCTGTCTATCAGGAAGAGGAGAATTCTGCCTGGCGGTCCCCTGCCCCCAGCCACTACAGGGCAGCCCATTAGTGGATCTCCTCATTTGGTCAGCAGGTGGCGCAAGCTCGAAAGCTCAGCAGTTTCTTACAATTGCCAAAGAGCAAATGGCTACATCTCACCTGGAAGTGGTTGCTTGAGCTCTTTTAGGGCCAATTTTAAGGAAGAGTTATTTTTCAGAATCAATTAAAACTGAAACGAAAAAAACACAAACGCTTATACTATTTTTTAAAGATTTTATTTATTTATTTGACAGACAGAGAGAGAGAGAGAGAGAGAGAGAGAGAGAGATCGAGTTGGCAGAGAGCCAGGCAGAGAGAGAGGGGGAAGCAGGCTCCCCACTGAGCAGGGAGTCCGATGCAGGGCTCAATCCCAGGACCCTGAGATCATGACCTGAGCCAAAGGCAGAGGCCACCTAGGCACCCCAACACTTATACTATTTTTATAGATAGAAAAAAACCTATTCGTGAAGCTAGCCCATGTACCTGTGTGTAAAATGAATTGGACCTGGGAAGCTGTTTCAAACTGGAGAGGAGAGACAGGCAAGATGCAAAGGGGGCCCGGGTTTCCTGAGAGGCAGCACGTGCCTTGCACACTGGTCTCATTCTCTTCCTAATCCTGAAATACACTTATTCTTGCCACCACGTGGAAGGTGCCACCATCAAAAAAATTAAGCACTTAGTCCAAGGTCACACTGTTGGTTAGTGGCTAAGTTAGGAGTTGAGCTCTAGTGTGTTCAATTCCCAGATCCAGCCTCTTTCCATGGCATGGACCTGTTCTTCTCATGGTGATACTTGGTAAGGAAGCCCTAGACATGGTCGGCCCTTTTTCCGAGTGGTTTCGGGCCAAGACACTGCTGCTTCCTGAAGCCGGTCCCCTCCCTTCCTCTACTTCTCCCCTGCAACACCCCAGACCCCAGGGAACAAATGGAAAAGGAGTGAGATTCCCCCTCCTCACTCCCTCACCTGTGCTCCATTTTTGTCAAGATTAAAGCCTACCAACCCATTAGTGCCATTTGGACGCTAGGGGGCACCTGATGCTCATAAAACCCCTGAGATTCCAGGCAGAGGGGCTGTTCCCAGTCCCAAGGACCACAATCTGTCCCTCTGCCCCCAGGAAATAGCGCTTCTAATGGATCGAAATCTACCATGCTTCGAAACAGACTCATTTCTTTGTTTGATAGCTGTCTCTTAGTCTAGAATTCTTCCTTTCAGACCATCTCAACCCAGCATTGCTCTAGTTCATTGCTATGAGAACACAAAGAGCAGGTCCCCTGGGTCTGACGGCAAACCATCATGCTCCCTGCTATGGCTAGCCCCTAGCATAACCCAGAATGACACCGAACACAATCCAATCAATGAATAAATGAAGTTTTTTAAAAAAACAATCAGGTGATTAAAAACATAAAAGCGTAAGAGAAAAATCACCCCCATCTCCAAAATCCTGTGCCCACAGCTCACTGTGCTTATATGTCTTCATGGAGAAAGGAGCATGGCTGGGTGAAGTCAGCCACTTGGAGAAGCTCCTGTTCATTCCCCTGGGGGAAGCCCAGCGTGCAGGGGAAAGAAGGGGAGCGGTGGGGTGTTCTCGTTTTGGGAACAGGTGCCCCGCCCCCACATGCAGAGGCCCTTCAAAGCTGGGCCCTTGGCAACAGCCTTTGAAATAACTGAGTGCTGGCAACACAGGTTGAACATGAATATGGAAATGAGAATCCTCAAGTTGCCCACTTCATGCTTTTGAATCTTTTTTTTAAAAAATCCAGCCACTAACCATGACTAACAAAAAATAAAGGAGAAAGAAAAAGGTTGACCTCCACTTGGTTTCTCCCACTGACCTCCCTGTGCCGGAGCCAAAGCACTTTTCAGAGGCGGGAGAAAGATGGCGGGGTTCTCCACAAGGAGCAGAGACCACCGAGCGCTGAAGGCATTTTTACCTCCCCTCTCAACAAAAGCTCGGGAATGGATAAATAGGCTCTACTCGGTTCCGTCAATCAACTGCACTTGCTCTATTTTCATGGCCACTAAGATGTCTAAAAAGCTAATGTTTGCTACAAAGCCCCCATCAGTGCATTCAGGGAACTCATGGGGGGGCTTACTGAGTAATGTCTGTAAACTTGCCAGCCCGCTCATTGTGCGTATCGTTTCCTTACAGCCTCTCCATCCTGTCACTCCGGTCCCGATGATCACTTTGGCTTCCATACTTATTTCTTTGTTCACCCCGCTCCCAGGAGGTGGGCCCGGAGGGAGGCACCTCCGAGGCAGGCATGTCTTTATAACTAGATGTGACAACGGGTTGGGGGAATTCGCTGGCATAATTATAAAGAAAAAGTTTGCATCGTTATCCATCACTCCTCTGAGACAGGACCGTGAGTGGCGAGGCTCTCGGGTCCCTCCCCTCTGAGGGCGGTGGCAGCTCCGCAGCAGGTGTTGACCCACTGACCCACCCTGCCTGGGGGGAGGGGACAAATTTCAATAAAGCCCGAAACAACTGTCAAACCAAACCTAATACAAAGAGCTGAATGGCGAAGAAACAAAAAACAAAACAAACAAACAAAAACGTATTCAGTCTTTAGAAGATGAGTGACAGAAGATGAGTTCCAAATTCCTGGCCCCCTTCGAGAGGAATGCGCTTGTGGACATCTCTTGTGAGAAAGAGTCCTCCCAGGCTCACCCCTGCAGACCACCAGAAGACGACCAGCACCCCCACAGCTCCACGCCCAACAGCAGTTTCCAGCCCCGAGCTCCTAATTCCCCTCCTATTTGTGACGCCTGTCCTTGCCTGTGGCCTGAAACACAAACACTTACGAGCCTGTCCCTTCTGCGGAAATCTGCTCGGAGGGTTTCTTGGATTTTATCTCCTTACTGAGATGGAAACAGGTATTAGGAAGCATGTTTTTTAGACGGGAAAGCGAGGGGCTGGGAGCACACATGCCCACCCCCCACCCCAGGGCACAGAGTGTCAGAGCCACCCTGAAGCGTGACAGTCTCCTCTGCCAGCGGGCCCGGTGTGTTTCCCACCCTTGGTCCTTCCCCCGCCCCCTGCAGATCCGTTGAGTCATCTCGGGGCCTGGAAGCTTCCACCAGGGAGCGGAAACTTTGGCTCTTCTCTGGCAACTCTCCGGGATGGAGTGGGGGCAGGGATGTGGGTGGGGGTTAGGGTTAGGAATTCCCTTTTAACTTCCCTTAGGCAGTCTCCCCGCACCCAGCCATCATTGCTGAGTGTAATTCGGACATGCCATCATATTGTATCAGCTGTGAAAGCAACAGGAGTGTTCCAGAGAAACACAGCGTCTGGATGGCACGTGGAAAGCTCTGCTGCATTGGACCAACCCCCAGTGTCCTATTTCTTTTTTTCCCCAGTGCTTTGGCAACAGTTCCCAGCATTCTTCTTGGGGGCAGGGAGAGGGGAAGGAGGCAGCGGGAAGCGATCTGCGTGCCCTTTGGGTGAAGCCTGTCAAATCAGTTTGCTGTCGCTAGTAAAGGGTGTCAGGGAACTAACTGGAAACACCTGAGGTAACCTGTTTGGTCCATTAACATGTGCACCCATCTGGCCAGCTCCTCATAGTCCTCCTTTCACTTTCTCATTACAGGGAAGGTGGGAGGAGACCCCAAGCTGAGACCCATAGGTTGACTCCCCTAATTTCAAACCTTGTATATTCCGGAAGTCTCTATAAATGTAACTCTGGTCCTGATAGTAGCCAAGAAGGGTACATTGAGACAGGGCCTGGGATACTTGTGGCAGCCAGGAGGCTGGGGGCACTGCAGTCCTGCCGGCTCCCATGGGCTTATCTCCCAGCATCCCCCGGCCCTTTGGGCGACGGGTCAGTCCTTGGCTGCCAAAGAGTGATCTGGTCATCTCCCCGCTCCCCAAGCCCTACATGGCCCCAGTCACGGCTCTCTCACCAGCATGATAAATCTTCAATGCGGTACCTCCAGAAGGACTCCCCTCTCTGGGTTTCCATCACACTCTTGGTGGTGCACATCTTTCCATGGCTTTCTCTGCTCATTCACTAAGCTTCTTGCCCCAGGAACGGGCCCCAGGCTCCCTTCCGGAACCTGGCTGGGAGACACTATGAACACTTAGATGGCCATAGTCAAGGTTTTCCTTGCTGTGGAAACTCAGCCACCCTCCAGACCAGCGGATGCATCTGGGCTCTCCCAAGTTGAGCTCTTACCCTACTAGAGCACTTTCTAGTATGTGAAGCCGCCAAAGTGGATTTGGCCTCCAGATTGATCATTCCAGTTTATTCAAGAATTATCTATCTGGAGCTGATAGCCCTGGGTCTGCCTTCACTCTCCCTGGGGCCTGCAACGTCTTTATTATGCAAACACAACTCCCCAGTGCCCACCACCAACATCAAGCCCTGATTTGTCAGGATTCCAGGACAGGGTATAGAAGTGGTTTCATTCTGAGACCTATGCCATTAATCATGTTTGCAACTGGGAATGAATTTCTCATGGAAACAATGCATCAATGGGGGTTCAGGTTTCTCTCCAAAGAGCCAGAATCCAGGGAATCTAAACTGTGGCTCAGCTGTAGCGTGAATGGTGCTAGGCTTGCTTCCGTGTTTGGACAATAGAATTTGCACAATCAGGAGGGAGAAGAATACAGAAAACAGAAAAGAAAAATGTCTTTCTGCTTTTCTGGGTACAGGGCCGGTCCTGGGAAATTTCCTACAACAAACCAGACGCATCATGCCTTTGGCTTCCTGCCACGTCCCCCCTTGGACCCCCTCCTTAGCACCTAACAGCCTGGCTTCAAGCATTCCAGGACTCCTGCTCTTTGAAAGGCCTCAGCTTGGCACCCTCCCCAGACCTGGCCTCGTCCTCACAGGCCGAAGGCACCAGCAGTAGACCGGCTGCCCGAGCCCACAGGCCCCACTGCACAGATCTGCCGTCTCGCTGAGTCATACAAAGGAACCTGCAAACTTGACTCAGGCTACAGTGGGAGGGCTGGGCGAGCGAGCCTAGGGGCCCCATGAGCCCGCAGGAGAACTCCCGGTAGATGTTCCGACCAGCAAGCAGCTCCCCGAGAGTCACAGTGGCTGTGACGCTCAGAGCACTGGCCATGCTGCAGGCCCCGGGCTGAGCGGCTTGCCTCCTGCCTTTGGCCAGTGGATATTTGAGCGCTGAGAACAACGGTGTGAGCCTGAGGACTCAGTGATAGCACAAGTGAAACAAATGTCTGTCTTCGCGGAACTTTGAGTCTCGTCCATTAGTTCATGCAGTTTTCATAATAACCTAGAAGGCTGAAACTGTCATATCCCCATGTTTTTCAGTTAAAAAAAACCTGAGGTGCCTGGAGATGAGATTTGTACCACAGGAACATGCTGGTTAAGGCAATGAAACTAGGTCTCCAAGCCAGGCTTTCTGCGACGCCTGCGTCTATGTCTTCACCGCTGGGCTCCACCATCTAGAAGCCGGAGCTCCCAACTCCTCGACCCCACCACAGATAGGGCCAAGACCCTGGGCTCAAGGGCCCAAGGCCGTTGCTTCTGTCAGCCTCTTCCTTTTCTTGTCTTCTGAACCCACACACTCTCAAGAGGCTGCAGAGGGGAGGGCACAGGAGACAGGAAGGAAGGCTGGGATCCATGGGTCATCTGTGAACTGGGGGCCGTCTTTATGAACACAACCTCCGTGGATCTAATTAGAGGTGATCTCAAGCCTCCTTGAAGCCTCAAGAACAGGTCATTGTCAAAGGAGTGAGTTACTGTATAGATATTTCCATCTTGAGTTAAAACATAAAAAATAAAAGTTTCATTCAAAAGCTGTTGCCTGGGATCAAAAGGATTGGTGTATTTTATCACCAAAAAAAATTAGAAATATAAACTCCCTTTGCAATGCAGTGTGAGATATGCACACTCCCTCGTCAATGAGTTAAAGAAGCAAATTAAGGGTCTAGAGGGGCCACGGTTCCCATGAGGTCTGAGAGTTGGTGCATTAAGTCAAAGCCAAGACAGTCTTGACCACCCCTGACTTTTCTAAAATTGAATATCTGTTTAGTGCTTTAGGGTCACTCAAGACAGAACACTGGGACACAATTCCTCTGCTAACATTTGATCTCCAAGAAATGCCCTTCACAGCTGTAAGCTCAGAATGCTTCTCTTGTGCAATGTAGAACTTTGGTTCCACCTAGCTCAATTTTAGCTGCATATTCTCAGAAAACTTTTGGCCATCTCCTTCCATTCAGAACAGCTATGACGTGTAGTTGTGGTCGGCAAAAGGATTTTGACCCAGAAGGAGGGTTTCCATTCCTTTCCCTTCACCCCTACCATGCTCCTTCCTTCCACATGGAGGTGACGCCCTTCCTTCCCCATCCCCTAAGCCTCCTTCTCCAGGGCAAGGTCAAGAGGACCAGGGGCGCCTGGGTGGCTCAGTCGTTAAGCGTCTGCCTTCGGCTCAGGTCATGATCCCAGGGTTCTAGGATAGAGCCCTACATCGGACTTCCTGCTCGGCGGGAAGCCTGCTTCTCCCTCTCCCACTCCCCCTGCTTGTATCCCCTCTCTCACAGTCTCTCTCACTCGCACTCTGTCAAATAAATAAATAGATAGATAGATAGATAAATAAATAGATAAATAAATAAATAAATAAATAAAAGAGGACCAACTTCATGCCCCTCAAAGGCTGTCTCTGTCTGCTTAGCTGGAGAATAGAGTGGAGAGAGAAGAGGGAAAGGGGGAGCAGATAGGTGAAGAGAGGGGAGGGTTAGGAACTTCCTCTAGTGCTTACTGGGGTTAGTTGCTCTGTCTAGAAATCTGGCAAGTGAAAGGCCAGGCCATTTTTTATTTGGGTTGATTCATCCTTTGCTAAATGCCGCACAGTCTTGGCTGAGCACGTTTTTCTGTTCCATTCCATTCTGGTAATCAAGTATGCTAGGGTATGGGGACAGCATCAGGTGGAAGTTAAAGACTTACATGAGACACCTTCCAGATCTCTCTTTGAGGCCTGTGTACCCATCCCCCAGCTGCTAAGTTCTCACAGTCATGCCCTTTGACAGACTTGCCCTCAGCTGGCATGCTGCCTCACCCAAGGTCATGGGGTGTGATATAGACTGAATGTTCATGTCCCCTAAAATTTATGTGTGGGAACCTAATCCCTAATGTAATGGTATTTGGAGGTATGGTCTTTGGGACGTAATTTTGTCATGAGTGTAGAGCCTTCATGAACGAAATTAATGCCCTTTTAAAAGAGGCTCCAGAGAACTTCCTTATCCTTTCTGCCATAGCAAGAAGATAGCCAACTGTCTGAGAAACAGGAAGTAGGTTCTCACCAAACACCGACACTTCAAGCCCCTTGATCTTGGACTTCCAAGACTCCAGAACTGTGAGAAATAAATTTCTATTATTTATAAGCAGCCCTATGATGTGGTATGGTCTCTGGCATTCTGTTAGAGCAGCCCAAACAGACTAGCACAGGAGATTGGTGGCCAGTGCCTGGCTCTTCAAAGGCTTGGCCTCAGCCTCAATTAGGGACAATTTAGAAGGACCTTCCCAGCTCCAGAGCACCCTGTAGAGTTGACTGAGGCCTTCATGATCATTGCATCAGAGCTCATCTTCTCCCTTTGCGCCATCCCACCTTTGTCCCACCCAACCTTATAGCTGCATGAATAGCTTTCCAGAACATTCTTGAGGTCCCATATTAATATTTAGTTTCATAAAGGGATGGATCCAAATATTTTTCATAGATGTATAGATAGATGAAGAGAGTGGTTTCTTCAACTCCTTCAACCTGTCCATTAACTGAGTAGAAGGAGTATAGAGGATCTTTAGAGAAGTTCTGCCACCACAGAAGTCTCTGCCCCATGAACACAGGTCTGCTATGTTACCTGGCCATGAGGGTTACCTTGCCTGGAGCTGGTGGCTCCAGAGGTAAATAAGCAGATGAAACTCTGACCCACACAGAAGTTTTCATTCTGGAGGGAGAGAGACAAAATTAGTCAACAGTCTTAGTACATAAAATACAGTGGACAGGACTAAGAAATAAAAATAACTGGTGATGTGACACGGAAAAACAGAGGGTAGAAATTAGGTAAAGTGGGACAGATGGCCCCTCGCTGAAACTGATAGCTCTGAAGGGACTTAATTAATTAAAACTAGAAAACAAAGTAATTGTTAGTAAAACACAATTCTTTTGATAAATGATACTTTTCAAAGCATGAGCCCCATGGAATTAATAAAAGAGGGTCTTCCTTTATGGAAGATTTTTATTTTTTTAATTTTTTAAAAAAAGATTTTATTTATTTATTTGACAGAGAGGGAGAGCACACGCAGGGGAGAAGCAAGCTCCCCACTGAGCAGGATGCCTGATGCGGGGCTGCATCCCAGGACCCCGGGATCATGACCCCAGTCAAAGGCAGACACTTAACCCACTAAGCCACCCAGGTGCCACTATGAAAGATTTTTTAAAAACTGATATTCAATCCCCCATACAAACACAAATACAAAAAACAGGCAACTTGATCACATTACTAATTGCCGGCTAACCTGACCAAGACCCGAGTCTTCTCCTGCCTAGAACAGAAATCTTTCCATTACATCATGTCTCAATTCCCAGAGAGGGCCCAGAAACCAGTGCTGGGCGTGGTTAGAGATGTGGCTCTGGACTGAAGCCTCCTGGTTCAAAGCCTGACTCTGCTACTTACTCCTTGTGTAGTTTTGAGAAGCCTATTTTAATTCTGGGCCTGTCTCCTCCTCCGGAAAATGAGGATGCTATTAATAGTACCTCCCTTGGGTTGTTAGACTCTTTAAATGAGATGCTATATATAAAAACTACATACAGAAGAACATAGGCTAAACGGTCCGTAGGCACCAGCTATGGACCCAAGTTCCTACCAAGCCTGGTCTCAAAAGGCCAGAAACCCAGGGCGTTTAGTGAGTGGTGCTCTACCTCCTGTTCTGTAGGAGAGCACTGTTAAGTTCTAGGAATCCAGGGACCCAAGAGGAGTGGAGCTTCTCCCCCATGTCAGGTGAACTTGTAGTAACAGCCTGTCTCCTCTCAGGAACGGGCCGAAAGCACATGAGGTGAACTCCTCAGATGTCTTTTAAAGAACATTTGAGGGCACCTGGGTGGCTCAGTGGGTTAAAAAGCCTCTGCCTTTGGCTCAGGTCATGATCTCAGGGTCCTGGGATCGAGGCCATTATCGGGCTCCCTGCTCAGCAGGGACCCTGCTTCCTCCTCTCTGCCTGCCTCTCTGCCTACTTGTGATCTCTCTCTCTCCAGCAAATAAATATATAAATAATCTTTAAAAAAATAAATAAAAAATAAAGAACATTTGACTATTCTATCCAGTTAAAAACCTTTATATGGGGATTAGAAGAAAAAAGTCGGGATATAAATTTAAATGGCACCTCACCATGACCAGAGTGACCTCACAGGCATCAAGTCTTCTGAAGCAGCCTGTGAGGTAGGCAGGATAAATATGCACCTGTGAGATGCATATTCACTGGGGGTGCAGAATTCCTCGGATTTCTTTCTTGCCTTCGCCTTTAACTTTTTTCATTGATTTACTTAGCTTACATTTATGAGTACCTACTAAGTGCCAGGTTCAATGTGAGGAGCTAAGGATGGAGTGAAAGCTAGCCATCGTCCCTAAGACATTCACAGGGTAGGAGCGAGATGCAGAAAGGACTGATCATAATAAAGTATATTGTAATCTTATTGCCACAAGACCAGAATGGAGGCAAGCTGGGAAGTCCATGACAGGACAGGAAAAGGCTGTGTATCCCACTTAATTAGCGAGAGACCCACCGGGAAATTACGGGTAGAATTTAGTCTCGCGTTAGGTGTCTGAGCTGTTTGACTCCTCCATCTGTTTTGAGGCAGATCTCAAAAAAATCACTGCAGCTGCTTTTCACATTTCCTGTGTCTTTGGTTCCTGGTAACAACCACTTTGCTTGGTGGGACACAAAGGAAGTCACACCACGAATATTCAACCTGTCCTCCGCAAAATAAATCAAGGCATTGGTTCATTATATATTTAAATGCTAGCAACTTGCGTGAGGCAAGGATTACTGCTGGTTGGCACAGCTGGTCAGGGCTGGCTTGGCCCTTCACAGGGAGAGAAGCCAGCACCCACCTGGGGAAGGAGCACCCCAAGAGGTTGCCCAGCACAAGGAGTTCCCTTGCTGACTGAAGCCCTCGCTCCCAAGGGCTTTTATGAAATCACATTAGTGTTAACTGAAGACAAGAGAGTAACATACAGGGGCCAGAACTGATTTCTCTGCCCTCAGTGGAACCCGAGTCCCTGAAGGCTTCCTTGGGACAGTAAGTTTGGCTAGGAACTAGGGAACTGGGTAGCTATTAGAAAGGGAATGGAGATGGAGAGGACTCAGGTCTAAGTGGCTTAGGATGGGTATTTCCTTGCCAATCCATGTTAGAACTCAGTGAGGCAAAATGGTGCAAAGCGTAGACCGAGGGGCCAGACTGAGCCAAGTTCCTAGATCCAACATTTAGTTGCAAGCTATTTAACCCTTTCTGACTTTGGTTTCCTCATCTATAAAATGGGGATGACAATAATAATCTACTTCGTAGTGTTGTTAGGAGGATTAAATGAGTTCATGCTTGGAAAGTGCTCAGAAGTCTTGGCACCCAGGGAACCCGCTGCTGCTGCTGCTGTTGCTGGACAGTACAGGTCACAAGGTTCCACACAATCCCAGTAGCAGAAGTAAAGGAAAATTGTTTCTGGGTCACGGTCTTGTGCCAAAGCACGCTGTATCCTGTTATCATCTAGAAAGCATCTTCCTGTCTGTTATCTCTCCGTTTTCTGATCTGTAAGATGGCAACAATAGTAGTTCCCATATAAGGCTCTCAGGAGAATTGAATGAGATCCTTCACATAAAGTGTTCAGGACATGTGAGCTGCTACTATTTGATACCATGCCCTGGAACCTACTAGATGCTCATTCAATATCTGTTGAGTGAATGAGTCGATACTAGCCTCCTGAGAGTCCTATGGAGTTTATCATCTCCGTGATCTTTGTTTGTTTTAGGTAAGAAACTAAAGTTAGGGAAGCTCAATAGTTTGCACAAGCTAGTTAGGGAATGAGCCACGTCGCCAACTCTTCTTTCCAAGATGCCAAAGCTGACTCCTACGCCGCAGCTTGGCGGCCATTTGCTTATGCTATTAACATTGGTGGCTTTATACTCTAAATACCACAGCTCAACCCATTCTGAGAGGTAACCCACGTGGCCATCCGAGCTGACTCGAGCATTTCCTCCTGGGCTGAACTGCGCTATGTCTCGTGCCATCTTTTTATGAGTTCTGACACAGAACAGTAAAAGGAAGTATCATGATTCCTGGATTTTCAGACATTATAGACAGCCTTCTAAGGCCATCTTGAAAAACAAAAACAAGGCCCCGGATACCAGGTTGACAATTACAAATTCGAGTTTAAATTTTTATCGCGTGTATTTTACCACAATTAAAAAATAAATTCAAGTTTAACTTTCAAAGAATGAAAACCACGTGATTAATTTATTTCAATCCCAGGTTCATCTATCTGTTCCTTAATCCAGAGACCACCCACGGGCCTCGAATCTCCTCAGAAGTCATCGGATGCTCTTGGTTCTTCACAGGTGCCTGCCTGCCTGCTCCGCCAGCAACCTCATCCTGGCTAGGTCCCTTCATGTGCCTTAGGAAACTCAGCATGGACCCAGGGTCCCATGAAAGGCCCCCGCAGCTTTGGATATATAAATGATTGCAGGAGTTTCCTATAGAAAGGAACATCTCGTGGCAACTTTCAGCTCTGAAACTGACAGGCAGGCTTTCAGATACTTAAAAAAAAAAAAAAGGATTCCACAATACATCTTTTTGATATCTCATCTAGAGAGAGAGAGACAGCATTTAAGGGTAAAAATTAAGAAACTGTTATTGAATCTGCCTTCTTTGAAGTTGCTATAACCAGCTTAGAACTTACTGGAACAGAGGCAGTGAGTTTGAAGTGAACTCAACTCCACATGAAGGCTCAAGTACAGATAAATCATTGAAACTGTGGCACTTGAAAGCTAGAGGAAAACTTAGAGGACTGTGTCCAATCCCTTCACTTTCCAGAGAAAGCTACTAATCGGCTGGGAGGTGAAAAGACTTACCCACGGTCACATGGCCAATTAGAGCTTCAGTCTCTCCAGTGTGACTGATGTCTGTGTCTGCCCTACACATGAGGCCCTTGACAAGGGTCAAAGACAGATAAACTGACACCCACCCCCACAGCCCAAAGCCCAAGTGCTACTTTCATAATGTGAGTTTCTGCTGCAAATTAAGTCTCCACAGCCCTCCACCAAATGCATTTGGTCGCTTTAAGATTCAGAAAATGGCAACAACGCGAGGTAGCTTATCTTAAAAAAACTGAAGAGTTGCTCTGAAATGCTTCCCTCTTAGAAATTGCCCAAAAATAAGACCATGGACTAGAAGCAGTAAATGCACAATCACACTCTTGGAAATAGACTGCGTCCTACCTGACTTGCGGTAGAAATGTCGTTCATGTCAAGAAGGCTCAGGACTTTCTGAAGTGTCCTGTTCCCTGGCCCCTAAGAGGCCTCCTGTGGAAATCACAGCCACCCTAGGCCTGAGGAAAACTAAGAAACAGAACATAATGAAAGAAAAGTCCATTGGAGGGGTGCATGCATGACTCAGTCATTTTAGCATGGGCTCAGGTCATGATCTTAGGGTCCTGGGACCCTAGCACCGGGCTCCCTGCTCCTCAGGGAGTCTGCTTCTCCCTCTCCCTCTGCCTGCTGCTCCCCTTGCTGTGTGCTTGCTCTCTCTCCCCCCTCCCTACCCCCCTTTTCTGTCAAATAAATTTAAAAAATGTTAAAAAAAAAAGTCTATTTAAGAAAAAAAAGAGAAAAGTCTCTTGGAGCTAAGTCTGGAAACATGGAAAGGGGTAAAAGAATAAATTTCTACATCAACTTGTTCTTTAATCCAGTGCAGTTCTGGGTGCTAGACATGGGGAATTTTGTGAAAGGCCCTACCCCTGCCTTGTTGGAACAAAGAAATGTGGCTCTGAACATGGTAACCTGAATATGCACTTGACCTTTCTCGGCCTTGGTTTTCCCGTCTTTCATGTCCAGGGGTATTAATTGCCTTCTTATTACATCTAAATAACAATGAAATGAGATCCCAAATTTTATCATCTCCACTGAAGCCTCATTACAGATATGTGAATTCTTCCAAAGGTCCAGATAAAATATTGAACACCCCCCTAACATCCTTTATTAAAAAAAAAAAATTGGGGATGCCGGGGTGGCTCAGTCGGTTAAGCGTAACTCTTGATTTCAGCTCAGGTCATGATCTCAGGGTTGTGAGATTGAGCCCCGTGTCGGGCTCTGCACTCAGAGTAGGAAGTCTACTTGAGATTTTCTCTCTCTCGCTCTCTCTCTGCCCCTCCGCATGCTCACTCTCTAAATAAATATCTTTTAAAATAAAAAAAAAGAGAAATATCAGCCACTTCTATTTCGATCAGAAGTTCTAAGTCTGGCTGCACATTAAAATCACCTATCGAGCTTTTAAAAATATATTCCCTTTCTTGAAAAAAAAAAAAACAACCCTTCCCCTCTCCTCCACTCAATAAACAGCCATAAGCACGCCTACTGTGGACGGAGGGCTTACTCTGTGCCAGGCAGTGGGCTGAATACCTTCTTTACACATACTCCATGCTGGACTCCAGTTTTCTAGAAGCAGCCATGGGGCTGAGATTAACAGCAGGAGGATGGCCCAGGCCGTGTTGAAAGCATTGGTTGGGAAATCGTCCTCCCGGCAAACGAGCACCACTCGGGGACACTAGTTACCAAAGGAACAGAAATCTGTGCCCCTAGTCTCTGGTCGGCATAAGCGGGACGGCACTCGGTGACTGGCAATATCGCTATCTAGGTGGGACTCAAAGACATCCAGTCGTTTCTAAAGACCCGTTTGCTTTGTTTCTTATCACTAATTCCAGAATGTCGTGGACACGATGTGAACACAGACGCCCGAGAGAAGTGGCCGCAGCAGCGTCTTGAAGAGCACAAGCTCTGGAGACAGAACGGGGTTCAAATTCTAGCCCTGCCACTTATTGGCTGTGTGACTTTGGGAAAGAGGTTCAACCTCTCTGTGCCTCAAATGAAAAATGGGCATAATAGTATCTACCTCATAGGATTGTTATGAGGATGCAACGAGATAGAACACGTAAGTTACTCAGACCCAAACCTGCCACATCAACGTTCCCCGAGCTATTAGTATTCACATCTCTGGTACCTAGAACTCTGGGTACCATGGGGACAATTCGTGAATGTGTATTATTTGGAGAGGGCAGCACGTACAGTGGAAGGATCTGAGTTCTAGCTCATTTAGGGAAGTTTGAGCCATGCACAGGAATAGAGCAGGCAGTATGATAAAAACATCACGGACCCCGTGCCCAGCTTCAACAAGTACCATCTCACGGCCACTGACTTTGTATCTCTATCCTCTTCCTCCCTCTCTCCCCAGCACACACACTGGTTTCTTTCAAAGCAAATCGCAGATCTGAAGAAAGCAATTTAATGCTTTATGCTCTTAAGGGAGCTTTCCAAAAGGAAACACATGGTTTTATACTATCCCCGGCAGGCTGGTGACCACGATGAGTGCAGGGGAAAGTGGAACAGAGGATGACAGAGGTCAAGTGCAGCCAAGGGCTCCAGGCCGAAGCACACGGCTCTTTACAAGACGCATGGGAAATTTGTGCATCTCCAGCTGGCTTCCTCAGAACCTTCCCTCACCCCAGGGCCTACCTAGTTCTTCAGTCTTTGAGTCACTCTGAGATATGCTGCCTCAAAAATCAAATAATGGTCTTTTTCCATTGCAGAGAAAAAAAAATTTAATGGATAGAGGCCTCAATTTAAAGTTTTCCTCTCTCCTATTTTCTTGAAACCCACAGTCTCTGCAACAAACTTTGTCTGCACCTGAGTGCTGATAGAACATAGGGTGACTGAGTGAGCAAAGAGTAGAAAACTTACTGGGAAACCCTGAAAATAGGCGACCAGTACGACCTGACAGCTTTCTGTGAACATACCTCCTGAGGTTGTGATCCTGTGTTGTGCAGGGTAATGCATGCCTGCTAGTCAAATGGCCCCTGCTTTGTGTGATGAAATGATGAGCAACACCAACTTCAGTCCCTTAACTAGGGCCCTGCCCCCCGGGGGCTCCCAGCCCGGCCCAAATTCTGAACAGCTGCTCCGGCTAGAGTCGGAGGCGAGGTCAGAGCTGGGCACAGGGAGAGCCTACCAGGAGGAGCAATGGGAGGGCCAAGTATGCTGACTTTCCAGCCTTCTGATTCCTTTCTGGGGTAACACCCAGAAATGAAGCCAAGCACAACACGAATTCTCATAAAAGAAATGCTCAGGACTCATTTCATATTGAGCTTAATGTCCAAGACAAAAACCAAAGCTGGAAATTACAAGCATTTCCAAGCGCAGCTTCTCCCAGTTTCCTTTTACTCCTGTATTCACACTTTCTGTTGGCTGATGCCGCCGTCCCTGAGTTAATGCAACCAGATACACCCCACTGAAGCTTGAATTCCAATTTGGAACAAAACCCTCTCCAGCTGCGACCATCCTCACTGCTCTTCCGTCTGGCTCAGCGTGAGGAGCTCTGAGACCCCTCAGCAGTGGGTACTTTCACTGAGCTCGGGAACACAATTAGATCTGAAAGGGGGGCCGGGGGTGCTGGCTCAGGGCCTAGAATATAAGGAAGGAAAAGAGGAGGTGGAAATTGACTTCGAAAGTTAATTAAGGGGGTTGCCCACCCAGAGTTCAGGTGGGAACCTAAGGAGCTTACTCATCTCTGAGATTAATTACCCCACCAAGCCTGTCAGGGTTGGATGTGCTGTGAATCCTCCCCCCACCCACCCAGCCCCAAACCCTGGCTGCCTCTGGTTCTCAGGTGGCCTAGCACTCAAAGCCCCAAGTTCTCTGCGCAGAGAAATACAACTGACTCATGAGCTGGTCTTAAGAAGCACACCAAAGAAGTCTGATAAAATACAAATTTATTAGAAAATTTTCAGCAGCATCATTTCCATTTGCTTTTCTAATCAAAGTACATTTCAAAAAAATTATAATAAGCTCCCAAAATGTGAGCCACAAATATTTTGAGAACTCAGTAATAAAATAATCAGTAGTACATGTTTCATCCACCCATTCATCCATCCATCCATTCATTCATGGTTTCGAAAACGTGCAATATTAGCACAGAGAGCCAGGAATGCTACGTAGTACAGAAATTGTATATTCCTGCCATGGTTCCCATTGTGGATTCTATACCCACTACTCAGGAAAAAAATCTAGGCTCTACAGTACATTCCAATACAAATGTACGATTTAGCCAAAGGACCTTAAAAAAAAAGGCTCAAAAAGAACGGTTTCCCTTTCTATTCATGTTCAACTGAGGAAATAAATAGTCATTATAATGATATTTTCACACACAGAAACAAAAACCCAGCTGAGGCTTTGCTTAACTGGTCTTTGCTTTGCACCATACTTGATGAAGACACGGATTTGGTTTTAGTAATTCAGTGGTCGAGCTCCAGTGTCCGGGGTAGGTAACCACCTGAGAGGCAGGAAGGACGGAAGTCACCCTAGGGTCCATCAGGCAAAAGGGTTCATTCGATTAGACAACAAACTCTTTGCAGGACACTTGTACCTCATGACACGCGACCTTCTCACATCCGTCACAGAAACGTTGACTTGGCAGCTAGTGAGGTAACACATGTTTGAGAGTGTAGTGGCTCAATGGCACAGAAACGTGGGAGGGCGGCTCTGAACTGGTTTTCTACCTTCTGCGTTATCTGAGGCAGCGACAGGCAGATCCCGATGTCCACACAACACACAGCACCCTCTAGCCACACGCCTACTAATCAGCTTACAGATAATCTCGGAACAAATGCTGAACATTAATTAAGTGCCAAGGTATAAAAATGGACCCAACAGTGGGACCTGGATCTCTTTCCTGGATAAACCTATAGGGAAATAAGAGTGGTACCCCTTCTTTAGACATGGCTAAAGACCCCTCAGTCCATTCCTTTCCTTGTTGGATCATTTACTGTAATGATCACCAACCAATTCAGCAGATACTTTTATCAGCAAATTTAATGATGTGATAATCTTTCTGAAATTTACAAATGTACAATATATTTATAGAATTACCTTCCGAGAGCTTCAGTGCAAAGATATACATATAGTACATTGTGATAATTATTTGTAAAAATAGGAGACGGCATAAGTAAAAAAGAGAGAGAGACACACACATGAGGCAGAGTTTCCATGGACACTTCCAACTATGGGCGAACTGGGAAAAAATATATATTTTTTAATAAAGTACTGAATGTTAACTTTCTCTTCATCTGTTTGTAAAAAATATATGTGCAAAAGTGTGTTTCTAATTATTCCCTAGATAGCTGGCACAGCTATACCTCAGAGTCTTCTCTAACAAGGTTCGCGGTGTCTATAAAAGTGTCTTCTGTTGCACTATAGGTTGGCACTGGGCCTCTCGGAGAACTTTTAGCAGGGAGAGAAGGCGTCGGAGGTGGAGTCACAGCCGCGCTGTCCTTCTGTTCATTCTCCATCTAGGGCCACAATGAAACACAGATCAGCCATTTATTCCCCCAACGTGACTAGAAACAGTTTTGTGTGAAGAAAACAAATCTTTGCCAGTTTGCTCAGGATAATCTGAGTGTATATCCCAGTTAGCCAAGCAAGGGATTACTAAGGAAGAATGCAGAATGTTTGTGCTAAGACATATCGTTAACAATTACCTCCGCATAGATTGGATTTTCAAAGTTGGTGGTTGGTTTCGGTTTTCGTTTGAAGATATTCCATCTTGTTGCCTAAATGAAAAGGGGGAGACAGAAAACCGTCAGTAATGGAATTTTGTGGCATGGATTGGGTCCCCTCACTTTTAAAATGTCTTCTTAGTAAAAGACAAAGAAAATTTGGACCTGGGACCATGTGACCTGCCCCTTGGGTAAACTGATCAGTTCCTCCTCAGATGGTCCCCAAACTGAAACTGGAAAGTCTCTAGCTTTTTTTCATCTAGGAAATTTCAAAACATTTCCTTGATTTGACATGTAAAGTTGACAGAATCTGTGCCTCTAGAATCTAGAAGCTCTGACAAAAGCTAGAGATTTCTTTAGGGCTGCCAAAACTAGAGGGAAAAAGCCAGATAGTAACTCCCATTTCCTAAAATGGGGTCCTGATCCTCGGTCAACGCAAGTATATCCCTTCTCCCTTCATCATTTCTTCTTGTAATCAAAATAGCCACAGTGATAACAAAAATGAGCCTTTATTGAGAGTTCACTAGGAATCAGAGGTTAGTCTGCAAGTTTCCCAGTTTACCTTCCCGGCAGCTCCCTGAGGTAGGTGCTCTTATGTTACAGATGAGGAAACTGAGTCACAATGAGCTCATATAACTGAATTGTAGGTGGGAGAGTAGGCAATGACTTTAGGACTCTGAGGCCCATAGGCCGAAGAAGCCAAAGAGAAATCACCATCAACGATGGTGGGTAGCCTGGGTCTTGCTGAAAAGCTGCCCATGGCGCCACTGCTGGACACAGCTCTGGCTGCCCGATGGAGGCAGACAAGGGAAGAGAAAGCAAGGGAACAGATACCCAACTCCAGCAGGTAGCTAAGGCAGCCCATCTGTTTTAGGGGTATCTCTTGCTTTGTGAAAGTAGGGGGCCAGTATATGAAGGAGTGGGGGGCACATGACCACAGAAGACCATTCACCATAACCCACATGTAAGTGAGCACCTACTCCATACAGGACCGCCACCAAGAGAAAGATGAACACATTCAGGTCAAGAGCCTGGCCTTGGGAAGCTTACACTTATGGAATGGGCTACATTCCATAGCTAAGAAATTACTAACAAGAGGATTTGTGGTGATTTCCATTGCCATCTCCTTGGGAAACCTATGTGTATCAACATGACTTTTGGAAAATGATAGAACAGAGTCACAGGAATTCATGTTCCTAGATTTGAGTCTTTTGAGCCAATTTACTAATGAATGATAAGATTTGTGAGCCTCTCTGGCACATGAATGTTAACCTAGGGAGATCCTAACCAAGGGCCTCTATGGCTTTAAAGAAAGGGACTATAATGGGTGAAGATCTACTCTCATTTGAAAAGTCTTTCAGTGTTCATTTTGTTTCTTTTTTTAAAAGATTTTATTTATTTATTTGATACAGAGAGGGAGATCACAAGTAGGCAGAGAGGCAGGCAGAGAGAGAGGGGGAAGCGGGCTCCCTGCTGAGCATGGAGCCCGATGCAGGGCTCGATCCCAGGACCCTGAGATTATGACCAGAGCTGAAGGCAGAGGCTTTAACCCACTGAGATACCCAGGCACCCTTCGTTTTGTTTCTGATGACAGATGTGCAGGTCAGAGGCTGCAGCACCCACCTCCCCCTTCCACATTCCCTTCCTGCTCAGGCTGGGAGAAAGCTCTGTCTAGTGAAGAGGATCACTAGACCTGAAATGGACTGAAAAGAAAAAAAGTAAGTAGAGAATATAAAATAAATCTGGCACTGCCTTGGGGTTGAGTCAGGCTCAGGGAACATTCGAGATACATGACATTGTGACATTCAAGTATTTTGGTGTCTGTGGAAATTAATCTCCAAAATCCACTTTTAAATGTCGCCCTGAAGAAAGAAATTCAGTGCCTTGAAAAATGTGAAACTGGAAATTCCTTTCTAAGACAACATTTGTATGTGTCTGGTGTGTGTGTGTGTCAGGAGAAGGAGAAATTAATACATAAAATATAAAAAGGTAGACAGAGATCTCTGCTAAAAGCTCTTCATCAGCATCAGTTTTTTTTTGAGAGAGTGAAGGGGTGAAGGGAGGAGGGGAGAGGATCTTAAGCGGGCTCCATGCCTAGGCAGGAGTCTGACTCGAGGCTTGATTTCAAGACCCTGAGATCATGGCCTGAGCCAAAAACAAGAGGAGGACACTTGGGCACCTGGGTGGCTCAGTGGGTTAAAGCCTCTGCTTTCGGCTCAGGTCATGATCTCAGCGTCCTGGGATAGAGGCCCGCTTCCTCCTCTCCCTGTCTCTCTGTCTGCCTCTCTGCATACTTGTAATCTCTCTCTCTGTGTGTCAAATAAATAAATAAAATCTTAAAAAAAAAAAAAAGAGGAGGACGCTTAACCAACTGAGCCACCCAGGGGCCCCTCATTAGCATGAATTCAATTCAACTTTTATTTTGATCCAAACAAGCTGAACAGGAAGCAATATCTGAGGTACTGAAAATCCAACACAACTTCCAAGTTAACTCTGCAGATACCAATTATGCATAGAGATTATGCAATCTGAGAAATAAGGATGGTATAAATGGTCAGATTTCTAACTACCCTTGGATTTTTTTTTTTTTTACATTACATTACAGAAGAAGTCACAGAACCTTGTAACAGAGACATTTCAGATCCTCTTGTCCTCAATTGGGAATGTGGGGGGAGGCAGAGTGGAGGAGGCTTTCTGGGACCACAATGCATTGGGGGAGACACTACTGACGCTCAGTGGACAGGGGCCAAGAATACTAAAATGTCCTGTGATGCAGAGACAAAGTTTTCTACCACAAAGATCTCACTGCATATGCCAATAATGACCCCCAAAGAGAAGCCTTAAGACTAGCACCCAGAGGTAAAATAGTTCGCCCAGGATCAGACAGCTAGATCTTATTTAGCTTCATATGTACCCATTAAAACTAGGGATAGTTTATACATTAACACAAAATTTTATATCAAATTTATTTCTTGACTTTCTGTAGACCAAAAAGTCTAAAAATTTCAAAGTGCCTGAAGACATGATAGAGAAGTTCCATTGGCCATCTTTTTTCTTTTAATCTCCGGTGTTAAACACTGTGCCTGGCACACTGAGGGCAAAAACATTGGTTGGTCGAATAGATGGAGAGTATAAATTAGTGCCATCTCGTGGTGAATAGAGGTAACAGCAGGAGAGCTAAGAACACAGCACATTTTCCAGTGAACAGAGATGAACGTTATAGAAAAATCGCATTATGTGAAAAAGGAAAGGGTCTTCTATATGTATCCCTGACACAGTGAGCTTTTTCTTCTTTCTAAGTCATTCTCTAAAATCAAGCACCTCTGGTCTGAAGAGACTAGATCCAGAAGTCTGTTGCCCTTCTTTTCTATATGGCCTCTCATGTCACTAGGAATATCATTCCTGTCTCAGAAATGTGGCTTAAGCGGTGGAAAATTTTTCAATTTATTATTTTTTAAAAACTATCTTTATTAACTGCCTACATATCAAGGGTCCATGAGCCTATGGGGTCTCCCTAGCTTCTCCTAGCATTAGTAAACCCATCAATTCCTAAGCCCTTTGCAAATCCCACATCATTTCAGTAGCCAGCCACTGTTACCTGAGTTCCATCAGCGCTGGGGGAAGATGGCTTTGTGTCCGGAGCTATTTCAGAAGGGTTTATGGGACTTCCATAGTTCTGGTTATCCACATTTCCAGATACAGTCGCCTGTGTGCATATTAAAGCACATCATCCAGTTTGGAAAGAATCTCGGCTATGAAGTTTATCAACTCTTTTGTTCTCTTCATAGCCTTGCTTTCCCCACACACATGGTCAGGCACTATTTTTCTTACATGAGACTAATCGCATGGCCCAGGACTAAACACTGTTCCCATCTCCCCAAAATCAGGAGCACCAATCACTATGTCATCTATGTCATGCTTTAGTCTTGGGAGGCAAACACACACGTCACAGGTTACACTCTCAGTAACAACAATTTTACTGTGTTCTCTGCGCTCCTCTATTCCCACTGTTAACCATATTTTTAGATGAACAACTCTGGTTGTATATTGGCAACCGAATCTAGAGGAACAGCATGAATTATTTCCAAATTCATCAGAACTGAGAATCTTATCTTTGGATATTTAGAATAAAATTAATAATCTGAGAGGACTGCTTATGAAAGTTGAGTATTTGAAACAAGAGGTATAATGGAATTAATACCCCCTAGACGTTTTTCTATAACATTCATGTGATTCCAAGGTCCCCTCTTAAGCCCAAATTATTATGAATACATAATTAAATTACAAGATAAAAAATTCACTCTTTTTTGCTATATTTTTACATTCACTGTTTCATTTCTTCTCAAATGTGGATATGTTTGTAAACACAGCCTCATTTTATTTCAAGTGAAAATGCCAAATGAAATGCCGCATCTATTTTATCATGTGATTAGATTTTTGCTATCTGGATATCAAAGGATCAGACAAAATGCTTTCAAGATGCAACTATTTCTGATCTTAGGAATGCTATTCATAAAATAAATACTCTATATTTAAAAGGTACCGAATCCCATGATTTCAAAAGAAGTTTAGGTATTAACAATGAAACCATATTTCACAAAGGCTCTAGCTGTCTTGACAAAAGAAGGACAGGTTAAGAGTTGACAGGCACTAGAGATGGTGTGGGAGCTACTGATTCAGATCCCGTGAAAAGTTCTTCCCTTCATCTACACACCTATGGCATCTCCCTGCTCCTCTTAAAGAGGACTGAGTAATAGGGCTGCACCAAAGGAAATTGAGAGAGCTGCCTATCAATTCTGGAGACTTTTGTACTTTTTAGAAAGGTATGGGGAAGGCAAGCACAGGGAGGTCGCCTCCAATAACATCCTTGTCATATCAGTAAGAACCCAGAGAGTATATCCAGTCCCAAAAATCTCTCCATAATGACCTGACAATCATTCGCTTGTCTATTTCACAAATATTTGCGGAGAGCCTGTGTGTGCCAGGCACCGCTTGCCAAGCCCCTGAATGGACTCCTAATTCTTGCCCTGACCACTCAGAATGAAAAGGCTCTTGGTCAGCACCCAAGAAGGGTTGCTAAACCCCAGCAACTATGCAATGAGTTGGTGTCATATTCTTGGGTCAGTCCTGCATACTGTCAAGCTGAAGAATGGAACACTGTGTTTCCTTCCATGCCAGGGTAAGTTGGGAGAACCCTAAGAGGGTATTATTCAATAGAACAAGATCCAACAACAGCAGCACCTGAAAGAAAGGGCTCATTTCTCACCTGGGTTGGCTGAACCACTTTGACATCACTGTCCCTGGATGCATACATTGGGTTTTCAAATATTATGGGCTGCTTCCCCATCTCCATGGCAAAGTTTTCACTCTGATAGAGGAAAAAAAAATACAGATATCTGGTTTACACACAAAGGAAGGTGCCCTCCTCATACCTGGAGAAATACCAGATACTGTGCCAAATTTACCCAAAAAGAACTTACAGGAAAAAAAAAAAGGCAGGAGACACAAGAGACACAAGGCTTCTATATGGCAAACCATTACACAAAGTTAACAAATGCATTCATTTATCAGATCAAGAAAACGGAAACTCTCTCCCTATATCCACGTTGTCTTTGGCTCCTTAATACCAATAATTCTCTTGGGGATTGGGTTTGTACAACAGAGAAAAGAGTGGGTGATGGAAGACGAGCTAAGAGAAGAGGGAGGAGATGGGAAAGAGGAATGGATCGTACAGTACTTTTATGCAGGGGCAAACATGAAAGATTTCGGGGAAAGGCAGAATACTGAAAGTGATTTTCCAGTACTGATTAGAGAGAGTGTACTAGTTCACTCATAGAGTAACCATGTGGTCCTCACAAGAAGTATTACTGTCCCTATTTTACAGATGGGGACAGTGAGGGTCAGAGTGATCAAGCTCATGCCTACTATTACATCCTTAGAAGGTGGCAGAATTGTGATTTGAACCAACCACTCACTCTAAAAATCACTGCTTATCCTGTCAATATTTCACACTGGCGGGAAAATACGTGAGACTAGGAGACATATTTCCCTACCTCTTCCTTTCACAGACAAAGAGTCACCAAATAAAAACAACACCATGCTCTCTTTCTCCCCGCTCCCCAAAAACATAAGACTGTTTAATATTCCCATTAACCTTAACTCTGCTTAGGATTCAACTGTGACATAGAGCAGGGGTAGTTCAATTTTATTACTAATATTTTTAAAGAACTTTCTGCAACAAACTTAATGTTTCCTAATTTTGTAAAGACTATTTTGAGAGGCATACTGCTTCATCTTTTTTTACTAGGTTAATTTGGTTCTCTATTAAAGTGTTTCTTTTATTAAAAAAACAATAAAAATGACAACCTTCAAATCATCATTTGCAACCACACTCACCATCACCATTGAGCGGTCAATAGCAGACTCGGCCCCAAAACCAGATACTCCAATATCCATGTTAACATCCGCTCCCGATCTGAAGGTCACCCCATTTCCATTTTCAGAGGATTTAACTAGACTGCTTAAGCTAAAAAGAATTGAAACAGTGTGCAATTTTTTAAACAACCTTGGCAACAGTACCCTCTCCTCCATATTGTGAAATCTTCCTTAAATGAAGGGCTCGAGTCCCACTCTGAATTTACACCTCAAATATGGTAGGACATTGCCTCAGCTCCATGGAAGTATTGAAGCACATTCCCGAATGCTGGAGATCTAAGAGATAACCAACCTGGCAGGAATAAAGCCTGGTCTATCCCAGACTGTGCTCCAGTCTTACCCAAATGCCCACCAATGGGCACAACCATTTATTCTTTTTTAAGATTTTATTTATTTATTTGACAGAGAGACACAGTGAGAGAGGGAACACAAGCAGGGGGAGAGGGAGAGGGAGAAGCAGGCCTCCCGCCGAGCAGGGAGCCTGATGAGGGGCTCGATCCCAGGACACCGGGATCACGACCTGAGCCGAAGGCAGACGCCCAATGATTGAGCCACCCAGGCGCCCTGTTGGCACAACCATTTAAACTGTAAAATAGGATCTGCACCCAGGCTTCAAAAGAAGCATTTGATTAAGAAGTTGTGATCTGAAATGACGGCTTTAAGTTCACTACTTTTTGTTTCTGCAGAAAAAGTAAGCTGCATACTGTGCTTAAAAATATATATATAAATAAAACACCTAAATTATTCACACAGTCACATCACCCAGGCTTCTGACATCAATATTCCCCATAATGAAACTGACCTTGGCAGCTTGGGCAGAGAAGGCAAAAGGGAGCCCGTTCTCCTGTAGTGGAAAAATCCTAACGCTGCCAAAGCGCCAACAATGATGATCAGGATGACCGTCAAGAGCACAGCCACTGCTGCCAACAAAGAGGGAAGAAGAAGGGACCGTGTCAGCACGTCGAAAGGGAAAGGCACCAGAAGACTCCATGGTGGAAGCTGGGGGAAGAACCACTCATTCTTCAAAGACTGAGTTAAACAATACAGACAGCATTCAACTTAGTAATTTCCAGGTTGCTCCTGTTCTTAAAACTTACTTGTTCCTGGAGGGACGCCTTTGGAAAGCCCTATTTCACAGTATTTTCCCATGTAGCCACTGGGACACCTGAAAGTGGAAGAAGAATGCCTCACAAGCTGTGGCCTTCCCAGGCTTCCACAGCTCTTACAAGCACGTCTTCAGGTAGAGGGTTGACTGAGCAAATTACGTGTACAACAGTCGATGTGTCCTGCACGACCTTCTTTACCCTGCCAGGGGGTGATGAGCAGAAAGAACGGCAATCCAACTTTGAAATTCACTTCTGGGGTTGTGGCCCTGACACCAAAGAAACCTCATGGTGCTGCCTCTACTCTACAGAATTCTGCCTTCCAGAATCAAACTGGAAACCACGATTGTGTTCTTTCCTCTGACACGTACTCATTAAGTACTTTTAGAGACCTCTATTTATCCTGCTCCGTGTTAGAACTTTCTCCATAACTCTCTTTTCCCACATCTTTGGCCAGTCTCTGCGCATCACAAGGGCTTGGGTTGAAGCACCACTGCTGAGAGCTGGTCTCCCACAATCCTAGCGTCATTACCACCGCCAGGTGAGTAGAAAAAAATGGGGCTATCACTTCTCTAACCCCTTGTTAAAGCTAGCCCACAATCCTGTGGCATCTCCGGGGTGGGGGGTTGTGTGGGAAATGCAGAATCCCTGTGAAGGACGTGGGCATTTGATCCAGAAGATTCTTATGCATAGTATACAGTTAGAGAAGCACCGCCTTAGTCCTCTGTGGACTCTCCCGGAGGAGGGCAAGCTGGCGAAGACGTGAAAATTAGTCAACTGGCAAGGTTCCTGTACTTGTTTTTCTGGCTACTTGGTCTCAAATTCCCCCAGAAGAGACAAGGCCTATAGTTCGGACCTCAAGAGTCAGACTTACTTGCATTTGGGGAGGTCATTCTCATCAAAATAGCAATTTCCTCCGTACATACACCGGCATGGGGGGGGCATGTTGACAGGACTTTCGATGGCTACAGAAAGGGAAAGCCATGGGTTAGTTGTTAGTCAGCCCCACTCAGCAGGGCACCCAAACCACGCAGATCTGTTCAGGCCCAGGGTCGGAGTGGGGAGTGGGGAGTGGGCAGGGGCGGGGCAGCTAATCAGCCCCCCTGACAAAACGTTACCTTCCACTCCAGTCACATGAATTCCCTTAATAAGGTTTTGGAAAGGAACGTACATTTGATGGGAGGAAAGAGGCAATTTATAGCATTTTCCCCCAAACAGTTGAGAGACGCTACACTTCAGAACATACGGTAACATTTAAAACAAACTAACGGTAAAGGAATCTCTTAGGACATTCACATTCTCATTCGAAGTTTTCAGAATTCTCCTCCGCAAACCCAGTTAAACACAAGACTTCAGTCTGGGCACACGTGGACGCTTGAGCTGAAGGCTCCAAAGCACGAGGCACCCATCGATCCACCGACAGACACCCCACGCAGGTGTACAGATGCCTGATAAGACAGCTGGTTAGAGCTGCCCTGTTTTGTTAAGTCCTCCGAAACTGCCCTCGCTGGGCCCCTGTTCCAGCTCAGGCCGCAGGTACTCTCTGGAAGTGCCGGACGGGGTTGTCAGCATTCGCACGTCTCAGGCTTAGAAGGTGTTCAGAGAGTATTTATCACACGTGCCCTTGTTTAAGGAGTTCAGATGCCCTCCTGGCTCAGTCCCTCAGTCTGAATCTCTACTCAAAATTTGGTTTATCAGAGACCTTCTTGGAACTCTATCTAAAGGCAACCCAACTCCCACCCCACCCTCATGCCTCACACCCTGCTTTAGTTTTCTCCTTTTGCTTTTACCACCTGACATTGTATATTGGGGGAGGGGAGGCCTCTATTTACTGTCCTATTAGAATATAAACTCAACGAGAGCAAAGATTCTGTTGTGTTCACTTCTGTTATCTCCAGCACTTAATGCCTAGCACACAGTAGGCACTCAAATACTTACCAAATTAACTAACATACCAAACCAAGACCTCATATGGAATAACTACCATCAGTAGCATGCTTGCTTTGGTTCAGTTCTTTTAAACAAGAATCTTACTATAATGCACTTCGCAAAATATGTAAATGAGGAAAGTAGTAGATGGGGTGACAATTTGGACAACACTACTCCTGAGTGTGAAATCGCAGTAAATGTCAGAACCATCCATCTACCGCAGAGCACAAATGTCAAAAGCCTGAAATCGTTGTTTGGTTCAAAATATTGCTAAATATTGTAAGATTGCCAATAGTTCTCCAGTAGCCTTGGGATGAGAGTGGGGATTCGGTAGGGGAAACGGGGAAACAGTTTTCTCTCCCTGAGTTCATTCTCTAAACCTGCCAACTTTTCAGCCTGGCGGGCAAGAGTCAAAAGATGATGCCTTGTTTAGCCACTTGCTCCCCCTGGTGGCCAAAGGTAGTTAAGCATCCCCCTATCAGCTAAAACTGAGGGATGGAACCATAAAATGGGTCACTAAAACTTAAAAACAAGGACGTGAGCCACAAAATGGCCACTAGTGAGGGGCAGGATAATTTTTTTAAGAATTGGACACCAGTTAGGGTCACTAGTGGACACCCATGGTTGATACACTCCTTAATTTGAGAGTCATTGAAGAAAGGTCTTGCCAGGCACAGATCACCCACAGTATTTGGGATGAGAAATAAACCTCTGCATCCTTATTCTGGCTTCCATCTCCCAACAGTGTAAGGTACCTTTTAAAATGTGGTCCTTTTCACTTGTCAAAACTTTGAAATGAGCATGTGAGGAAAACAGGGACCCTCCTCTTGCCCTCCCATCTGTACTGGATAAGTACCCCCCATTTCAGGAACCTAGTTCCCCACCTGACCTCCAGTTAAGGCTGAATGGATTCTGGAGCAACCAACACCCAGTATGGGGTAGAGAAAGGAGGTGGAGGTCTTCTAGAAAACCCACTCTTCCAAATATCTTTACAAAACTACACACTGTAGACTTGGGGGCGCTGGACCTATCGAGAACCTAGCAAATTCTCAGCAATCATTGGAACACTAGTTCTGTTGGGCTCCCTAAGTCGCACTCAGCTCTGTTTGTACTTCCCGACCTCTCCTCCCTTCTTCAAGCCACCCCTACTCTATCCTGCAAAGGACCAAGACCTTTTCAGGCTCCCGCAGAAGGTGAACCGCTGGCAGGGAACCCATTGAGGAAGGCAGAGGAGTATTCCCAGGCCCCCCGTGGCTGCCCAGGCAGGGCCCCTACCTGCATTACAATCAGTGCTGCTCCCCGCGATGAAGGCGGAGCCTTGGGGGCAGGCACAACTGTACCCTCCAGGTCTCAGGAGGCAGAGGTGACTGCAGACATTTTTACAGCGGTTGGGCACTGAAAAGCACATGAGGACAGCGGTTAGGGTCCAAGGACGAAATGAGAATGGCCAACCAAGGATATGCACATCAGCTGAGTTGTGGTCCAACGGGGTGACATCAGAGCCAAGGCAGCGTCCCAGCATCTCAAGGCCACATGCCGCCTGGCTACTCCCCTCATTTACACTATGTCTCCTGTGCCGCCCCACTGAAGTGGCACAGTCCCTCCAGCCTACTCCTGTACCACTCACATATTCTCCTGGCGTTTCCTAGATCCACCCTTGCCTTGGCAGGTGTGGAAGGTAGGTGTCTAGTCCACTGCATGACCTCAAAAACTAATCAATACAAAGCAATCTGAGAGAGTTCAAAAGACCAGTAAGACTCTATTATTACATCAAGATTTGTCATCACCATAGATAATATATCCAGATCATACATTAGATATGATTTTCACCCCACCCTCGTAGGAGGACTTTCTTTTGGACTTCCAGTTCTCCTACTTGCAAGACAAGGGAATTTAAAGCTGAGATTATCAGAATCACTTGGGAGCTAGTCACAACTCTTGATACCCAAGTCACAGACACTCAGCTTTAAATTGATCTAGGATGTAAAACAAGTGTTACCCTTAAAAGCTTCTCAAGTAATTCTGGAGTCCTCTGAACTCTACCTTAGCCTTTGTTATGATGTCTCCAAGGTATAGATGATCTCTTAATTCCTTCGCAGACTAACATTCTGTGATCCTGATTCTCTTGTCATACAATACGGAACCACACACAAGTCATGGCTATAAAATAATAACCCATTTCCCAAAGTCTCACTCAAAATCTGCCCATTTCTTCGGCTCTCTAGAGCAGAACTTTTCCAACTTGAATGTAATACAAATCACCTAGGAAATCTGACTCAAAAAGGTTGGGTGAGGCCTGAGAGTCTTGCATTTCTCACCAACTCCCCTAAGATGCCAGTGTTACTGGTCCATGGCCCACACTTGAGGAGGGCCTGGAACAGGACTTTTCAAATATGGTTCCTTAACTAGCAACATCAGCATCAGTTGGGAACTTATTAGAAATGCAAATTTTTAGGCCACCTCAGGTGGGGCCAACAAGCTTCTAGATGTTCTGAAACATGCTCAAATATGAGAACTACTGGACTAGGGTAAATGCTAATCTGACACAGCTGGGCTAAGTCTCTGGCCTACACAGTAATCAGCACTCTCTTAAGGGAGGCCCAGCTGACTCCAGATTTTCCTCTAACTTCTAGGTAGCCTTCTCTGCAAAGGCCAGAGAGTGGGCTCACCACATGTATCGTGCCGTCCCCTCCTGTCTTTAAAACTGCCCAGCACGAGAGCCCCAGGATCATGGAGGACATAAGGGCTATTACACCAGTGGGGTTCCTTGTAAGTGAGATGAAAATAAAACCTCTTTATACAGTTTTGGAGAATAACTGAAGTAACCATCATCAGAGTTAACACTTGGAGAATCTGACTTATAGAGCTTAATAGAAGTCCATTTCCTTTCCTCACTTCAAGAATTTCCCTTCCAGGGCGCCTGGGTGGCTCAGTCAGTTACGCGTCTGCCTTCAGCTGGGGTCAGGGTCCCAGAGTCCTGGGATCAAGCCCCAGGTTGGACTCCCTACTCAACAGGGAATTTGATTCTCCCTCTGACCCTCCCTCTCTCATGCTCTCTCTCTCTCTACTCTCTCAAATAAATAAATAAATCTTAAATTAAAAAAAAAAAGCATTTCCCTTCCCTTTCACCTTACTCCATTCAATGGTGAAGGATGAATTAGAACACAGCTAACTCGATGAAGCAGGACACACGACTAAGAAAATGGGGAAGACGGGAGGGGGTAGAAATGCGTATGACTGACAATTTTAAACTGAGGCGCTCATGGCTTAGGATGACCTGACTCGCCTAGCCTTGAAATTGTGAGGGTGTGTAACACTGACCATAAACATGAAATCTGTTGTGACCCACCTGATACCTAGCAGGGTTTAGATGCCTGCTGGATACTGTGGGCTTGAAGTATACACCTGTAACTCCAATGAGGACTGAAATATTTTTACTTCATATCTGCTGGTGATGTACACAATTGCATCAGACCTCCAATTTTATCTTTCTTTGGTCAAAATGGTTAAAACACACACACACACACACACACACACACACACACACACACACCCCTTTCATGTACCAAGAGATCAGAATACTATATTCCACTACCTCTTTCTGACTATATAGCCATTAATTTAAAATAAGGTTTCCAGATAATAAGGAGCATCTTATTCCAAGGTTGGCATTACCTGACCGGTCATATCTATGTTGATGGAAGATTCGAACTTGAGTGAGCCATGGGTTCACCATCAGCATTTTCTCTTTCTCGTCTTGCCCAAATTTATCTTGCTTCCATACTTCTCCCTTATCCTTAGATATCCAGTAAAACTGGCCTTCAAAGATGTCCAGACTATATGGGTTCATTGCTGTTTACCCACAGAGGAAAACAAAGCAAAACAAGGTTATTGAATAGAAAATACCCTACTTCTCTTTTCTATCAGATGTCATTATGCTTGAATTAGTCCCTAATACAACATTCAGGCAGACTTTCTGTACTGCGACCACAGAAGTGTGCTATGTTGGGAGACCAAGATGACAGATGTTGAACTAGATTAATGCCTAGTGGTTGATGGCAATTACAGAGAACCTGCTCACTTTCAAGTTGCTGACTTAATTTTATGTTTGGACAACAATTTGGATGGCAGAGAATCTACTTTTTTTCTTTGAATATAAGACACCACTTATCACACAGAGGTAACAGGTACTGGATTGTTGCAATTCTGCAGAAATCTGGATAAGAAAACAAAATGTTTCTCTCCTAGATGTTTCCAGTTGTACAAAATAAACAACTGACCGTAATAAAAACAAATGGGTCTAGAAGTGGTTAGACATGATTTCCACTGGTACACATGAAATGCCACTCTATCAGGCCAACTTAACAGGAAATTCGGTTATTTTAATATCTGTTGCTAAGAGAAACTTTTAAAAATTATGTTAAAAGGAAAAAAAACCTTATGTATTGCTAATGACTCATTTGCATTTAAATCAGCAGCTGGGGAACTGGAAGGAGTGGTAGCTAAGAAACTACTCAACCTAAGATCAGATTCCTCCTGGAGAAAATGAGCAGACACTAGAAATATATTTCTTGATTACGTAACATATTAAAATCTAACCCATTTCTAACCTGCATTTGCAACGATTCTCCTATCAGTCCCATCATGTTTCATAGTTTCAATATTGTTCTCCTTGAAGTCACTCCAGTAGATCCGGTCATCGTTCAAATAATCAATAGCAAGGCCTGTTGGCCAACCAAGGTCCTCCTGCACCAGGGTTTTCCGATGCTGTCCATCCATCCAGGCAGACTCGATTTTAGGTTCCCTGCCCCAGTCAGTCCAGTACATAAGCCTGTAACAGAAAGTCTTCTCTTTTTAATATTTCATCTAGTGAGGCTTCTCCACCGAAGCAGAGCATGACCTTCCAAGCAGGGGAATCAGCGGTGAGTCAGAGAGATCTGGGTGCTAAGAGATGCAGTTTTTACACTTGACTTTAGAAGACATGCATCTGTGGTCTATCCTTCCTGAAAACTTCCTCCTTGGAAACTGCCCAGCCCTATCCGAGTATATATATTCAGACACTTTAAAATGTATAATCACAAAAGCTGTTCATTCTTCATAAAGTATTTACTGAATGCCTCATGTGTGAGCAGCACAGTCCTGTGTTTTGAGATGCATCAGAAAATAAACTAAGGATTCCAATTTTAAAATGGATTATTCTGCATCCAATTAATAATTATAGAAGAACTGCACAGACCAGGGATGGCACCACTTCAAATACCTGGAAGGACCAGGCAGGAGATAAATGAGTAGAGCACCACATTAAAAATATCAAGTGATGGTGAGAGCAAAGCCCTGTCTAGAAGTTCCAGGCAATGCTGCATCAGAAAAGGCATCCCTACTGCAGCACCCAGGTGGCTCAGTCGGTTAAGGGTCCGACTACAGACTTTGGCTGAGGTCAGGATCTCAGGGTTGTGAGATCGAGCCCTGCATCAGGCTCCACACTGGGCATGAGACCTTTCCCCTTCTGCCCTCCCTCCCTCTCTTAAAAATGAAAAAGGAAAGGCACACCTACATAGTGTTATCAGTTGTTCTGATTCTTCAAGCCAAAAACATAGCTTAAAATTTTTTTTAACGGTAATAATTAAGTTTTAAAAACCCTAAAGCTCTCTTTAGTTCAAGTCCAATCTGTCTGTAGGCCATTTTTAGCCTACTAGTCACCACTTTGCAGTCTCTAGTCTAAACCAATCATCAGATAGAGACCAACCCTTAAATTCTATTGAGAAATGTGTGGATTTTAGACAAACTGAGCTATGGAAAAAATGTGACCAGAGCCCTTCCCCTTATGCAGTATCAGTCTGAAGCTTGAATGGTTCTAAATGATCTTTAGGGCATATTATAATTCTTTAAATTAGTCACAGATGCCACTCCAAATAGTCCAGGGACAATTTCAGTACAATTGGGAAAAAATAATTGAGATATAAATTTTTGACAATCCACTGGAAACCATCTAGAACGTGAAGGACTTCTCCAAGTACTTACCCTAGTTTGGGATTCACAACCACTGCAGCTGGTTGATCCAGTCCAGTGGAAATCAGCCATTTTCTATACCTCCCATCAAGTTTAGCCACCTGGATCCGTTTAGTCTTGGCATCTGACCAGTAAATATGCCTGAATTTAAAGGGACAAAGTTAAACATCTAAAAAAGGTCTCACTGGGTCACTTCTGGGGAACAGGTTTGAAGATGCAGGTCCAGCTTCAGTTTGGAAGCTGGAGCCAACAAGACAACTACTTAGATACCAGTGATTAGAGCAGAGTCTCCCTCTCTGGGGAATGCCCCGGTATCTTCCACCAAGGGTCTTTGGAAAGTTACGAGTGGAAGAGTAAGGGTTAGATGGGGGACTCCTGCCTCATCAGCCAGGATCAGTGTTGGTGGTGGACCTCACATCTGACATTGCTCCGAGACATGCACTGCTAGGTGAAGTCATAAGGCACTGTTTAGCTGGCCCTTTAATTCCAACTGTCCTGGGAGTCTGCTTCTGCTCAGCCAAGAGCGGCATTGGCATCAACAGCAATCCAGCATCAGCTCCAAGGATGAGTGGAAATAGCCTTTCCAAATAAAAAACTCAGCAAGGCCATCCTGCCCTATTCCACTATCCTGCAGGCCTTAGTCCCATATGAGCAGAAAGATTTCCATCAGATTCTTCACTCACTTGTTCATGAAGGCTAAGAAAGAAGTAAAACTTCAAACACAAATTGCCTGGTTGATTTTCAGAAGGAAGTGCTAAACTCTAGAGTTTCAAGTTACTGACTCTCCGAGGCTTTGATTCCTGACAGAAAATGCTGAAATGAGTGTCCTGATAGCCTGTGGGCACAGCAGGGACCTAATTAACTTCTTCAGAGATGCTCAAGTCTTCCAGGAGTGCTCGACAAGTTTGTTAAAAGGTGAAAATTAATTTATGCTGTAAATGACTCTCCATTCTCCCGGAGGGCAACAAGCCCCTGAGCCTTCCCTCTCAAATATTTTTTCATTATTCATTCATGTTCAAGGACATGGGGAATGCGACATATGTTTGAGCTCTGATCCTAATGTAATCCCCTTCCCATAAATGTCACTCCGGATGCAAGGCTCTTCCTTGAAAAGCTTATGAACTTTTCCACATCAGTTTACATCTCATGTATCTACCTGATAATAAACCTACTTAAGGTTCATATTTAGGGATCACACAAAATGTCTGGCTCTGGTCCCTGGGATTCTAGAAAATGTGAATGAGCAGAACAAAGCTGACACCACTATTAACTCAAACCCAAAGATTAAACAGGAAAGTCAAATTTCCAATCTGTTCAGACAAAACAGCCCTGCTGAAAACACAAGATGTGCATTGCTGCTCCTCAAAATAATTACCATAGAGAAAAATGTCTCATCTCAACTGCCTTGCTGGTAGGATTAGGAAGCTGTTCCATTTCTTCACAAAATGAATAGTGCTGCCATACTGAAAGTTCTAATTTGGGAATCCAAAACTCTGTTGGCAAGCATGCTCTTCTGGATATAATATGAGATCTTTTCATGGCATCCACAGAATATAGGAAACGATAATATTTATATGATAATGTTTATGGGATTAGCAGAGGTGGCTGAGGGAGCTAGACAGAACAAGCCCAGGCATCACCCAGCTCCGAGGGCTACCCTTATCTGGACCAGCTTAACTCACGTGCCATGACAAGCAGTAGGGGGTCTGGCCGGTATAATAGAAGAGACAAGAGGGGAATGTGGCTAAACTTACCTTCCAACCCAGTCCACTGCTAATCCATCGGGTTGCATTATGTATTTCAGGTTCAAGTTAACTTTCGACACGAGATTATTAGTACCAGATTCAAAGTTGGGGATGTAGGCACGTTTGATAGCACCAAAATCAGAGCCATGCCCTAGCACAGTATAATATACGACACCTGCGAGGCAAGACACACAGTTGAGTTTCATGTTAAGAACATCAGGTAAGGGAGGAACTGGGGACTAAGCAGGTCAAGTACTGTTCATTTATTGACATCTCTACTTCCTCATTGTTTCTGTAAGATGAATAATTCAATTATACTGATCTGATCAAACCTCAAGACATCATACCTGAGCTACTAACTAAAAATACTTCAACTGATAGCTTACTGATACTGCCGTGATTGTCTCTATTGCAAGATAACTTACTAAAATACATTTCAGCCAAGAGCCTATTTACTCTCATTAGGATCAAGTTCTAGTTTCCAAAATAAAAAGTGTAGATAAGCTAGGGGCAGGCTATGCAATAACTTGCAGTAAAGGAGATATGCAGATGAGAAGTCCTATTTTGTGTATAGACCAAAGGACAGTGGACAGCAGGCATCTTAAGAAGTATAGGAAGACTGAGACTTTTAAGGCAAATACTTGCCTAGGCGTTTGCCATTCTTGAAAAGTTTATTGTATTGTGTAAGTGAGTGTGAAAACACAGCCATAATAAATCTTACATAGCATAGTTACTGATAGTTTGCCAAACATTTTCACATCTGTTATCTCATTTGATCTTCAAAGAACTCTCCAGGGAGACAGGCAGACAAGATTACCATTCTTATTTTACAGAAAAGAAATGGAGAACCAGAGAATGGTTACAATTGTTACAATTATTTAAAGTTATAAAGCTCAGTACATGAGGGAAACAGACGTCGAAGATGACTTTTCTGATTCCTGCCCCATTACCATCTCCCACACACCTCAGAGAGCCATGAGAGACTCAAAATTTTTCATATTTTCATTCATTGAACTAAATGTCTAAAGCAACCATCACATACAATGTTGGGTCAGATGCTGGGTCAGGTGTTGGGTCAGATGCTAGGCATGCGGAGTTGAATTAGATTCAACCCTGCCTCCAAAGGGCTCATGGTTAAGGTACAGGGAGAAAATGATGTGGATGGCTGTAACTCAACTAACATGTGCTTTAGTAAAAGCATGTCTAAAACCCTATAGACTCACCGAGCGAGCAATTGTGGAACAGTGCCTAGGAAGGGTTATAGAGGACATCAGAGGAGGGGACATTTGAACTGAGTCTTTGAAGTCTGAGTAGAAATCTTGAAGGGTACAGCAATAGGGGAGAACAACCCCTGCATGAGCAGAGACAGAGATATTAAACAAAGGGATACGAGGTAGTCCTAAAAGGATAATCAGAGATGGGACAAGGTTTGGTTAAAAGTTGAGGAAGTTTCACTGGGACACATGGCCAAACGAAGGCGTCCTGAGCACGCTGGATAGGAGGAGCTCTATCCTCCACTCGTGCAACAAAATTCATTCATTAAAAAACAGACGCACCCAAAGTTTAATACCTCACAATTCAATTAATTCAGTTAATATCAATGGCAGATGCCAAAGTTCATACTCACTGAGACCTGTGCCTTCGGGGTCCCAATCATAATCAAGAGCCTGAATACGTTCCTCGCCTTCAAGATAATCTGAGAACTTCTCGGATGAGAGATTGTATTTCCGAATTCTCACATTTTCAGGCAGTAGCAACAAAGGAGGGTTACCTTTAAAAAAGGACAAGGGCTGCTTTATCTCTTTGCATTCTATCTGAACTCTTTTTTAAAATGAAGTAGATATAAAATAGTAAGTATCTTCCCACCTTTAAAAAAAGGTAAGTTTTTATAGGAATCTGACTACCTCTGCTAATCAATAGAACTAACGACTGCCCAACTGGGGTGCAAAATCTGGGACTGGACATTCTCATCTCCATTTTCAGGTGGAAAGCTAATATTTCTGTTAGGGATGTTATCAGTTCTTTATTCTTTGTCCTCTGTAGGTAATGGTTTAGAACAAAACAGGACTGAGACCTCCAGATAGTGTCTTCTTTTCCCCTGATTTTTTTTCCTTATTCACTGACAATAAAACAGACAAGATTGCAGACAATCTCACAGAAGAAACACAGTATGTATAGTGCTACTAAAAGTTTACCAGGATGTCCTCATTCCTTACTCTTTACTGACAGATTTTGTGATCCTTTTAGCAGGTAACCGGCTCCACGACTCAATCCATCTTCCAGCTAATGACAAAAACAGCTTGTTCTTATTCTTTACCCAAGCAGCTATTTCAATGGTGACTCATCCTGAAGTGCACTGTCTACAATTTTTAGATTTAATTGGCGTGCATAATGTCGATCGAATCTCATTTAAGTAACTTTTCAAAGTTTACTTTCTATATTCTGTCTTGGCATTGTGTTTTATATGACTATGAGCATTTATTTCAGTCATCTCCTTAGTTAAAAGACTTAAATGGTTTTTAATTTGCTGCCTAATTACCTGACCAACTGCTCAAATGCCTTTTTTTTTTTTTTAAAGATTTATTTATTTATTTATTTCACAGAGGGAGAGAGATCACAAGGAGGCAGAGAGGCAGGCAGAGAGAGAGGGGGAAGCAGGCTCCCTGCTGAGCAGAGAGCCCGATGCGGGCCTCGATCCCAGGACCCTGAGATCATGACCTGAGCCGAAAGCAGAGGCTTTAACCCACTGAGCCACCCAGGCGCCCTGCTCAAATGCCTTTACCATAGTTTTCATTCAGTATGTAAAATGTTTGGGGGTAAAATATTTAATTAGGCTAGTCAGATGTATGCTTTAAAGCCCAATTTGTATGAAGAAATTGAACAGCCATTTTACCATTAATTTGCAAAGTAAAATGTTATTTTCGTATCATGTTCTTTAAAGTCTAGTACAAACTTCAAATCTCTAAAACTTGAAAGACCTATACCACTTGACAGGGATATGCTGATTTAGATCAGACCTCTGGAAATTTGGACTATATGATACTTCTGCCACATAGTCTTTCTCCTTTTGTCATTTCTATCTAGTACTTACTACTGCCTTCTATCAGGCCCAACTCTCAGATACCAGCATTAACCTAAAATGCAGAACTAGAGATTGAAGTTATAAATGAGCCAGACTCCCACTATCTGTGATCGGCAGCCCATGAACAATAAAAAAGATTTATCAACAGAATGTCCTTGATTTGCCCTGACTGAATGTGATTGTGTTTTGTGATCCATCTTGAATCACAGGGCCTCAAACCTTGATCTTGGAGTGGGAGCTGGAGGTCTTCACTAATTTCCTTCTGTTGACCACCACCCTCTAGGCAAGCTTTTGTTGTCTGAATATTCTGGAAGGTGAAATCTTGTCCACTTTTTCAAGTTTCATCAAGGTGGACAAGAGGGTAAGCCCAGAATAATAAATAATATTGACTCCTATTTTAATTCCTGCATGTTTGTTGTGGGGATTGCAATTATTGTTTTAATCTGGCAGGAAAGGAGAGAGAAGAGCCTGGATGGGCTTTGGAAGAGAAGTAGCTGGTGAATTAAAAATAAGACTCTTGAGAGTCTAAAGTTCACTTTCTGGTGTGCTGTACTCATCAGCATTTAGTTCTCTAAAAGTCAACTGATTAATCCCAATATGAACCCATCATACCATCAGCTGCGCATCGTTTTCCGAACTGGTCACTCACAGACCTGAAGCCTTCGGCACAGGAACACTCGTAACTTCCTTTGGTATTCTGGCAGTTCTGGGGACAAACCCCAAATTGCTGACATTCATTGATGTCTGCAGATAAAATAAAAGCAAATATGCAACATCTGCCCCCAACCATTCCTTCGAGGCCCTGCTTCTGTTCAAATCCATAGTCAAAAGCAATGAAGCCTGAGAAGGCTGCAGATGAAGACAGGCAATGATGCTATCATTTGTGGAGCACGTCCTAAGCTTCAGACATTGTTTCACATGCTTTTCGTGTTTATGCCTCATTTCATTCTCCAAAATGACTCTGCAATACGGACTATGCCTAAACCCAAAGTCGAAAGCTAATAAACAATGAAGACAGGGTTCAACTGCAACGAGTGACTCTGTGCAATAGTAAAACAAAATTTTCGTTTTGGGGAAGCGGATGGGTGTTGGTATTCTCTGGTACCACTTCCCTTGGCCTAACTAGCTTCAGGAAAAGGGACTTGTTCATTTGGTTTCTCCATTGAGTCCTTAAGCTTTAGCTTCCAAAAGAACTGTCTCAGTCATCTGAGCACAACACAATATGAGTTAGAAACAGCAAATTCAAAAAATCAAATTGTATTCATTCCTTACCATCTTGATAAGCTACCTTCCAACTCCATACCTTAGATCTCACTTGTTTCTGGCATAAGTAGGTATGTAATATATATGTGTTGTTGGACTCTGATAAAGAAAGTAAAACTTTTGTTTATTTTTTAAAAATTTGATTTCCCACACTGATACAATAAATAAGCAGTCATCATTCCTGAAGACTTTGTAAATCTTATCAATTCTGCAGACATTACTAAGGATGAGCTATCTGCTCAGCCATCTGCTAGGGACTGGCAAGAGAGCATGGAAAAAAGATAACTGGCATCTCTGAGTGCTGGTTTTTGTCTCTTTTTCATGACCCAAGAAATTTACGAGCAAAATCTTAATATCTGTCATCACTGGTTATATGCATCTTGAAAGTACAGCTTACACTCCCAGAACTGATCATCACCCTCTAACAGTATAATTATTGGTGCACTTAAGTATTTTAATGAGCTAGAACCAAGAGTTTAGCCCCATTAAGGGAATTAAACAGTGATTTAATAAAAGGAAATGAGTGGAGAACCTAAAAATATGAGGATCTCCTAATGGGAATTGGAGGAAATATACTTTACCATCACAGGAGTTTCTGTCCAAAATACTGGCTTTGAACCCAGGTCTACAAGAGCAGATAAAGCCTCCTTCACTTAACTGCGTACAGTTTTGTTCACATAGATTCTCCGCACATGATCTTTCTTTTCCTGTATCTGGAAAAACAATCTTAGCATTACAAATGAATTACAAATGAAAGCTATAAACCTATCTATAGCCTACTATAAGACATCTCAAGATAATCCCTTTCCGTAAGTCTTTGTAGAGGATTTAAGGCCTCTGTATATTCAGATATCTGGTAATGGGGCGAATGTCATTTATACAATTGTATATAATGTTATATCCTTGAGGCAATCTTCCCATTATACTCAGCACTGTCAGGCTTCCCAGTGCATCCAATTCTGGAGTCCAGAACTATGAAGCCAGGGGCTCTTTACAATGGTAACCCTCTGCTCCAAATATATACATATACATACATACATATATATATATACACACACACACATACATATATATACACATACATATATATAACATATATTTACATACATTTACATATGTAATATATTATATAATGTATATAAATATTACCTATTTATATCTGATATATTTGTATATAAAATAGGGATTAAGACATATGTAATATATATCCTATTATATGTGTAATAAAGAACACTGATACGATTTAGAGCAACATAACAAATAGGAGGAAATTATAAAGTTATATATATAAGAAGACCAACTGAGATAAGTGTCCACATATATATCAAGTGTTGGCCAGGGCACAGTAAAATGCATATATAGTTAGTCATCCACCTGCTTTAAGAACCATAAAGTGGCACACATGGAAAGGAATTTTGCAACAACATGTATGAACCAAGGACTTTAAAAATACTCTATTATTCAGTTAGTCCATGTTAATACATTTTCCCTCAAAAAGGAATAAAAAATGTGCACTATGATTTATGTTTAAGGATTATAAATTGTTGATAAAATTTTGAAAACAACTTGAAAAATTACAGTTTACTGTGTTTTATCAAATCTAAGTAATATGCCACTGATGTACCATTTCATGTAATGCTAAAACAGAAAAACTCTGGGACTTACACTATGGCATGTTATCAACTGAAGAATTATCCTTGTTTCAGAGATGTTTAAATGTGAAAATTAACACGCATCTTACAATCAATGAGTTATGATTATATGATGGATTGCTAGGCAATCATTCAAATTCATCATTTGAAATGATACTTTGACATGGAAAACATAACAAAAATGGAGGAAAAGATAGTAATGCTAAATGTAGAGTATGTCTTTAAATTTTTTAACATTAAGAAATGGTTTTTCTGTTTGTTTCTCAGAGTCCACAGTCTCTCATGGTTTGTCTCCCCCTCTGATTTCCCCAATTCACTTTTCCTTTCCTTCTCTTAATGTCCTCCATGTTATTTCTTCTGTTCCACAGCAGCAAGACTGATTCACTATCACATATTCACTTAATACCTAAAAACAAATGCTGATTCTGTACCTAAACTAGTATCTATGCTACTTATTTCTTTAAATAAGCCCTGCTTTTAATGAAATGTCATCTGAATTAAAAGTACTGTAGTCAATTGTTTAAGCTTTTTTTTTAAAAAGATTTTATTTATTTATTTGACACAGAGAGGGAGATCACATCACAAGTAGGCAGAGAGGCAGGCAGAGAGAGAGGAGGAAGCAGGCTCCCCACTGAGCAGGGGGAGCCCGATGCAGGGCTCGATCCCAGGACCCTGAGATCATGACCTGAGCCGAAGGCAGAGGCTTTAACCCACTGAGCCACCCAGGTGCCCTTGTTTAAGCTTTTTAAGTGGCAACTAAAAGAGGAATTAAGGTTTGACCCAAGCCCAACTAGAAAATACTCCAAACTCTTGAAACAGTTTACTTATCAGTCTCAGCACCAGAACTCAAGTCTAACAACCAGTTTTGCAAATCCTGTCATGTTCATGCTTTTTAAAGTATTTAAACAAGTCATATTGCTATGTCAAAAATTCCAAGGCCCACTAGGCAAGCGTGTGAAATAAAGGACAAATCAATCCATTAATGACCAATTATTTACCCTCCCTTGTATCTTATACAGGAGAAAAATTGCCTCCCTTGTATCTTATACAGGAGAAAAATTGCCAGGAAACTCTTGGGGTGCCTCAAGAAAAAAGCCATTAAAGCCCAATAAGTTAAAAATGTGTGGAACTAACTAAGATGACTAAGTCATGAGCTACTAGAGTTTGAAGAACTTTTTTTTCCTATGAAGAAACTGGGGCCAGGAGAGGTCAGCTGATGCCCAAAAGGGCACAGCTAGTGGCCAAGGAAAATAGAAGGCCCTCTCTTCTCATCTGGAGTCACAGGACTATCCAAATTCTGCCTCTGCCACTCTGTATGACCTCAAGCAACTTCCTGGAGCTCTCTGAGATTATACAGATAGAAATAATAATAGCAACCCAATGGGGTTTGCTTGAGTGACAAATTAGATAAAGTATGTGCAAGGATTTCATAAGAGCTCTAAAGGATGAAAAAGGTGTGCATTAACATGCCATTCCAACATTTCCATCACAATATTGAACTAGATCCCCCCCTTGATTGTGTTCATTATCTTTTTCCTACACAAAGTCCTCCCTCTTCTTTAAAAATTAATGTTTCTTCCGAGGTCCCCTGTAACAGCCCCATCTTTATCAACTTCCCTTCGAAGCTTTCCCCCTAAGTGCCAAAGAATACTGCATTTGGCTTAAGGTGAAAAAAAATATGCAGACTAATAAACAAAATACATAGCTTTAAGGTGCTGGGAGGTACCTAGTTAACTGGGAGGTGATGATCTGGAGTTAGGCAGATCAGAGTTAAAATCCTTAGCCTCTTGATGGCAAAAAGACATGTAGTTCTTTTCATACCTGCAAGCCAGTTTCCTTATTTGAGGGGCACCTGGCTAGCATAGTTGGTTAAGCATCCAACTCTTGGTTTCGGCTCAGGTCATGATCTCAGGGTCATAAGATCAAGCCCCACGTCGGGCTCTGCACCTAGCACAGAGTCTGCTTGGGTTTCTCTCTTCCTCTCTCTCTGCCCCTCCCCACCCCCATTCTCTCTCTCATATAAATAAATCAGTCTTTTTTTAAAATTGAGAGAGAGAATAATACCCAGCTCATAGGACTGTTACAAGGATAAAATGAGATAATCCATGTAGTGTTTAGCACAATGTCTGGCATACAGTAAGTGCTCAATAACAGGTAGCTTTAGGCTTGATTGCAGTTCAGAACACAAAATAAAGAGAAATATGTGGTTATCATGTACTTTATGTTATTGCACGCTTTCATTAGATAAACCTGAGTTACTACAATGAAACACAATAATAAATATTTACTTACTGCAACCCGTTTCATCAAAATGGTCACCACAGTCATCAACATCATCGCATACAAGATACTGTGAAATGCAATGTCCATTGCTACACTTAAATTCATTTTCTGTACAAGGTCTAGAGGTCGAAGCTAAACCTGTAATTTAAGAACAAAAGTTAAAGTCAAAGTCAAAGTTCCTCTTTTGTAGAACAAGATGCTTGCCTCTGTGGCAGACAGTTATTGCTCACAAACAAGCCTGTGCTCCCCTACATTTCCCAGTCTCCCTGGCAGTCACGTTGGGACCATGTGACTAGTTCTGGCCAGTGGGCTCTGAGTGGGAAGTGACATGTGTCACTTCTGGACTGAAGCAATTAAAGCTCCTGTGTCTCCCTGCCAAAGCTCCTTCGGCAACCTTGGAAGCCATGTGTTTCAGGTGGCCTAGCTACAAGATGGAGGGGCTGGGGAACCTGCACTGGCCTTCCCTTGGGGAGAAGTAAGTCTTCATTAGGTACCACCACCAAGAGCTGGAAATTTGTTGGGTGCAGAGGTAGGATGAGATACCCGTACCTTCATAACAAAAACCTAAATTATGTGGGTTTTGTTCTTCATAGTCTTCAGAGTCAGGGGCAAGCAATGAGGAAAGAAATACAGGAGACAGGAAAGATGGAGACCCATATTATGCAAAGGCAAAGCTTTTGGCGAAAGAGTCACTTTGGAAAAATTGAAAGGCAGACCATCTGTTTATTGACCCTGTCGATCTAGAAAGAGGTGAGAAAACAGGATGTTAGTAGTGTGCGTTGCTTGCCACTACCTGAGCCTGGCAACGGAGTATACATTAGAGAAAAGTTCAGGGAAGAGCCGGTTGATTCATAAGCAGAAATGAAATGAAGTTTAGCAATTTGATGTGTGGGAAAAGCTGACTGTATTTAGATCCCACTCAGGAAGATTCTGCCATTTAGAAGGCTTGGAGACACAAATAACCAGTAAAACCTCTGAGTTGGATGAAAAATAATCTATTTTTCTAGATGGCCTGAATGTAATCGGTGATCAGATGAGACAAAGGTGCATGAGGAAAACAAAGCAAAGAAATAAAGCCGATTCAAAAACTGTCTCAAAAGAAACACCCGAGCCCATTGGTGCTCCAGAACTGCTATGAGCTGGTGAATGCAATGAGTCTCTCATTCTTTCTTGCCCAATGTGATCTTTATTTCTATTATGCTTCCCCTGATCCACCACTATCTCTTGGGGACAGAGGGGCATAAATAAAACTTATTTTAGTTTATGTTTCTTCAAATTGAGAGGAACCGTGTCTGCAACTGACAGCAGGACTGAAGCCCATCATCCAGAACTTCCGGATTTCAATTACCGAATGGAACTAGGAGTCATGTCCCTTGGGGACTGATTTAGGGTGTTCTATGCGCGGGAAGAGAAGTGTAAACGGATTTTTCATGACACAAGGTTAAATTATGGTAGAAACCACTGGTATTCATTAAACATCCATGCACTTCTCTGCAGTTAGATTGGGACCCTGTGACCAGTTACAACCAAAGGATCACAAGCACAGGCAAGATCTATCACTTCCACACCCAGGAAATTAAGAATCTGTGTACCTCCTTCATTTCTCTCTTCTCCCGCTTCAGCAACCTTGAAGACTATGTGTTGCAGGTGACATACTTACAGGACAGAGAACTGCCTGACCTTCAAACTTTAAATCAACCTCTGCTACCGGGGCAGCTGGGTGGTACAGACAGCCGGGCTTCTAACTCTTGGTTTCAGCTCAGGTCATGATCTCAGGGCTGTGGGATCTAGCCCTTTATTGGGCTCTGTGTTGAGTGCAGAGTCTGCTAGGGTTTCTTTGTCCTTCTGCACCTCTCTGCCTCATGGTCTCTCTCAAATCAATAAATAAATCTTGAAGAAAAAAAAAGTTCAACCTCTGCTACTTTAAGCCATTGAAATGTTGTGGTTTGTCTATTGTGATGGCAAGCAGTGATTCCTTTGACTAGCATCTGATGATTCTGTGGGAAGAGTAAGCTTACTGCCCCTTTTATCCACTCTCAAATTTGACTACATGCTACAACTGTCTTGCTCCATTAAAAAAAAAAAGGCAATAGCAGTGAGGGGAATGGAAACAGAAGGGGAGAAACCTGCTCAAAATTTTTTAAATGTCTTATTTCTTGGTTTTCATCCTTTTGTGCCAGGCCTCAAACAAACCTGGGAACAATGTCATAACCGTAGGTTCACCTCTGCCCAAAAAAATGAAAAATCATAAAGCAAGTACAAGCCAGAGCGCCATCACAGTGTCCTTGTCCTCTGACACAAAGTCCCCCCAGTCTGAGAGCTGGGGGCTCTCAGCATTCTAGGCCACATCAATATAAAGGAGGAAAACAGAAAAAATGAGCCATTTATCTAAATTTTCCCAAAGAGCACCCCTCTAGGAAAAAAAGTAATTGGAGTCAGGGGAAATCATTTTTCTTGCTGACCTTTCTCTAGATAAATTACCCCCAAAATTAATCAACTCTCCCCTTCAATGGATAGATTTTAAAACATTCTCACAATGGGAAAGCACAGATTTTTTTTTCAATATCTAAAGCATTCAACACAACCAGTTTGAAACCTCTATCTTAAAATAATCCATGATTTTTCTCTTCTGAGAAATGAATTTCCATTTTAAAGATACATGTAAGACCAGCTCTGTTAAGACCAGTGCTGTGGGGTGCCTGGGTGGTTCAGACGGTTAAGCCTCTGCCTTCAGCTCAGGTCAAGATTCCAGAGTCCTGGGATCAAGCCCCGCATCGAACTCTCTGCTCAGTGAAGAGCCTACTTCCCCCCACTCCCCCTCTCTGCCTGCCTCTCTGCCTATTTGTAATCTCTCTCTCTCTCTGTCAAGTAAAGAAATAAAAAAAATTAAAAAATAAAGGGCGCCTGGGTGGCTCAGTGGGTTAAAGCCTCTGCCTTCGGCTCAGGTCATGATCCCAGGGTCCTGGGATCAAGGCCCGCATCGGGCTCTCTGCTCGGCAGGGAGCCTGCTTCCTCCTCTCTCCTCTCTCTCTGCCTGCCTCTCTGCCTACTTGTAATCTCTCTCTCTGTGTCAAATGAATAAATAAAATCTTAAAAAAAAAAAAAAAAAGACCGGTGATGCCTTTTTGAGCCTGATCCTTTCAGCTGAGCATTCAGAAGCTCGCATGCCTAGATTAACGATCAGTAACTCAAGGCTGAAGAGTGACCAAGACTCATTTTTGAAAACAACCATTAATTTGTGAAGCATGAGTCAACTAGTATTTAGTGTTTGCCCTCAATGTCTCGAAAAAAGCCTATCGACTAGTTAAACGAAGACTAAAAAATTAGAAGACTTGCTATAATGAGACGGGAATCAGCAGGGAAGGGATGCATTTGAGTAGTGAATGTGTTTATAGGGTCTGGAAACAATTGTCAACGGAGATCTGCAGCCACAGGTCCAGCTCAAGCCTCTACCGAACAAACTGAAATCCCAGAGATACAATTTGCAAACTGCAGACGACTTGGGGCCCTTAGATTTTCCTTCTTCTTCTTCTTCACTTTTGCTTACACTGCTCCTCTTTCTCATCGCTTCCATCTCCACAGTCATCCACGTGGTTGCACAGCTCATGCTTATAAATACAGCGATTGTTGTCACATCGGAACCGGTACGATGACTCACAGGAAACATCCACTGAAAGGATGGACAAACAAAAGTTCAAGTTGAGAGTAGAACGTAAGCATCAGTATCTAAAACGCTCCAGTGCCGGCACCAGGCTTGGCCTATTCATCCATTCGTCCACTCATCTGTTCATTCAATGAACCAATCCACAAATACACCTCGAGGACCTAGCACACACCATGTCACTGTGCTAGGAGCCAGATACGATGCAGAACAAGAAAGACACAGACCTTGGCCTCACAGAACTTTCATTCTAACAGGGAAGCAGAGTTTGCCAATTAACCATTCAATTACAACTGTGAGAAGAGCCACAGACCGGACCTGCTATGATGGCATCTATGGGGGAGACCTGATACAGATCAGGGGGAGGAGGGATCAGAAGCGGCTGGGGAAGGTTTACAGTCAGGAAGGAGCACAGCAGGTGTTTGGACCTGAATTAAAGTCCCTGCAGCCAGAGCACAGAATGAGGGGGACAATGACAAGCCATGATGCTGGAGGCTGGCAGGAACATACATGAACTCTTACCTAATAGTAAGAAGGCCACTGTGTGTCTCTCTGACTGCAGTTGTCACTGACCCTCGAGAGCATGAAATTTCACACCATGACAGACTTTCCTTCCTGAATGTCCTCACCTCTCACATTTAAAGTTGCTATTTCACAACTGACCTCTGACTCATTTTGTTGTCCAGAGTTAGACCTCTAGCTGATGCTTATACACCTGTGAGGAACCCAAAGGTAGAACCCAGATCCCTTACTTGCTTGGTAAAGGGACATGGCCCTCTGCACAGGCCCCAGAAATTGGGTAAACTCAACACACATGTGTGTTCTTCTGCCACATGGAAGGCTTTGCCTATTTGTTTTCTCCTTCTGCCTTTACATCACAGACAGGAGCAAAAGCAGAAACTTGTAGTAAGGTTGGTTGGGGGTAAAAAAGTCAGATCCAAGAGCTGATTCTTAGAAGTACTGTTAACATAACTATCGCAGAAATTCTTTGTTGTGAAAGATGTGCAACATTATAAAACAGTGCTGGTTACTTTTTAATGGGGCTGTGTCTCTGCCTCTCCACTTTTTAATGGGACTGTGGGCACTCTCGCATAGAGGGAGAGACTTTCTAAGGACTTATTTGAAAGTTCCACAGGCTTAAAGTTAAACTCCATCAAGTTAAAAGCAAAACAAAACATGGTTAGTTCCTAACAAGAAAACAAGTGGCAAGAAAAATGTGGAGATGCCACTGTGAAAATATATTGTACCCTAATTAAGATGCTCCGAAGGGAAGGAAATACTGACGTGACACTTTTGTCAAATCCTTGGGCTTAAAATGAACAGGGATGAATGTCTGTCTAACATTCCCATGTTCTAAGCAGCGAGCTGGGAAAGGAGACCAAGTAAAATGCATCCAGTATTCAAACATTGTCCAACTGGCCTCCAGCGTCACACGCCCCACGGAAAAAGCATTGAGATTTTGCCAAAAGACAGCACTCCCAAACCCGCCCTTTGTCTCCCTCTTACGGCACAGGTGAAGTTCTTCGTCAGAGCCATCACCACAGTCGTCATCCCCATCACATTTCCAAGATGGCCGGATACACACGTGATTTTTGCATTCGAACATAGATGCCGAGCAGTACGCACCATTGGGGAAGCGAGTGGCTGTTGGTGGACAGGAGACAGATTCAGATTGTTAGAAAAACTTAGTAGTTTTGAACAGGTAGGCTGCTATTTGGCCTCTAGCTCCTTCCCTAAGAGTCTGTCTTCCTTATTCAAGACGGACTGCCGCCTTCCACTGCCTGAAATTATGATGGAAGACCTCTTCCCAACCGTTGTCCCACCCCCATTTTCAAAGACATGAGTCATTCTGTGGTTGGCACTGGACTTTCTCTTCATAGGCAAGGGCAACTCTTCAGCTCTGTCAGCACTGGCCCTATCCATCATCCGTGTATATGGTTTCTTTGAAACCAGGTCCTAAGATGTGGCAACTACATCATTAACAATACCCGTCATGAATATTCAACAACAGTTCATATGTATTCAGTGATTCATAAAGACTAAACTGTGAATGATCATATTGACCTTCGTTTTTAAGCTTTTTGTATGCCATCATGCAATTTAGGAAAATGTTAATGCTATAAATTGAGTATGTTCTAATACGCAATCCAAGTTCTTTATACCCATCTATTCATTGCTCGGTTGTTTTTTCAATTAATGATTTGTATCATAGGCGATGATATGTAAGTATTTTTGTTAGTATAGATATTTACTATATTCTCTATTTAAAATACGGTTAATGAAATGCACTTGAATGACTACTAGGAACTATTACAGTATGATGACTCAGATCCCAAGTGAACTGATAATTACCAATGAACTCTGAACAGAAATTCCCTACAGCCTAGTCTGCTGGAGAGGTGGGGTCTAAAAGGCCATCTGCTGGTTGCAGATGAGCAGTGCCATGGAGGCCCAGACACTCACGACAGGTGGCTTCATCAGAGGCATCCAGACAGTCAGCCATTCCATCACAAGTCGATTGCTCAGGCACACAGTGTCCACTCTGACACTGGAAATACCCAGGTTGGCATGTCTTCATCTCTGGAGAGAAAAGACTGCTATTCCAGTTGGCCTTATTCTTCTCAGACAGGTCCGTGGAATAGAGGAAGGACTTCACCACATTCTTATTCACACCCTGTGACTAGCACACAGCAAATGCACAGCTGTGGCTACCAAATGAATAAACTCTAAAAATACACTCTCCCCATTCAACATATGGAGACGGAAGTACCTCTCTCTCCCCTATTACATAATCTCCAGCATTTTCTCAGAAATCTGAATTCCCAGCCCAATCCTTAATGAGTAACGAGCTATAAAAATCAGTTGGGGTTTATGATTCCTAGTCTAATGCCCCGACCTCTACACCAGGGAGCTACGGAAATATATCCCTCAGGGCCACTTTCCGGGGAAGAGTAGGAAAAATTTGTTGTTGCTTACAAGGACAATGCAGATTAATATCTGCTCCTAGGAAATAGTTAAATTAAAATGAGATTTCCAAAAATCTCTTGCCATTTTCCCCTATTACTAATCAAGACTGCTGTAAGTTAGGAATAAAGCATAAAAAATACAGAGCAGAAGGTACTGTGTTATGCTAAGGCTTATATATGACATAAATTATACAAAAATTGTTTCACTCTAAAAAACCATACGAACTCTCACTTGAAGTCCCTTCTTCTGTCAAATATGCCGACTCTGATACTACACCCCACGGTAAGCCTCTAAAAGCCCCCTGACAATTACCGCAGTCCCGCTCATCTGAGTGGTCGCCACAGTCGTTGGTATGGTCACAGACCCATCGAGAGGGAATGCAGCTCTGATCATCACATCGAAACTCACTTTCTGAGCACTCCCGGGGGACTGAAAAGGAAAGCCACCCAGCCATCAGTGGAACCAGGAATCATACACAGAAGACAGACTTGTGAGTTGGCCCGAGTACCCTCAGCGTGCAGGCACTTCCGTGTCCCCAGTCCTAGTCATCTGCTTGGGTGGGCAGACTGTCCTCCAAAACTAGACCTTCTACCTCAATTTTAAGAATGTAAAGAAGGGCCTTTATTAAGCGCTTTCTCCAAAGGTGATTTAATCGTAAGGTAATTGTTGCTTTCATGACAGTCTAGATAACCTCCTACAGGATTAAACATGGAAATTTCTCGAATTGAAAATTCCACTGGATCATACTTTTGTCTTAAGTTTTAGCCAACTGATATTTGCAGGTGTAATCAGCATCCTGATTCTCTCAACTGCCTATGGAAAATGGCAATTGCTTCTTATTTCCAAAAAGTGACTAAAATTACAACGTCTTCCGTATTACAGGGCACCTGCCTGGTTCAGTTGGTAGAGAATGAGACTCTTGACCTTGGGCTTGTGTGTTCAAGCCTCACACTGGGTTTGGAGCCTATTTAACAACAATAACAACAACAAGAATGTATTCCATATGGGTCTATCTGAAATTGACATATACATGAAATCAGTGACGTATGTTCAGGACAGGGTAATACATCCAGTTACTCAGGACTATCTGGTTTAATGTGATCCAAACCTTTGGCTTCTTTTCTTTGACCTCCCTGTCCAATTCCCTGTAGTCAGCATCTTTACCTGGAGAGAAAAACTAAAACTTGACCTGTCATTTAACCTTTAGCCCTCCTAAAATAGTCCGCTATTCTGGGGTGGGCGGGGAGGGGATGACAATCCTAAACACAAGATCTCTTCCTCTGCTACTAAGACCATTTTGAGGCAAGCATTTAAGAAGCAAGGTCTTTGGGTTAGCACCTTTCCTTCTGGAACTTCTCTTGGTCCTTATTTTTTTGTTTCTATTCTTTATCTTACTATATGTGTCTTCTATTACACATCGCCTCACATTCATTTTAGGAAAAAAGTTAGATATAAACAAATTCAACAAACCAAACATATACTTGGGTAAACACCCTTCTCCCAAAACTTCATTATAACATCTTAAAGGGAGATGTCTCTGTCTTTAGTCAAAGATAAAGTGGAAACGTACCAGTCAGCAGAATGCAAGAGATCAGGTAATTGTCATCCTACCCATTGACGATGAATGGCATAGAGAACTGAATTATGGACAAAGAACAGACAGCACAACTCTGGTTGCACATAAAGATGATGGAGCCCTGAACACTCACCACAGTTTTCCTCATCTGAGTGATCTCCACAGTCATCGTGCCCATCACACCTCCAGCGAAGAGGGATACAATGGTGATTATTACAGCGAAATTCCCCGGAAGGTTTGCACGTCCTCTCCTCTACAAAGCACAGTCATTGCAAAGACTTCAGAAGCTGGAGGTCAAGAGATGCCAATGTAGCACTGGCTTTCATGTGAGACAAGTGGAGAATTATGCTACCATATTCTCAAAGTGCCCAAGGGAGGAATGCTAGCAGCAGTCATGGTCAGTATTCCTCTTTTGGCTAACCTGAAGCTATCCTACTTAAACTTTAAACTGCTTTAAACTAGAATCATTCTTTTTTGTAGAAACTGCTCAAAAAATGAACTGGCATCTGGCTTCTAATTTGGAACAAAGACCTGGGAAAGAAGATTAGGTGATGACAACAGCAAATACAACATTTCCATCTCATTGCCTTTGGTTGATTAGATTCAGTGTTATTAAATTCAGTGTTAAAATAACCCATTATCTTCCTTACCCTCTTCCATCTAAGCCTAACACATGCACTCACAGACATTCAGGTTTCAAGTTAAAGTATATGGCTAATCTTGACAGATTCTATTCATTCATTTGGCCTTTTGTCCCTGAGTTCTTTCCATGTTGCCAAAATGACTTACAGCTTTCTCATAGATGGTATAGACAGAGAGACATTCACAATATGAAAATCTCCAAATAAGAAATATTCTGATTTTGAATTATTCTTTTTAGAGCTAGATATCAAATCTTTTCTCTGTCCCCTTCCATCAATTTCAGTCAATCGATAAAATTAGACAATTTAAACTTGTCAAGTGTGAATAAGGATTCTACATTTAGGAGAAATTATGTAAGTTCCTAATACTTTAATAATGTCTTCCCCAATTACAACATTCTTCAGGATGGGATTTCATTTAAGATGATATAAATTAAACTCCCCCAATAGCCCGCTAAATGCTTTAAAAAAATGTAACGTGTTACTAGAAAGATCAATAGATAATGCTTTTTCAGAGGTAAACGGAGGAATAAGGACATTGGAAAGCCACTCTGTTCACCCAGATGGCACCTGACACTTCCATGTTCTTGCCCCTCCCCCACACCCCTGCAGCCCCTCCTACCACAGCCTTGCTCATCACTGTTGTCCCTGCAGTCGTCAAAACCATTACACACAGCCCACTGAGGGATGCAGCGGTAGTTTGTTCTACAGCTGAATTCTGTATGGTTGTCACAGCGATGGCTCACTGAAAAGACAGGGAAAAGCAAAGTCAGAACTGAATTCTCAGTCCAAAAGACACCTTGCTGTTGTTACATGAAGGACATGGTGCTGAGGAGAAACAATTACCACCTTACCAACTGGATTGATTCTGGCAACATGTGTCTGTTTTTACATGTGATCTATTTACCAAGAGCTGAAAGCATCTTAAGTTTCCTCCCTGTCTCAATATCATTCATTTGTGTTACAGGATTAACTACAGGGGGGTGGGGGAGGGGAAGGACTGGGCTTGAAGCAAAAAATACCTGGGTGTCAGCTTACAGAAATGTGACCAACTACTTAAGGTGAGTCTCAGTTTCCTCATCCAGAAAATGGGAATTGGTAACATGCACATTCCCTACCATGCAGTGTTTCCCTGAGGCTCAAATGAGAAAGTGTTAGACATACACAAATGGAAGTTCTTGGGATCCTATTTTGGAGAGTTAGATATCCAGGGTTCGGCGAGGAGTAATGAGCCCCTTTTGGAACAGGGCCTGGTTCTACCTGCAAACCACACAGCCACACTTTGCTCTATACTGCCAGAGTTAGCAGGGAGAGCCAAGAGGGAGGGTGCCATGGGGCTGAAGCAGGGGCTTCCCTGCTTCCCTGTCGTCTCGCCACCTACACAGGTTCTCCTGGTTTCCCACGTGTCCCTCCCGCAGGAACTCACTGCATTCCGGCATGGGCTCATCTGAGTAGTCGCCACAGTCATTGTCCACATCGCACTTCCAGTCCTGAGGGATGCAGTGGCTATTGGCACACTTGAAGTAGCCCGGCTGGCAGATCCTGCTGGCACAGTTGTAAACATCTTCGTCTGAGTTATCCCCGCAGTCGTTCTCCGAGTCACATCGCCAGGCTTCAGGGATGCACCGTTTGTTGGCACACTGCCATTCGTTGGACTCGCAGCGGTGATGCTCTGCAAGGAGGGGCATTTGGTTGCAAGGTGTTAGGGACAGATGCTCCTGATTTACACTGAGGGATCTTTGAGAGCTTGACCGTAACTTCTTTTTTAGAGGACTTCTGTCCTAACACACTTATTATTAGCCAGTACCACAACACGGCCAGTTATTCTCTTGACTATTACCGCCTCCTACTAAATTCTTAAATATCTTTCTCTTGCATGCAGAATTAGGGGTTGAAGACTGCGTCACTGATGGCCTACTGAATTCACCTTCTCCCAACCCTGTTCTCCTAATGGACAATGTTTCTCAAACTTCATTGTTTGCTGTTGTTGTTAATGTGTTGTTTTCAGTTTGGAGGGTTTTTTTCTTGGCTTTTTAAAAATAAGAACATTAATAAATATTACATATTTACATATATCCTTAAAATGAAGAGTAGGAACCCCTCCTTTTGCCCTCAGTGTTGGCTTGGAGAATTCCATGCGAACCATCAACACAGACAACACACTGTCAACCTCAACCATCTGCCTTGCAGAGATCCTAGTCTATCTTAAGAACTTTATAAAAATATAGGATGGGGTCCTGACTTTTCTCCTAGGACTCTGGACCAGTCTGGGGGTTAGAACATGCAGAAAATCCCCACAGAATCATGATTGTTCACAGTCCACTATAGAAGTGGGCCAAAGACAGTAACTGAACACACCGCAGAGAATCGGGTCCTCGTCAGAGCCATCGGGGCAATCTTGGTGAGCGTTGCAGAGGAAGTGTGAGCTGGTGCAGTTGCCGTCTTTGCACTGAAACTGGCCTAGCCGGCAGTAGCGCTGTGGGCAAAGGACCGGCTCATCAGAGCCATCCGAGCAGTCTTTCTGCCCATCGCATTTCCACCAGATAGGAATACACCTGCACAGAGAAAATACAGCACTTCTCTTAGCAAAGCACAGAGTGGTAGAGGCTGCCTGGAGAGAAGACATCAAAACCGAACTCCAGGAAATAACACGCATGAGTTCCTTTATCATGGTGTATTTTCAGAGAAAACATAACTTGTTGAGATGGACCAGGTTTGTTAAGACCTAAATTCATGCTGGAAAAAATACTTTGACCTAATGATTAAATTCCTGCCACAGAACACAGTGGAGTGTATGTTTAGGGCTATAGCAGGAACTGGTTGGGACTATCTGCTGGGGTGACATAACAGACAAGTGGGTATTGGTTGGGAAGGTAGAGGGCACTTACATTTATTGTCAGCCTAGGTCAAGATAGATATATGCTAGATTCTTAATCTAAGATATTTTATTTAATCATCAAAACAATCTGCCACTGGATTTTAAATGCTATGGTTTGCATTAATGTCTCCCCCTGACTTTACTCTCTGACTCAGTCCCCGCAGTCATCAATGGTCCATGGCCACAGTTAGGGAAATAATCTGTGGCCATGTTCTGTCACAGATACAAATAATCAAACGTGGATTTAAATGTGTAATCCTGGATCCTCTGGCATAGTAACTAAGAAGCTAGGCCAGTGTATGAGTGGGAAAGACAGCAAAACTCTACCACTTATTTTTTCCCTTTCCTTTTTTTCTGTATTTTTATTTAAATTCTACTTTGTTAACATAAAGTGTAATACAGGTTTCAGGAGGAGAATTTAGAGATTCATCACTTACATATAACACTCAAGTGTTTAGTAGAAATGGTCTCCTTAATCCCCATCATCCATTTAGCCCATCCCCCACCCACAATCCCTCCAGAAACCCTCAGTTTGTTCTCTACAGTTAAAAGTCTTTTTTTTTAATTCAATTAATTCACATACAGTGTATCATTAGTTTCAGAGGTAGAGTTCAGTGATTCATCACTCTTACATAACATCCAGTGCTCATCATGTGCCCTCCTTAATGTCCATCACCCAGTTACCGCATCCCCTCACCCCCGCCCCTCCAAGCAACCCTGCCTGTTTCCTATGATTAAGTCTCTTATGATTTGTCTCCCTCTCTGATTTCAACTGGTTTTATTTTTCCCTCCCTTCCTCTATGATCCTGCTTTGTTTCTTAAATGGTTTGCCTCCCTTTCTTTTTCTTCCCCTTCCCCTATGTTCATCAGTTTTGTTTCTTAAATTCTATACATGAGTGAGATCATATGGTATTTGTCTTTCTCTGACAGACTTATTTTGCTTAGCATGATACAGTCTAACTCCATCCACATCATTGTAAATGGCAACATTTCATTCTTGTTGATAGCTGAGTAATAGTCCATTGTGTATATACTACATCTTTCTTTATCCATTCATCAGTCTCTAATTTGGCTATTGTTGATAAGGCTGCTATAAACATCAGGGTGCATGTGTCCCTTCAAATCAGTATTTTTGTATCTTTGGGGTAAATACCTAGCAGTGCAATTGCTGGGTCACAGGGTAGCTCTATTTTTAACTTTCTGAGGAAACTCCATCCTGTTTTCCAGAGTGGCTGCACCAGTTGGACTGCCACCAATAGCATAAGAGGGTTCCCCTTTCTCCACATCCTCGCCAACACCTGTTATTTCCTCTGTTGTTAATTTTAGCCATTCTGACAGGTGTGAAGTGGTATCTCATCATGGTTTTGGTTTGAATTTCCCTGGTGATGAGTGATGTTGGGCATCTTTTCATATGTCTATTAGCCATCTGGATGTCTTCTTTGAAAAAAATGTCTACTCATGTCTTCTGCATATTTCTTAACTGGATTATTTGGTTTTTTGGTGTTGGGTTTTGTAAGTTTATAGATTTTTGGATACTGACCCTTTATCAGAGAAACTCTACCACTCTTAGGGGCTATTTTTCAGTGTATGCATATACAGTCTTGGTCCTGACACCTAGAACAATTTATTAGAAATAAAAAACACATACTTTCTAGCTTCCTCTCTACAGAAAAACACTTGCATACATTTTGGTTAACAAACAAACTGCTTCTATTCTTGGAAGAAATTATCTGAGATTGGAGACTGAGAGTCTTGGTGCATTCCAAATGAACCACATTAAATACCCAAAGTCTTAATTCATTAGGAAACTCCCATCCCCTGGACCCTCAAAGTTCAAAGTGTGTCCATCCAAGAGGATGGAGAGGCAGTGGGGTGAGGAAAGACCGAGCCTTACTTTTCACTGTTGGCACACAGGAATTGGGTGCTGGAGCACCTGGGCAGGCAGACATTGATGTTACCCAAACGGAGGGTTTGGAAGTCATCTGGGCACTCACAGGTGAATCCATTTCCTCCTGCTCTGATGAGGCAGAGATGAGAACAGCCACCATTGTTGGTACCACAGGGATTGTTCACTAGTAAAAGAAGGAAAAACATAGGTGAACTGATTGCCCACCTCACCAAACTAGTCACCTCTCAGTAAGAAAAATCACATCCAAGTTTCATGCTTTTTCCCAAAATTCGTAAATGGGACAGATGGTAGAACTGCAAGCAATGCTTTGCTTTGAGAAAACTGATCTATGTGCTACCAGAAGTGAGGCGTACTCACTGGTGTTCTGGGCTAGAAAAGATGTGTTTCTCAAGGTTTTTGGAGAGTAGGTGGGAAACTTAGTTTACATTCGTGTGCCCAGAACCTAACAGTTTGAATTTCTAGCAGATGCTATATTCTCTCATTCTAAGAATATGGGCAACAGAAGTATGGCCAAGAATGAGATGGATAGGTAAACTGTGTGGCATCTTTACTAATTTTCTGGGTCACCACTTGGAAGTAAAGATTAATATGAACTTTATAATAGATAGATAGACATAGATATAAATATATACACACATATGTGTGTATATATATGTATTTTTTTAATTAAGTAAACTCTACACCCAACATGGGGCTCAAGCTCATGACCCAGATCAAGAGTCTCATGCTCTACCAAACTGAACCACCAGGTGTGCCTAATTTGAACTTTTGCTAAAATATTATCAAGAATATTAACTTCTGGGGGAAAAAAAACCCTGAGTACCTTTATTTTGCCAATTCTCATTTTTTCTCAATTCCAAGTTTATCATGTTTAAATAAAACACCACAACAAAGCAGACCAACAGAATCCATTCTATCCCCAAAGTAAATTCCAGACTTTTACTAGATTATCCATGAATCGTAGATACATGAGGAATATAAATTCACAAGAAAAAAAATATAATGAGATACTGTGTTGCTTTTAACATTATTACCTTCCAGATGACAAGCATAACATATGTTTAACACACAAAATGTCATATGCAAATAGAAATTTAATAAATTATGTTTTATAATTATCATAATTTTCTTTTAAACATTTCTTTTAAATCCATCATTTAATGGATTGATCTTGGGATTAGGGAATGCCTGTTAATCTCTTAGGTGTTATAGTTTATTGTGGTTACATAGGAAATGTCCTTATTTTTCAAGGGTGTTTTCTTAAATATTTAGGGATGAAATGTCACTTTTTTTTAAGTTTTACTTATTTAGGGGCACCTGGGTGGCTCAGTCGGTTAAGCATCTGCCTTTGGCTCAGGTCATGATCCCAGGGTCCCAGGATTGAGCCCTGCACCTGACTCCCTGCTTGGCGGGAAGCCTGCTTCTCCCTCTCCCACTCTCCGGCTTGTGTTCCCTCTCTTCCTGTGTGTGTCCCTCTCTTCCTGTGTGTGTCTCTCTCTCTGTCAAATAAATAAATAAAATCTTTTCTTTTTTTATTTGAGAGAGAATGAGAGAGAGAGTGAGCATGAGCAGGGGGAGTCGGAGAGGGAGAAGCAGACTTCCTACTGAACAGGGAGCCCGATGTGGGTCTCGATCCTGGGACCCCGGGATCATGACCTGAGCCAAAGGCAGAAACTTAACCAACTTAGCCACCCAGATGGCCCAGAAATGTCACGACATTTTTAACCCATTTTTTTAATTTTTTATTTAAATTCAATTTAATTAATATATAATGTATTATTAGTTTCAGAGGTAGAGTTTAGTGATTCATCAGTTGTGTACAACACCCACTGCTCATTACATCAAGTCCCCTCCTTAATGCCTATCACTCAGTTACCCCATATCTCCAACCCCCTCCCCTCCAGCAACCCTCAGTTTGTTTCTGAGAGTCCAGCATCTCTATAGTTTGTCTCCCTTTCTGATTTCATCTTATTTTATTTTCCCATCCCTTCCCCTTTGTTCATCTGTATCTTAAATTCCACATATGAGTGAAATCATATGGTATTTGTCTTTCTGTCACTTATTTTGCTTAGCATAATACCCTCCAGTTCTATCCACATCTTTGCAGATGGCAAAGTTTCATTCTTTATAGGCCACATCTTCTTTATCCATTCATCTGTTGATGGACATCTGGGTTCTTTCCATAGTTTGGCTATTATGGACATTGCTACTATAAACATTCAGGTACACGTGCCCCTTTGGATCACTATATTTGTATCCTTTGGATAAACACCTAGTAGTGAAACTGCTGGGTCATAGGGTAGCTCTATTTTTAACTTTTTGAGGAAACTCCATCCTGTTTTCCACAATGGTTGCACCAGTTTGCATTCCCGCCAACAATGCAAGAGGGTTCCTCTTTCTCCACATCCTAGCCAACACTTGTTGTTTCTAGTTTTTTATTTTAGCCATTCCGACTGGTTTAGCTCACTTTAAAACACTTCAGTCTCTTCAGCTCAGTAAATATGGCAACATAGCAAGTGTTAATTCTTATCCAAAATAAAAACCCAGATTGATCTTTAAGAATAAACCAGGTGTTAAGGGAAAAAATGTTATAAGCCGGTTTTTCCATGTTGTATAGAAAACATTACCAACATCATTCTCTTTATAAATCATTATGCTTATTCTTAAAGAAATAAAAATGGCATGCAGAGAACCTAAAGCAACTGGGCCAAACTTCTGAATCTCATACTCACCAATTGGCTGCCTGTATGGATGATACACATGGATGTCAAATGGCTTATGTGTTGTGTTCACCAGCACAACCCTGTCTGATCCATCATATTTGTTTCCCTTTTCAACTGTCCTTGTATTCCAATCTGTCCAATAAATAGTGTCTTCAAAAATGGTAATGGCAAAGGGGTGAGGCAGCGTCCTGTCATATACTGTGTGTCGATGGCGGCCCTCCAAATCAGAGTACCTGGGGTAGAAGGAAGAGTCACTCGATCAAGCTAATCTTCCAATGACTTTAAGGATCAATGCATTGACAAATCAATTAATAAAGTTCTATCTTCCCGGGGTACCTACAGTCCGGATACTCCCCCAAACTCCTAGACTTTAATTAAAACAAAAGCTAAACTTAAAACATATTTTGACGGAACAAAAGATATAAAATTTAAAAAGCCATGCTCAAAAAATAGGAATAGCCACAGGAGTTCAACAATCTCTTAATTCCCAACCACAGCTGCTTTCCTGCAGATACAGCTGGTTCAGCTCTTACAGGGTTATAACTTTTCCCGTTAATGTTCTCCCTTCAACATCCTTGGGACACCATTTTTGTTTCCTACATCATTGGAAGAAATTAGAGGAGAACAGTATGAAGCTGGAATTTTGCCTTTTCATGAACATTTCTGAGGAGAAGCTGTTCTTAGGAAATACCTAGATGCTTGGTGTCACCTGCGAGGAATATACTAACTCAGATACAGTACAAGCCTGCAGGCTTCACTCTGCTTACCCCTGCAGCACGTTTATTATTAGTCATGCCCTAGGCACTATTGATGAATACTTTTCCAGGCAAATAAAATTCCAGAGGAGGTTTTCTGATTTCAAGGTATCACAGAGCATCCATGGCCAGATTTCCAGTCCTTCCCATTCCAAAGTCTCACTCATTCTATGAGTCTATGTCAAAATACTGATATTTCAGTATTTTACAATTTTAGAGTAAACCCTAAAACTCAAACAGGAGGTGAGAGAGGTAGCAGCTAAGAAATTTGATGTTAGCCATACAATACTAAAAATACTCTCCAAATATGACAATTTATGGTAACTTACAGAAAAGCCACAGGAAAACTTCAAGACCTTCTTGGCCAATGTTACAGGTCAATTATATCTCAAATTTAGAAACAAACAGTTTAAAAAGGGGACAAGGAAATTGAGATGAGGACTAAGCTGTCTGCAATAGGAGAGAGATTTACTACCTCCATTTTCTAGATGAAAATAATAAAAAAGTGAAAGCACCAGGACAAAAACCTGATGAATCTGGCTCTAACGTTCACACTCTTTCTATGATACCATAACCACAGAGCTTGGCGAACTGCCTACAGGCAGTTTCAGTTAAAAATGACTTCAGAGTGACTTCTAACATGCAGGCCAGTTAGAAGCTACCTGGGAATAACACACTAGCAACGCCAAGTCCTAGTATTGGGAATAAACAGTTGCTTGGTTCACTTTATCCTGGTCTATGTACGTACTCAATGTAACCCAGGTGGGCATCTGCCCAGTAGAGTAGATCATTGGTGTAATCAATGGTGATGCCATTGGGCCACTCTATCTTGGTAGAGATAATCACAGACTTATTCGTTCCATCCATGCCTACTCTCCCAATGTATGCTCGATGAGCCCAGTCTGCCCAGTAGACATGCCTATTGGAGGAAACACAAAGGGTCAGTCCCTGAAGCTAAAAGAAGTCAGTAGCCATAAGACATAGCTCTTCTCGTATCAGAGAAATAGAATTTATATTCTACAGTGTCTCTCAGAAAGGAAAAAAAAAACCAGAAAATAACCTAAAAAGGATGATGTATAGGAAATACTCAAGAATGAACATAATTAACTGGGGATTTCAGTGGATATGACATGGAGAGTCCGATAAAGGTGGGTTTTTTTTTTTTTTAACCACAATTTTCTCTGCATACAGTCAAAATAGGTGACTTGAAAAGTGAAATGGTGTGTCATGGCAAAGAAAACAGAACAGCTGATGAGTATCATTTGAGTACGCCATGCTTCTACCCATTATAACTAAACCATTTACCAGTTAGGAAAAGCAGAAGACAAATCCCAGCAAGACACTGGCCTTGAGATAACTATGTGAACAGCCTTTTTGGTGACAGAGGCAGAATGTGGGCATGAGAGAAGAGCCCGGGATTACAGGGAGACAATACCCATATTGCGGGTGAAGCGCAATTCCTCTGGGATGGTCAAAGCAGAAGGTATTGTTGTCATCCACACAGTGCTCGGCCAACTTGCGGCGGTATCGACCATCAAGGTCAGAGACAGAGAGGCAATTCAGGTAGGCATCCACCCAATAGAGCTTTCTGAAATGGAGAGCCAGGAGTTACCACGACACACGTTTTGCTTGTGAAACAGTGCACAGTTAGCCAATGAACTTCCTTTCCTTTCCAAGCTACGGTGGAATCACGAAGACAGCTGTTCGAAGGCACTTTCCCCCAAGAAAACAGGGGTAGGAGGAAACAGGAAATTGACTTTCCTGCAAAGAGGCAACAGAAGATTCAAGAGTGAGCTAGAGGGTGCCTGGGTGGCTCAGTGGGTTAATAAAGCCTCTGCTTTCGGCTCAGGTCATGATCTCAGCGTCCTGGGATCGAGGCCCGCATCGGGCTCTCTGCTCAGCGGGGAGCCTGCTTCCTCCTCTCCCTGTCTCTCTGCCTGCCTCTCTGCCTACTTGTAATCTCACTCTCTGTGTCAAATAAAATAAATAAAATCTTTTAAAAAAAAAAAAAGAGTGAGCTAGAATTCCCTCTTTAAAGGGACTGTCACATCGGGAATTCTGGGGCCACACCTCACACGAGGATTCTGGCTTTACTTTCTTAATGCAGCATAAGCATCCTTCCCAGGCAATGTAAAGGCTTAGAGGAGCAGGGACGTGGAAGGGAGAGGAATTAGTGTTGTGAACCACAGTTTAAATGGTAGAGCCAAGGAAACAGACTTGTCTAAGTGAATTACTGAGACTGCACAAAGGAACTCTGAATTATGGCCACAAGCTTAGATTCAATTCTCTATTAAGATAAAAACATGGTTTTAATATTCTTTTTAAAACCATTTTAACTTTTAGAGAGCTCCTTGGTGTTTTCTTACCTGGCCACCCAGTCTACAGCCAGACTTTCTGCAGCTGGTAGTTTGTGGTTTATGACTGTCTCCCTGTTTGTCTTATTCAGAAACATTCTCTCAATGACTTTATTCTCTGTATCGATCCAATACAATCTCTTTTCTACTCGGTCAAAATCCAGGGCCACAGCATTGCCCAGTCCTTGCAAAATGAGGGAGTAAAAATAGCCATCTGTAGTGAGATTTCTCAAATAGTAACGGTTGCTAAAAATGAGGTAGGGCTCGATGTTACTGTTCTGTCGGCAGCTCTTTCCATCTGGTTCTCGGATGTAGCCTGGGGCACATTTACAGATGTAGGACCCCATTACATTCTCACACTTCTGACTACAGACAAAGGGCGTCTCCTTGCATTCATCAATATCATCGCAACTCCGTTTGTCAGACAGAAGCTTATAACCAGGACGACAAGAACAATAGAAACTGGTGAGGGTGTCGGTGCAGTTTTGGTCACAGCCACTGAGCCAAGGGTCATTGCACTCGTTAATGCCTATAAGTAAAAGACAGGTATTAGAGATGCTAAAATATCCACAATAGACCCGCCAGAATGGTCCAAAGTCAGGCTTCCCACTAGACAGCCCACTTCTTAATGAATCATGCTGAAAGAAGATAGACAATAAGGGTTTTCTAAAGGCCACAGATATTCAAAAGTCCCTATTTCTCAACTTCCTCCCCTACTTAATCCTTCCCCAGTGGTTTTAACAACTAATATAACAAACAACCCTACGTTTGACTTCTAATCCTATATCTGCCAATCTCCTAGTAACCAATAATTTAAAAAGTAACATGGCAGGGGAGAGAAGAAAGAAGAGCAAAAGAAAAGAGCCTGGCCAGTGGTGCGCTGGTAAAACAGATCTTGGGGTTGGGGAGATGCTGTAATCTGTAGAATCTTCCATTTTGGCGGTGTGACTCTCATAGCATGGCCAATTTCAGGTTACCAGGGTGACCTCACTGGACATGGAGCTGGGAAGAGATGCATACATTTGGCCCTCACAGGATAGGATGAGCCGCCCAGCAGTCCAATGGGCGTCCTTCTGGCTGGTCCTGTGATACACGGCCAAGCTCATCCAGAAACTATCTACACAGGGAAGATTAATGTTCCTATTAATTCTATGTTTTATAAATGCTCAACTGGTTTACCCATGGAGGTTGGAGTGAGAGGGAATTTAAAACTCTCCCCTTCAATCACCTGAAGATGAAAATGATTCAAAGTGCTTGTCCTATTTAATAATGGTGTTAGCTACTAGTGGCATGAACCTGCTCTTCTCTTTTCTGTAATGACTGCCTCATGAACTAACCTAAAAATGTTTGTGTACTAACCTTGTATACTAAGAAATGCTTGCTTATACTAAGAAATGCTTGCCTTTTGATAGACAGACAAGCAATAGTAATTTTCTGGTAATAATCTACTTAGAGGACAACTGGAAAATGCCAGTGAGTCACAAAGTGTTGAGAATCCACCTTCAGTCTCCCTGTTTTCCTTTTCCCAAATCTTCTGTTGTACTCACCACATCCTTTCTCATCACTGTTGTCTGAACAGTCATCCAGGTGGTTGCAGACTTTCGCCATATCAACGCAGTTCCCATTGTCACACTTGAACTGATGAGGGGGACACGTGGTCTCTGGAGTGTGGCACAGGTGCTCCAGCTCGTCAGACCCATCTCTACAGTCGTTTTCCCCATCACACACATACTGCTTATAAATGCACAGCCCGTTCTGACAGGTGAACTGGTTCTCGCTACAGGTGGGGTAGGAGCAGTCCCTCTCATCGCTGTAGTCCCCACAGTCATTGCGCCGGTCACACCTGTGTGATGAGACCCACCCCACTCTTGAAGAGGCTGACAAGTCCCATCTATCACCTGCTTGGGGCCTTGCCTCCTCCTCGGTCTACCTGAATGTCAGCCCAACCATTTCAGTCACAAGATCACCCACATCCTTAGTTCCCTCACTCCCAGAATCGCTATTCACCCCACGAATCTCCAGTTCTGGAAGAATCTAATATTTAGCACTCCATACGATTTCCCTGGGTGCTGGTTGCTACCATCAGAAATGGCGATCTAGAGATATTAAAAATAACTGCATTCATTTTTAAGCAGTTGACAAGTTAATTAAACACAAATTTATAGTTTTGGTGTTCATCAGATCTATTCATGAGACAATGAGATGACTTATGGACACAAGCAGCATCCCGGGCAGTCAGATGATAGAACTGCCCACACCCAAGTGAACATACGTTATACGTGGTAAGATCATCATGTGTCCTCCAAGAACATGTATCTTCCAATCGGAGTAATGTTTACATCGTCCTGCTCCTTCCATCTTTAATATTAATACCCTGCCACCCACAATGAGATGGTAGTCATGGTGCTGGGAAAGAGGGAAAACCAGTAGAATAGCACGGGCTGCTGGCAAAGGTACAAGGCACTTCCTAGTCCTACTTGGGGACCTAATATTCCCAGGCATCATAAGGACAACATAGTTGCCTGAAATTCTCTAAGCCAGACTGCTCTTTCTTTCCTAGATTATTCCAAAATCCCCTGAAAGTTATGATTACTGAAGGGGTTCCTGCTGATAGTACCAAAACATAAGCATAAAGGAATCATAGAATTCAAAATCAAGGAATTTAAGTATGAAGGCATCTTGGATAGGCATTGGCAAAGCTCATGTTTGACAATTCATAAAAGGATTTACCATGAAAGTCACAGGTGCTGGAGGCTCAGCATTAAAAGATGCAAGGTACCAAAGCTGAATGTGGTCAATTTTACAACTGATCTATGGTCAGGTCACTAATGAGCAATGCCACCCACAAACCCAGGACGCTGGCAAAGTGTCTTATAAGAAAATGTGTGCATGTAAAGGTAAAGAAAGTTGTGATCAGACCAAGCTGGGTCAGCCCCATTTTGGTCTCCCGGGAGCTGCTGAACTCATTTCCAAGTGATCTGAAACACCAATGCTTTAATGTTTTCTTTCCTCTAGGTTAGATCCAACTCAAAAGGAAAAAAAAAGTCAGTTAGAAAAGCAAATCAGAAGGTTCTTGGACATAACTGAACATCAATATTCCAGCAAATGGCTCACAACTCAGTCTTATCCAGGTTCTTCAGCGGCATCAATAATGAGCCGAGAGGAAAAAAGTCATTAGGAAAAACGATCCCCTGTACCACCTACCAAATGGGGGAACACACATTCTGCCAAGCAAGCAAAAGTGCATGCTAACAGGGCTCTTAGTAGCTGCTCATGGCACCCCAAGCAAACAGAATCTGGAGTTATTTTAGAGCCGAAACCTCAGGTTTACAGAGAAGCAGTATTTTTTCTGTTCTGCCATGGCCCTTGGCTAAAGCAGTTTAGAAAGCTTAGCCAAAACAAAACAAAACAAAACAAACAAACAAACAAACAAAAACCAAAACAAAACCAGGATGAGAGAAAGGGAGAAGGAAGGAGGAAGGGAGGAATGGAGGGTGGAAGAAAGGATAAGTAAGATAGAAAAGATAAAATCAGTAAAAGTTTGGTAGGACAGGGTAAATCAGTTGCAAGGTCACAGTAATCATGGAATAATGAAGAAAGAGCTCAGAAAGTTGAAAAAGGAAGTAGACATAACCTAGAATCTGATAAAAATTAAGACCTCATTTTTCAAAGTGCTGGAACAAACAATCCTAAAATTTGTATGGAACCAGAAGAGACCCTGAATTGCTAAGGAAATGTTGAATAAGAAAAAACAAAGCTGGGGGCATCATGCTGCCTGATTTCAAGCTTTACTACAAAGCTCTGATCACCAAGACAGCATGGTACTGGCACAAAAACAAACACATAGACCAATGGAACAGAGTGGAGAGTCCAGATATGGACCCTCAACTCTATGGTCAAATAATTGTCGACAAAGCAGGAAAAAATATTCCATGGTAAAAGACAGTCTCTTCAGTAAATGGTGCTGGGAAAATTGGACAGCTATGTATAGAAGAATGAAACTCGACCATTCTCTCACACCATACACTCAACATGAGGCAGGAATCTATCAAAATCCTAGAGGAGAACATAGGCAGTAACCTCTTTGACATCGGCCACAGCAACTTCTTTCAAGACATGTCTCCAAAGGTAGAGGAAACAAAAGCGAAAATGAACTTTTGGGACTTCATCAAGATAAAAAGCTTCTGCACAGCAAAGGAAACAGTCAACAAAACAAAGAGGCAACCCACGGAATGCAAGAAGATATTCTCAAATGACACTACAGACAAAATGGCCAACAGACACATAAAAAAATGTTCATCATCACTAGCCATCAGGGAAACTCAAATCAAAACCACACTGAGATACCACCTTACACCAGTTAGAATGGCCAAAATCAACAGGACAGGAAACAACAAGTGTTGGAGAGGATGTGGAGAAAGATGAACCCTCTCTTTCACTGTTGGTGGGAATGCAAGTTGGTGCGGCCACTTTGGAAAACAGTTCAGAGATTCCTCAAAAAGTTAAAAACAGAGTTACCCTATGACCCTGCAATTGCACTACTGGGTATTTATCCCAAAGATACAGATGCAGTGAAAAGAAGGGCCATATGTACCCCAATGTTCATAGCAGCAATGTCCACAATTGCCAAACTGTGGAAAGAGCCAAGATGCCCTTCAACAGATGAATGGATAAAGAAGATGTGGTCCATATATACAATGGAATATTACTCAGCCATCAGAAAGAATGAATACCCAACTTTTGCATCAACATGGATGGGTCTGGAGGAGATTATGCTGACTGAAATAAGTCAAGCAGAGAAAGTCAATTATCATATGGTTTCACTTACTTGTGGAACATAAGGAATAAAATGGAGGACTTTAGGAGAAGGAAAAGAAAAGTGAATTGGGGGAAATCAGAGGGGGAGATGAAGCATGAGAAACTGTGGACTCTGAGAAACAAACTGAGGGCTATGTTGGGGGGTGTGAGCCTGGTGGTGGGTATTAAAGAGGGCACGTATTGCATGGAGCACTGCGTGTGGTACATAAACAATGAATCTTGGATCACTGAAAAAATAAAGTTAAAAAAAAAAGAAATTAAGACCTCATACAAATCTCTTCTATAGATCCTAAGGCTAGGTTTTCAGAATATATCTCAGACTGATGGTACTAAATGTTTACTGAATTCAGCAGAAAAAAATCACAGTAGAGCATACCAGAACTCTTGAGCAAGGAGGGAAAAAATACAGAAAAGGATTTACTCTTTTTTCCTTACAAAAAATTGCAATCTACAGAACACATCCCTATCAGTTAAGTACAGACAAAGCAGAGTGAAATACAATTTCACTACAAAAGCTCTGTCTCCTGAGTAACTTCGGGGTGTCAATGCTACCACCAACAGCAGTGTCTGCTTGGGCTTCATCACGACAATTTTTTGGTCCTAATGCCAAGTCCCTGCGCTTTCTGCAGCATTCACAGAACATGACTCAATCTTCTCTGGCTTCCTCAGGACTACCGTCATGAACACACAGCTCTGCACCAACCGGATTCCAGCAGCACCTCGGGGTCTATGGAGGGGCTGCCTGCCCCTCCGCCAATGGTCCCAGAAGCTCAGCTGCTCTGAGCTTGAGCCCGCTTCCTATAGCTTTCCCATGTACTTCCTTAGCCGGCAATAAGCTGACAGTTGTTGTTGCTCCCGGTATGCATGTATGTCCTTTCACAGTCCTTGGCACGTGCTCTTCTTAGCTCAGGTTCTATGTGTCCAAGTGCCTAATACACATTTTCACCTCAGCAAGTCCCACTACATCAAACTCCCTGTCTCCCTGGAGCAAACTCCCTCCTGGGCCCCCCTACTTTTGTTAGTGTTCTTACTATGCCCCTAGTCCATCAGGATTAAAGCCTACATATCATTTTTCTTCTCAATTTCCCTATATACCCAAAACTTTGCCAAGTGGGGATAGTGAGAAGGTAGGGCACCAAAAAAAAGTATAAACCTTTGGAATGGCCCATTTGGAGAAAATGATAAGAAATCAAGCAACAGAATATTACAGGAGAGGTCCCCAAAACTGGCACGTTGTATACTGGATCTATTTGACGTGCAGTGTTCTTAGATAAATTTTGCTTCCAGCATTTAAAATCAGGGAATTTAGGGGCACCTGGGTGGCTCAGCTGGTTAAGCATCCGACTCTTGATTTCAGCTCAGGTCATGATCTCAGGGTTGTGAGATTGAGTCCCACATCGGGCTCTGTGCTGAGCATGGAGCCTGCTTAAGATTCTCTCTCTCCCTCTCCTTCCCCTCCCGTCCCCCATCTCCCTCNATCTGCCCCTCTCCTTCCCCTCCCGTCCCCCATCTCCCTCAAAAAAAAAATTAAAAATAAATAAAATCAGAGTATTCGATACAAAAATCCAGATTTCCATTTCTCTCAAAATAGAACAGTGCTGCTGTGCAATGGTGAACAGCATTTGTATCTCTTAGCTAGAACATACCCTCTCAGTTCACCTCACCTGCTTCTCCCCACTGTCTCACTGGCTCTAAGCCGAAGAGCCAAGCTCCATTTATGGTCATGCTCGTACTGTTCTTTTTCTTATAGCAAAGAGAAGAAAATGAAGTGTTTCTTGTACCCATGCCTCTACCAAGTGGAAAACCAAGATTTCACCTGCTTTAAGAAAGAATTTTCTTATATCAAGCCCACTTCATTCACCTCCCTGGCACTGGGGGTAAGGTTACATTGTGCCTTTTATGAGCCATAAGCTCTTTTACTGTCATGGACCCCCTCTGCCAGGAGCATATTAAAAAACTATATTCAATGATCACATTATGATAAAGGCAGATACATCAATATTATATATTAAAATACCCTCTTATGGTCTAAACTTTCTCTTTTTTTCTTTTGATCTTAAAANTATATTCAATGATCACATTACGATAAAGGCAGATACATCAATATTATATATTAAAATACCCTCTTATGGTCTAAACTTTCTCTTTTTTTCTTTTGATCTTAAAAGAAATCCAAACATTGTCAGAGGTCACTAAAAGTACTATGGATCCTAGGCATTGTGGCCACCATGCCTAATGGATAAGTTGGCCCTGCCCCTCTGGCTATTTGAGGTTACTAGAAAACTTTTTAAGCCCCAATTCACCTGTATGAGTGTGGAACACACAGTCCATTACTACAGGTGAAATCATTTCCAGAACAAGATCTCCTGGTGCAATTCTGATGCTCATCATAGCCATCGGTACAATCTGCATCACCGTCACAGACCCAGGATTGGGGAATGCACTTCCTGGATGGAGGAACATTATTTGCACAGAGAAACTCAGAACTCGAGCAGTTTTGACTGTCTGCAACCAAAGCACACAAAAAACAGAAACCACGTGAAAACTCATTCCAGTAGTCAAATTCATCTGAACCATTTCCCTTGCTTTACGTTACTTACTAGTCTGAAGGATTAAAGGAAAGTAGAGTACAACAGGTAGATGAGTCACATTGCTTTCATATAAAAGATTATAATAAAAAATACCTTCAAAATTCCATTTTAGTTGCTCTGGACCTTGGATTTTTTTTTCAGAAGTAAGAAATAAACATAATAAAATACCTCACTTAGTTTTCCTTAAAATTAATGTAAAATCATATTTTTCCCTTAGAGCTTCAGAAAACTACTCCCATTTTGTTATTTGTATACCAAAAATGCCTTACACTTGGTAAAAATGTTTAGTTAACAAACTGTACTCACAAAAACACAATGTGAGATAGGTATTTTTATGCCAATTCTACAGATAAAAATTGAAGTTCAAACTAGATGACTCCAAGTCACAGAACTTTCTAAAGACCTAAGACTTCAAACATAGGTCTTTTTTCTCCAAAAAGGAGAAAAGGCTTTTTCAACTATATTACAGCTACCACCCTAGTAGAATTAGCACCTGTAGGAGCGGAATATATCACCAAGACTTATCAGAAACCCTGACACTGTTAGGAAAGAGATGAGATGCTAACATATAATTATTAATGCCTGTAGAATAGAAGAACCGGCATTTTACCCAATCTCACTGTGGATGAATGGGAGACAAAAGAGGGGGTGTCTTAGTGAGGGGAGATGGGAGAAGTACATTGCTATAGTCCATGTTTGTGCAGCTGCCAACTACCCATTTCGATGGATGGAGTATACATGGAGCTATGGACAGCCACCAAAGTCAATGACACATGGGGTTACAATGAAATGCAAACATCAGGGAGCCATTGTTTTTATTGCTGACTGGGGAAAGATCTTCTTCTAAGACATCGTAGTTAGAAGAGTTCCATGCTCTACTGGCAATGGAAAATGGTGTTCCATGGTCTGTTCCACAAATTACACAAAAGGAATAACCCTCCCTCCACCCACTCCTCAAAATAACAGCAACAAGGTAATAGATGAAACTGGAGGCACAGTTAATTGCTACACCATTTAAGGCTGCTATTAAGAGTGGCCAACTGAGTTCTCTTTATCTGCTCCAGAAGTACAGGACATTATTCCTGTTAGCTAAATGCAAGAGAAAGACCATAAACATTAAAATCATTTTTTATCATTTTAAAGCATTTAAGTAGATGCTATCAAACAATTTCCAAGAGGAAAAATAAAGGTAACAATTTATCAGCATGCAATCAATTAAAGAGAAATCTGCCTGACAGTCATACTCTCCAAAGACACAAGAACCAATCTCCTGAGTTCCTTGGAAGGTAAATTGGCAGAGGAATGCATGGTTTCTCTTACCACAGTGGTGCCTTTCATCCTCATCACTCATGTCCCCGCAGTCATTATCCCCATCACAGATCCATTCACTTCGAATGCACCTCCCACTGTCACACTTGAACTCATTACTTAAGCATGTTGCTTCAAGGTACTCTGAAAAAAGATAAAAAAACAGTCTCAGGGGAAAAAGTGGTTTGCAATCCAAAAAATCTTAGGAGAAGACTGCTATCACATGGGCTGTCTAAAAAACCTGACAAGAGCATTACCTAGCTATGTACAGCTCTTTTGGGTCCTCCAAAGAGATTGGTACCAGTGACCAGTGGTCTGAGATTAAGTAGTTGATTGCTGGTGCAAAGCCCTCACTATTTTTTGTTACTAGGATGTGATTTGCTATTTCCTTACAGGTATGATAGAGAAATAATAGTCTTTTCCCAAGAGGATATAAACAATTTCATTTCATTTCATTTCATTTTTAAGTCTACTTTTCATCCCAAAACATTTTGTTTGATGCAAACTAACTCCACAGCAAGCCAGATCCCCATTTTCCTGGGGGGTTTTTTTTTGTTTGTTTGTTGTTTGTTTGTTTGTTTTCTTTTCTTCATAATACCTACCACCTTTCAGCATGCTACACAATTCACTTATCTGTTTTGTTGCCTGTGTCCCCTCACTAGAATATAAGCCCAACATGGGCAGGGATCTTTTAACTTAGTCCCTGATATAGCTCCAAAGTACTTAGAACATATATGCTCAGTAAGTATTTGTTGAATTTAACTCACAAGACACCCTATGTTTTAAATTAGTCAGACACCCTATGTTTTAAATTAGTCATTACTGACATCATAAACCCACATGTTCTTGTCAACCATCTGCCATAGGCCCATACACACCAGGTCCCCTCAAAATAAACCTAAGGCAAAATTAAATTAAATTTTAACCATTAAAAATACAGCACAGTGATAACAGGAAGGAGAAACAGGACCTTTCATAAGCTGCTACAAAAGGAGTATACATCACCATAGCTTTTTTAAGAGACATAGCCGCTCTGACACAAAAACACCACTTCTAGAAATCTAGCCCAGAAGAATCTTCCCACATATGCACAAAGAGGTTTCTAAAAAGATGTTCAAATAAATAAATAAATAAAAAGGTGCTCATTCCAGCATTATTTTTCATAGTGAAAAAAATGAAAACAACCTAAACACCCATCAGTTAGGAAAGGAAAAAACACTTGGGCCATCCACACTTCACAGTAATATTCAGCAGTGCAAAGGAATGAGTAGATCTGTGTTTGCTAACATGCTGACAGGGTGTTATTAAGCTGAAAGGGGCAAAGCTCCAGAAAAATAGGCATAGTAAGGTCTCTGTGTTTTAAAAACTATATATGAGGATATACAGCAAAAGGTAAGGAGAATTCACACTCACCCTTCGTAATGATTATCTCTGTTATCTCTGGGAAGTGAGATCAGAGAAGGCTAAGAAAATGGAAATTTTGCTTTTTTTGTATACATCTATGACTTCTTTAAAATAATACTCCTGCATATTAAGAGCATGTATTCATAAATATGACAGACAGTTGGTACCACTTACTGACTTTGGTTCTCATGGAGAAGTTTGGAAACTATACTTACTCTTCACATATTTGAACCAATCATTCATATGTCTAAACCAATCTCTAACACTATTCTATTCACCTAACAGTTATTAAGATCCTCAAAACTCTATGTGCTTTTTGCTTTCTACAAAACTTTCAGTGTTGGGGGAAAACAACATGGCAAAGAGCTTCAAATACCACTCTCCTGAGAGAGAATAGGAATAGAAAATAGTCTAAATTCAGTGGTAAAACTATAAAAATGGTACTAAGAAAATACCCCCCCAAATAAAAAGTTTTATATATGATAATTGTATTGTAGATAACTGGATTATAACGGGGGAATAAAAGCCATTCGAATGCTTAAAATAGAGGCAATTAACTCAAAGATAATACAACCACTCGATGGAATATTATATTGCCATTAAAAAGGAGTATGAAGACTATGTAACAAGGGTCAACAAACTTTCTCTTGACCAGATAGCAAATATTTTAGGGTTATAGGACATATGTCCTCTGTCACATCTACCTTACACTGCCACTGTAGCACAAAGCAGCCATAGACAATACATTGCTGCATTCCAATAAAACTTTATAAAACCAGGCAGCTGCGGGGGACATAGTTTGCAGACTGGTTTATTAACAGATGAAAAAGCAATGACCGTTATGTTAAAAAAAAAAGTGCATGGATATAGATTAGAACTTGTAAAGGTTAATAGCAGTCTCCAAATACAAATAGGTACAAGTGCCTCCAGGAATACAACCACAGGGTCCCTATAACTTCTTGGGAAACTCAGATGGCCATGGGACCTTACCTCATAAGCTGACACACAGACCAGGAGGAGGATGTGTGCCCTCAATATGCTCCTTCCCCATCGATACAATCATTCCAATCTCTTTTGGATCCTCCCACAGCCCTGTGGACCACAGCTCAACCAAATTCAGAAATCCCAATTCACAGTCAATTCAAATTAATTGAGTTCTACAAGCCAGGCACAGTATTAGGTGCATCATCAACATAATCTCATTTCATGGGCATTAGTCAGCAGCCTGTATATGCTGATTCCTCCTCACACTAACAGGTTTTTAATGACTGCTGAGTGGTTTCATCCTCTTAGCTAAAAGCAGGAGCAGGGAGCACAAACAGTGGGCAGCCGTGGTCCTACTCTGTATCTGAAAGCAGTGTAAGAGTTTCTCTCACTGCATTGTAATGCCTGTCATGCTTGCTTGCTCTCTTACCGCAAGTGGCAGGTTCATCAGAGCCATCAGGACAATCTCCTTCCTCATCACAGTACCAGTGTCTCGGGATACAACGTCCAGATGTGCAGGCAAACTCGTCGCTGCTGCATGTATGAGAAGCTGAGGATGGAGGTAAAACCCAGGAGTAAAATACAAGCTTGTTCCCATCAGTCTTAACCATCTGCCCATAGCTCTCAACTAGGTAACTGGTGGGAGGGAAGGAAGGAAGGCTGAGGCCTGGGAAAGGGTTTTATATAAGCTTTCTATGGGGAGGAAGGGATGTAGGAGTGGAGGGAGAAAAGGCAGACAATACTGTTCCACTTTTCCAGAATTTTTCTTTCTAAATTCTAGAAACCCAACAATAAATTGTATCTGTTAGAAATATCAAAGAAATATCTCTTTGATACATGAAACCACAAGTTATGGATAAGAAGACTTGGCTCTATGTTCTCTGCTGTAACCTAAAATTAAATAAATTCTATGGAAATAATATTAAAAGCGAAAACAACATATAACCATATCTAAGATCAGTGCTGTTTCCTATCTGTATGTCCCTATCTGATGGCTACATCCTGAATTCAGCTTCCTCCTGCTGCTGTTACTACACTTGATGCCTGTTCTTGGCCTGTACCCTGCCCTGGTGATAATTACTAAATTCTTAAATTATGCAACTATTATACTAATAGCCTCCAAGTTACTGAGCTTAAGAAAGGCCTTTTAATTTGATCAATAAATACAGGAAAATGCTTGACTTAACCACATTACTAAATATGAAATAAAGTTTTCTGAAATTCAAGCATATTAAAAAGATACAAAAGTTCTTTCAGTTACTAACAGTAACTATAATCAAATTAAGAGTAAACACAAGGACTTGACAAGCACGTTCTGCTTAGGGTTCCTGAAGACAAAAGGCCCTTGACTCTGGGAGAAATGGCTCTACAATTATAAAAGGTCAGGTACCACAGCAGGTCCCTGGAAGAAATATCTGGAGCAGGGGATCCATCCAGAGGACAGACAGAGGGAGGACTGCTTCTGCTCTTTTCATCACACCCTAAAGTAACTGCCTACTGCATCTACCAATTTGGTCAACTTGAATTGACGAGTAGCCCAAAGACCTAAGCCACAGAAAGTGTATTAGCTCCAGACATGCATCCCTTGAACCACAGAAGGAATAGCACATCTCTCTTACCACAGAAAATAGGGCTTTCATCACTCATGTCTCCGCAGTCATTGTCTTCATCACACAAGTAAAAATGGGGAATGCAAATGTTTGTCGTCTGACATTTTACATAGCCGGGCTGGCAGGTGCGATCAGCTTGGAAAAGATAACCAGATAAACATTTGGAACAGATCCACCACATATACAGAACATTAAAAATATCCACACTAACAGAAATACTGGACTCGAAACACTGGAAGGGAGGCATGTTTAAAGTTCTCACAAAGGCATCATCCATGACAGTTACTTCCCACCATCGCTTCTGAAGTAAAAAGAGGTATTTCCAGCTGATGGGGCGGGTGTGCTTACTTTGTAGTTTAAGTCATCATTTTTAATTATTTAATAGCACCAACGAGAGTCTCAACTCTTAGTTAAATAAACTATGTTGTAGCCACACAATGAAGTAACATACAGCGATAAAGAAGGAATGATGGTATGACCCCCAGCATATTTCCTTAACAGAAAGAGCAAGGTTTAAAACCATAGGCTTTCTTTTTTTATCTTTTTTTTTTTTTTTTTGCCCTGGGGTACAGGTCTGTGAATCACAAGGCTTACACCTTTCACAGCACTCACCATAGCACAAACCCTCCCCAACGTCCATCACCCATCCACCCTATCCCTACCCTCCCCCCACAGTAACCCTCAGTTTGTTTTGTGAGCCACAGTCTATCTTTTGTGTGAGAAAAACAATATGAGTGTGTGTGTGTGTGTGTGTGTGTGTGTGTTTAACAAGAGAGACTTATACTAAAAAACAATAATGAATCTCTCCTCCAGCCATCCAAGATGTTGAGAGGAAAGAAGGCTAAGGGAAAGAAGGTGGTCTTGGCCCCTCTATTGTAAAGAAGCAGGAAGCCAAGAAGGTGGTCAGTCCCCTGTCTGAGAAAACGCCCAAGATTTCTGGCATGAGACAAGACACCTAGCCCCAAAGGGACCTCACTAACTTTGTCAAATGGCCTCACTATATCTGGCTACAGTGGCAAAGGGCTATTCTCGGTGAACATCTAGAAGCGCCTCCCACAATTCATCACGTCATGCAGGCCTTGGACAGCCAGAGAGTTTCTCAACTGCTTAAGCTGGCCCATAAATACAGACCAGACACAAAGCAAGAGGAGAAGCAGAGAATGTTGGCCCAGGCTGAGAGACAGCTGCCAGCAAAGGGGCTGTCCCCACTACGCAGCCGCCTCTTCTTCAAGCTGGGGTTAATACTGTCACCACCTTAGTATAAAACAAGAAGCCTCAGCTGGTAGTGACCGCACACGCTGTGGATCCCACTGAGCTGGCTGTCTTCCTGCCTGCCCAGTATTGTGGGACGTGGGCTCCCTTCTGCATGGTCAAGGGGAAGGCCAGGCTGGGACGTTTGGTGCACGGGAAGACCTATACCCCTGTCACTTTCACACCAGTTAACTCAGAAGACGAAGGAGTGCTGGCTAAGCTAGCGGAAGCTATCAGGACCAGCTACGATGACAGATATGGTGACATCCACAGTCAGTGAGGAAAGTAATGACCTGGGTCCAAAGTCCGTGGCTCGCACTGCCAAGCTGAAAAGGGCAAAGGCTGAAAGACTGGCCACCAAACTGGGCTAAGTGGACACCATTTCTGTACATAAAAGTAATAAAACTTTCTTTTTCAGCCAGTGTCAAAAAAATAATGAAAAAATAAAATGATGACAGTTGTCACACCTATGGACAGATTGAGACTAGATCGGAGTGAGTGGAATGGAGAAGACAAGGAGGAAAGACTGCTGTGAATATACCTCATCATATAATTTTGACCATGGAACCATGTACATTATTTTGTATAAATAAAAACAATGACATAAAAATGGATAAAGGAAAGCAATTCCTAAAATTTGGAAATAGCTAATGGAAGCAAATAACACCATAACCATTCAGAGAAAAAAAATTCAAGTGACTTTAAAACCAGTATTTTGACTACATAGCAGGACATAATCTAAGAACAAGAGGGACCTAAAAATCTTAAATTATTTTTAGTAGATTTATTGGTAGTAGTATTACTCGTATGGTTATTTTGAAATTATAGGCATTTTGAAATTACAGTAGAACAGAGGACAAGAATAAATATGTTAATGTCATCAGAAACCAATATTTTAAGCATAAAAGAGACAGGATTATAAAATCTAAGTTTAAAAAATTGTAATCTTAAATTAAAATGGGAAAGACCAATATAAACTTTCTTTCCTTAAAAATTGTATTTCCTAGCTCTGTACACTAAAAAGCCCTGGAAGTAATGAGAGCCAAATAGAAATGGGAAACCAGACACTGTGGTAATCTCTAAATCCATAAAAGGAATGAGCTGTCTTTCCAGGTCTGAGAGAGGAAATGGGACTGACTGGGCCATGTCAAAATCACAGAAGAGCCAACTTAGCAGAACTCCCACTGGCCTAAGATAGGGAAGCTGACCGCCAAAAACATTAAAAGACTTTACTGCACTGTAATTCATCAAATATGTAAAAATCCATCAGTCTAATACTAAAATCAAAACAAGACCAAAAAAAAAATTTAGTGCTCACTGGTCACCAACTCATTACTGTGAAAACTGACAAAGGGAAGGAATCAAGCATTTATCCCACAGAATTGTACTTTAGGGTAACAAAATAGGTGATAAGAAAAACTTATTTGTCATGGTACTTTACCTAATATATGTAGAAAAAATAATAGAATTTTTCAATGCCTATTTTGTAACCCGTAAAGAAATAATGGATTTATAAAACCACCATCCATGTATGCTATTACCACAGGCTGGTGGGATGTTCTTAAGGGAAGATTCAGGCTGACTTCTAAATCCACTAATTAATTTTATCATTACTTAGGGCACCTGGGTGACTCAGTGGGTTAAGCCTCTGCTTTCGGCTCAGGTCATGATCTCAGGGTCCTGGGATCCAGGCCCACATCGGGCTCCCTGCTCAGCAGGGAGCCTGCTTCCTCCTCTCTCTCTTCCTGCCTCTCTGCCTACTTGTGATCTCTCTCTATCTGTCAAATAAAGAAATAAAATCTTTTTTAAAAAATTTATCATTACTTAAAGTGAAACAAGCAAGTATTATGTGCTTCATAATGTGATGCAACAGGAAATACACAGTTCCACCTATGGAGAATTCTTACTCAAAGAATTGAACCTAATGTAATCAGACCTCTAGGCACAAATTCCAGTTAATAGGAAATAAGAGGGAGAAAATAAATGGCTCAATTAAGCAATTAGTCAAATCCAGAATGTGGGAGATTCCACAGGACAAATCAATGGCATTGGGGAAAAAAATGAGCACTGCTGAGGCATAAAGGAGATTAAAGAGTTATAATCATCAAAATCAATGTGCAGACCTTGTCTGAATGCTAATTTGAACAGAGCAGCTGCATAAAGACATTTTGGGAATAATGATAAAATTTGAATACGGTGACTAGTCAGTTTTGCCAGGCATCATTATGACATGGCAGTTAGTTGTCAAAATGTCTTCATAAATGACACGCATGTCTGAGAGTTGCTTTGTAATATGCATATCTGAGGGTTGCTTTATAATATTCGGGGGGATAAAGGCAGGGAAAATCGATGAAACAGATTGACCATTTGTTGATAAATGCTGAAGTTGGGTAACGGATAAATACATTTTACTATTCTTTCTACTCTGGTGTATGTTTGAAATTTTCCATAAGAAGGGGTTCTTTTAAAAGACATATCCCAAGAAATACTGTATGTAATTCTACCTACAAAAGCAGCAGAGCATGTAGATATATCCAAACTGAAAATGTATTTGAATTTACACACTGTTCTTTTCTTTTCCCTAGATGCTAAAGAGCAAATCCTAGAAATTTTGGAAAAATCAATAAAACAATTTACCAGAAAAATGAAAGAAAGAAATCATTTCAGTCAGCATCACACTGTATAGCTTTGTGCATAACGAACACTAACCACAACACATTTAGGCAATAGTTTCTTTCAGCAACTACTGGTAAAGTTTTAAAAAACCAAAAATTTTGTCAAGTGAATTTTTAGTCCGGCAGATATGTAAACTAAGGATAAAATATTTGAGATTAAAATATTCAATGGTCATGTGGGTCCATAAATTTAGGTGAATAATTCAAATATATCTAGTTTGTTTTTAAAGAACCATTTAGCAAAATATAGTAAGATGAAATTTATATTCTAGATGAATACTTTCAGTGGGTTTTTTTGCAGAAAGTCTTTGTTTCTATATAAAAATTATCTCCCATGAGCTGAAGAAGACTCGAAAAAACAAAAAACACACACACACACACACACACAAACACACAACACAACACAACAAAACAAACAAGGCAACAAAGAGATTCCAGACCCCAAAGCACAATAAGTCCTTGATGAACTTACAGCAATTTTTCTCATCTGACGTATCATTATCATGGCAGTTGTTGATACCATTGCAGACAAACTGAAGAGGAATGCACCTTTTATTACCACAGGTAAACTCCACAGTGGCGTTACAGTCCCTGAACAGGCACCCCTCCTCATCACTGTTGTCACCACAGTCATTGTAGTGGTCACAGCGGTAATGATATTGGACGCATCGCCCATTGGCACAGGTGAAGGCTGTCGGGTGGCAGGTGTGAAACGCTAAGAGGAGGAAAAATCATTGAAGAAGACTTCTTGATAAGAGAGCATCATCCTAGTTTCTAAAAAAGTACAACCAAATAAAATGGATACTTTGAGTTTACCTTCTAAAGCAAAAATGGCTGCAAAACGGACAGCGTGCAAAGTGAAATAAACTTTAAATAGATTAAACAAAATACGTTGTATACTTTTCTTAAGCAAATTGGGTATTTTAAGCAAATGTCAGAGTCGCTTCCTTTCTCTACTATCTCAATTTAAAATTTTATCCCAATCCTAGAAAAGCGGGCAAATACAATGTCTTTGGGGAAAATCAAACTCTTAGCCCCTACACAGTCTATTGGAAAAATGTAGCTAACTTCCAGTGTTTGACTCACCCCATCCAGATGGCAGCTGAATACTGAATGATTTCAATAAATTACTAACTATCCTTCTGCTATGAAAATTAATAAAATGGTAACAATCACCATTAGAGCTCCCAGTTCCATGCTAAGTCATGCATGACATGCACCAAGCCCCATGCTGTGTCTTTTATATATTGTTTCACTCACTCCTCACAAAAATCCTAGTAATAGCTCCAGCTAATGGATGAGGTGTCTGAGGCTCAGATAGGTTAGATCACTTTCCCATGGCTGCACAGATTGTAAATGGCATAGCTAGGATTTCAATCTAGCACATTTGCTCTTAACCATTACAGAGGTGCTTTCTAATAAAGCATCATACACAACTCCCTGGCATGTGTGTCAGTTTATATGTAACTTAACAGTCTGCGTTCTCAGACTAAATGTTTTCAGTTCTAACGGGACACATAGGCACAAAATTTACACCTATTCACACAGAGCAGGACTCTGTACCAAACACTTGGCATAAAGACAAGTTTACAGCCTAATAAAAGCTCCAAGAGTCCAACTCACCACAGACACTTTCCAGCTCATCACTGCCATCACCACAGTCATTATCGTTGTCACATTTCCAGTGCTCTGAGATGCAGTGCCCATTGAGGCAAGTGAACTTGGAACTGTCACACCGTGTACCATTGTCCACAATGCAATGCTTTTTGTTGTTGGCCAGATACCAGTGGCCCTCATGTGGACACTGGCACTCAGCACCATTTGGACCTGAAAAAAAAGTTGGCCCAAAAAGCAAAAGATCTGTGTAGCAACCATTCATATTTTCTCCTCCAGAATAGCAGTGGCAATATTTCTATAGTAAAAGCACTATAAGACAAGCCCCAGAAACTCTTCCCATCAGCCTCTCAACTACATTCTGCATCATTTTTCCATGAAGAACAACCACTAATTCCAATAAATGTGGCTTATTCACCCTAATCTTTAACAACTAGCTCTTGCCTACACTGAAACAATAAAAATGATCCTCCCTTCTTAGCAACACCTGTAAAACAACAGTATCAAAAGATACATCTTCCTGTGAATCTGTTGTTGTCTATAAAGCACACTATGAAATACATAGTATCACACTTTAAAATATCATCAGATATATTTCAAACTATAAATAGTACTTCCCAAATGGAAGATCCCTTCATAAGGGAGGTAAGCTCATTGATGGAATTTCTGTTCAAGTCATGAAGTTTAGCAGCCAAAGACCCCATCTTTCTTTCTACTCCCAGCAAGCCTGAGTTGAAACTGCCTTTGTAAGAGCGCTCCACATTAAACAGAAAACTGTCAAAGTCTTCCTCTAAACCTACAATTCCCCAAATCTATTTTATGAATTACCCTGAAATCAAGGAGAACTTGGGATTTTTTTTCCCGTTAGAGCTGAATATCCCTCAGCCTTCCCTACTAATCATCATCATTATTACTCTACATGATTCGATCTTTGTGGGCAATGCCTTACCTGGTGCACAAATATGGCTGCAGCCTCCATTAAACTCACTACAAGGATTGCTACACTGTTGCTGAAGATTCTTCACAACGACACGAATACCGTTAGGCCGGGAGGGAAAACTCATGGTCATTGCCATCTGACCTGACCCATCATATTTGTTAGCTCGGTAAATTTTTTTTGTGTTCCAGTCAGTCCAATAAATATACTGGCCATAGAGAGTCAAACTAAAAGGATGAAAGACTGTGTTGACAATGACCTCACGCTGTGTGCCCGTTAAAGTGCTGCGTTCAATCTTCTGCCTAAAATGAAGTTAGAAAGAAATGTTGGAATCCAGAAAGGATAAGTGCCTCAAATGGCAGCCTAATGCCTGGGCCTAACCGTTCCTTTACTCAGGCCCCCAACTTTCTTTTCAAGAGCAGTATATGGCAGGAAGAAAAGTTTCATCTAATGATGGGAGGTCTTCATTTGCTTATGAAACAATGGCCTATATAAATCATTGATTTCCAAATATTAATATAACTATAAGTAATCCTAGAAAGGGAACCAAGCCAAAATTAGAAATAGGAGATTATGAAATAATACACACACAATGCATGAACTCAGTATTTAGCACACAGCAGTCACTCAATAAAATGTGAATTACTTTTTCCTCCCACTCCCTTAATGACCTTCTTGATTTGTCATTTACCCAATACTTTGAAGTATTTACCTATAATCATCCAAATTTAGACACTAAACATCATTGCTTGCTTCAAATGAGAAGATGAAGAAAAAAGGAAATTGTTAGGTACTTAGTGTCACAAGCAGAAATCAAAATCTTAAGAAAATAAGCAAAATAAGTTGAGATTACTGACATGTAGATACCAGCAATAATAAATGAAATCATCTCATCTTTTCAAATATTCCATTAGGATGATTGGAATCTGAGTAATTTGGGGGTTACTTGAAGAAGTTACATGGAAAAGTAGGGTTGAGGGCGCCTGGGTGGCTCAGTGGGTTAAAGCCTCTGCTTTCGGCTCAGGTCATGATCTCAGCATCCTGGGATCGAGGCCCGCATCGGGCTCTCTGCTCAGCAGGGAGCCTGCTTCCTCCTCTCCCTGTCTCTCTGCCTGCCTCTCTCACTACTTGTAATCTCTCTCTCTGTGTCAAATAAATAAAATAAAATCTTTAGAAAAGTAGGGTTGACAAAAGTTTATAAAGAAAACACTATTAAATTGGCTAAGAAAAATCTATTTGAGGAGATGGCCAATAGTCAAAGACTAAAGGAAAATGTTTTGCTAAAGCTCAGAGGAAACTTAGTATCAATGTGTATTTAAAAGGTATCCACATTTATGATAGTTACATGGGGCCATAGGGCCATGGGGAGATTATAAACTGAGTGATTACATTTGTAATTATAACTGAAATTAACTCATCTAGGAATGTTTCTTTAGATGCCTTCTAGTTCATAATTATTTAATCTCATGATAGATCAATTTTGACAGGTACAGTTACCAAGCTAGAATATAGTTCATGAAACTGTGATTCCACATTTTGGCCATATCTATTTGGCATATTATATTCTTATCATGTTATACAAATCTCCCCTTTGAAAGTGAAAGCAAGAAATCTTCTTATCAACACCCACAAAAACAATGAAAGAACATACAGACTGGCATCTGCCCAGTAGAGAAGGTCACTCTCATGGTCCAGAGTGAGCCCATTGGGCCAGACCAGGCTGCTATTCACAATGGGTACCCGGAAATTTCCTCCCAGTGTGGCTCTCTCGATTTTGGCATTAGTACCCCAGTCAGTCCAGTACATGTACCTAGTCATAGAAAAGGAGTCATAATTAGTTCACAAGGAACATCATAATACCTTTTAGTTAAGAACAGCAGCCTTCTTTAACGGCAAATCTCACATTAATATGGCAAAGGAAACCCACTCCATTCTCACCTACACAACTTGCCCAAAAGCCAACCTTTCTAGCAACAACAGGAGTTACTTCCCATTCAAAACTGCTTGTGTTTTTTCACTCGTGAACATATAGCTACAGAGTTTCAAGCCCATAATATATTGGCTGTCTATGAACATAACGTAATTTCAGGCCCCAATACTTCCAGAAATAAACATATAGAAATATGAAGAATAAGACCATGGCATACCCTCGGCAGGGATCTAATACAATTGCTCTTGGCTTTGAAACATGGGCTATCACAGTGCGCTGAGACCCATCCTCAGCCATGGAGTTAATTGTCTGGTTGTTGTAGTCACTGTAATATATTCTTCTATTGATCCAGTCAAAGGCAATGCCATCCGGATTCCCTCTACCTAGATATACACCAACACACACACACACACAACAGCATTAGAGTCTCAAAAGGCATTTTAAAACCACTGGGTCATCCCCATGTGTTGATTACGTTGTGTCAACTTCCAGGATAAGCTGTGCTCCTGGAGCACCCTTACCTGAAATAATGGCCGTAGGAGACCTGGTCCCTGAATTTAGATTGACATATGAAATCTGACCATTTCCAGATACTAAAGATTGTGTGAAGTAGATTCTGTTAGCTATGCCATCATAGGCCAGGTCTACAGCAATTCTATCCACACTTATTGCTTCGAAAGGTGGGCTATGAGCCTCAGGGTCCAAGTGTAAGCTTCTCAAGGTATTCTCCAAGGCAAAGATGAGGAAATTTTCTGTTGGAATGGCACAGCTCTTGCCATCACCTCCTAGGGTTCCAAAGGCACAGCCACATTTTGCAGTGCTCAATCCAGGCAGAGCAAAGCAGAAATGGGAGCATCCACCATTATTTTCCAAGCAAGGGTTATTGTTGACCTCAGCTGGTGACCGGGGCTGAACACTCTGGTCGAAGATGGTCACATCTCTCAGCCAGTTGAGATTGTCCCTTATCACTATTGGTGGCTCACTGCTGTCTGGTTCCTTGCTAGCTTGGAAGATTTTTTTTAAATTCCTGTCTACCCATATAATAGAATGTCCGAAAACAGCGATGGCATAAGGAGTTGGGTAACGACTGCCATAACGGATCACTTCAGATTCCTGTGCCTCAATACCAATCCTTGCGATTATATCTAAAGAATCATCAACCCAATAAATGTAGCCATTGCTATGGTCTACTGCCAAGCCCCGTGGGGTGACAATGCCTTCTGATACAAGCACAGTTCGATTGGTACAATCAAGGAAAGAACGTTCGATCTTTGGGCTTTGCCCATAGTCAGCCCAGAAGAGATATCTGTTCTTGGGGTCTACAACAATATCCCTGGGCCTGTCTGCAGTGGCTTTTAGGAGAATACGGCGGTAAGTGGTGTTGATCCGCAGAACTTCTATCAGCGTTTCAGACACGAAAGCATTGGTGAAATAAAGATTTCCTGCAGGAAAATGAAAGAACATGTTGATAAATGCAAAACCAAGAAGGAAAAAGAGGGAACCTTTTCAAATTCAGAACAAAATATATCAGGTAGAGGTTTGGGTCAGTAAATGTTATCTTTTTTTTTTAAGATTTTATTTATTTATTTGACAGAGAGATCACAAGCAGGCAGAGAGGCAGGCAGAGAGAGAGAGAAGCAGGCTCCCCACTGAGCAGGGAGCCCAATGCGGGGCTTGATCCCAGGACCCTGAGATCATGACCTGAGCAGAAGGCAGAGGCTTTAACCCACTGAGCCACCCAGGTGCCCCAGTAAATGTTTTCTTTTACAAGATAATAACAGTTTCAGTTTAGAGTCAGAAAAATAAATATTTACTCTTAGGAGCTAAAAAAATGGTTTGGGGGCATCTGGGTGGCTCAGTCATTGGAGCATCCAACTCTTAGTGTCAGCTCAGGTCATGGTCTCAGGGTGGGGAGATCCAGCCCTGTGAAGAGCCCTGAGTGAACTCCCATGTGGGGCTCTACGCTCAGTGGGGAGTCTGCTTGAGAGTCTCTCTCCCTCTCCCTCTCCCCAATCCTTACACTCTCTTTCTCTCTCTCAAATAAATGAATAAATCTGTTTTAAAAATTATTTCTTCAAATTTAAAGAGAAAGTGCCTGTCTTCAGTTTCTGAAGCAGATCAGAATTCATAGCAAATGTCATAACCCACTTGCTACTGAAAAATTATTTTCCAGAATGTCCTTCCTCTTCCACTTGAATGTTTAACACCTAATGCCCTTTGTCATACACATTATGACAATAATGCCCATATGTCATACACATTATGGCATAACTTCTCTCAACACAATGAAAGGAGCAAAGAGGGAGAGCCAGCAGCTTCTCAGCTTGTTATCGATGTCTCAAGTACTCCCTGTGCTTAGTATTAACAGTCCAGTCTGACAGCATAGCTGTTTTCCTCACATGGACCTTCTAAAGCCACCAAAACAAAAACCCATTTGTCTTTGGACATTACAGAATGATATGAACGCTAGAATAAAAACACAATGGCATGAAGATGGTAGAATGAGTAGAGAATGATCCCATATTGATTCCACTTAGTCAAAAACATATTGTTGAATGGTCAACTCTGCTACCAAGGGTACTGATCTACCCTTTATATACTCAAATCCTTTCATCGAAGTTTGGCAAATTTTCACCATAAAGGGCCAGATAGTAAATATTTTAGGCTTTGTAGGGCATATGGTTTCTTTCCCAAGGACTCAGGTCTGCCACTGTAAACATGAAAAGCAGTCATGGACAAATGGGCACAGCTGTGTTCCTGTAAAACCTTACTTACAAAAACAGGCATGGTCCAAAGGTACAAATTTCTAGTCATAAAAAAATAAGTCTTGAGGTCGTACAACATAATGACTATAGTTAACACTGATGTATGGTATATATGAAAGTGGTTAAGAGAGTCAATCCTAAGAGTTCTCATTACAAGGAGAAAATTTTTTTTTCTTTTCTTTTTTCCTTTTTATTGTATCTATATGAGATGATGGATATTAGGTGAGCCTACTGTGATAACCATTTCACAATATATGTAAATCAAATCATGATGCCATATGCCTTAAACTTATACAGTGAGTGTGTGTCAATTATTTCTCAATAAAACCATGGGTAAAGAAACAGCCCATGAGCTGCATTTGGTCCATAGGCCACAGACTGCTGACCCCTGCTTTAGCTATATTCTCAGAAGTAATATAGTAATTTGTAATCAGAAATGGGACTTAGGAATCCAATTAAAGCCTTCTCTATGATATGTAATACTTAAAATAAACTCTTAAGATAGCACCTAGATATTCATAATATATTTTGATATTTCTAAGTGATGTCTACTTACCAACCTTGACTAATACACAATGATACCTCTTTTTATAGAACAGGATCATATTCTCAAAATTATAATACCTTTAATACATGTGTTTCTCAGTGTATCATTAAATAAAAACAAATGGCAATTAAATATTAAGTACATGACCCCTAAAACTAATATTATACTGTATGTTAACTAACTGGAATTTGAATTAAAAAATTTAGAAGAATTTTGCTATGCAAGAGTGGGAACATGTCAAGTCATACATGAGGATAATCACCAACCAATTCAAATGTCTTAGCACATCAAAGGAGAGACAGGGGTTATGAGCAGGCAGGGTTCATGGGGAGCTTCAACAATGGTTAATGAGGGAATAAGTCAGTGATGACAGGTTCTGTTACCACCTGGAGATCACATCTGTATTCCTAGAGTTGCTTACAATATTAATAAATGTATGCTGTGTATGTCATTATTTAAAAAATTAAAAAAGAAAATTAATATAATTAAGTACATGAATCAATACAACTAAGTGAATGTAATACTGGGTCAAGCATTTCAATATAATTACAAGAAAGTAAGTACCTAATGATCAAAGGATTTTTATATATTAACAAGATAAAGCAATTAAGAGTTTGTCAACTAAAATTGCTCAGCTTTAAAATAAATGATTGTCATTTCATGGTTCACTTATTTTAATATCCCTTCCTCTTTGAAAATTTAGACATTTCTAATTTAGAAATTAGGTGCTAATTTAAGTGTGAAAAAAATCAACATAATTTTTCTAGACATTCTGCCTACAGTTTTGATTATGTTAATAGAAGAAAATGAATTGTTATGACTCTGTCCACTGAAACACCTTGTCATTAACTTAATAGACATATAGATTAGTCTAAAAGCATAATTTAATTTATCCTAAATAGTACCAATAGTTATCTAGAAAAATAGACTTACACAGCACATACAGTGTTAAACTTTCCAGCATAAAATAAAATGCAAACACCGAAAGACTTCTCAATAAAATCCCTATACAGCTTACCCACCTGCCACCCAATCCACTGCAATGCCCCGAACTCCATTTTCTCCTATCCCATGTGTAACGATGTTTGTAAAACCAGATCCATCGGGTTTGATTCTACGGATTGCATTACGAGATGTCATAGAACTGCTAAAATCACACCAGTAAATAAAGCCAGAAGACACATCAACATCCACATGCAGTGCATTTCGCCCTGAAACATTTAAGAAAAGATCATTAAACAATGCTCTAACTGGAACTAGAACTTTGACATCCCTGCCCTTCCTGTCAAACCGTCATTCCCAACCCCCTGCTCTGACCAAGTCCCTGTGACAAAATAAAACTGTTTCTCAGTTGCAGTGAGCACACCTGGCACCCAGATCTTGGTTTCTAACAGCCATTTCTCACAAGAAGAGAACTGGCTCCTGAGAAAAACAACTGATTGTAAGTTTGGAAGGGAAGTTACAAGGTGAGCCTGGAAGTTCTTACACCCAGAAGCAAGGAAGCACTCAAACACTCATGGGATCATGTCAAACGAATACAGGTAGTCATTGACTCCAGCAGAGCATCTACTTGGCCCAAATGAAGCCAACAGAGCATCAACAGTTGTGGTAAATGTTTATAACACACTGAATTTTAAAAATGAATAAAAACTTGAATCCATGATTATACCGTACCCCTGAAACAAGTAACACTAAATGTATTTGTATGAGCACATACACACACACACACACACACACACACACACACACACACACACACACACACACACACACAGAGTTCAAATGTGTTGAAATATTAACAATTTTTCTATCTAGGTGTACAGTATAACGATGTTCACTGTACTGTTCTTTCAAATTTTGTGATTTGAAATTCCTCAAAATGAAAAGTTGGGAGAAAAAAATAACTGACTTCATAATCTTTACAAGATGGTAACTTAGAGCCACAACTTTTTAGATGTGGGGAAAACAAAGAGGAGTCCTGAGTACCTGTGAATATCATCACCAGTCAGGAGCATGTGCGGTGCCAGACGTTCCCTAACTCCTTTCACTATGTGTACTGTCATCTCTTCTGACCATCTCTCCCTCCCCTCCACCCTTTTTCTTCCTTTTCTATCTTTTATTTCTATCATTTTCCTGAGACATTACCCTGTGATGCTAGTAAACATTTGGTTCCTCCCGTGGTAACATACACCTAGAAATCTCTTGGTTCATCTAAGAAGTAAGTGATCATTTTCTATGTTTGCAATACACAAACATAAAATACTGCAAAAATACAGTTACTAATACTGTCAACTCATTTATTTCAACTCATCAAATACATATTAATAAACTAGATCATGGACTACTTCATTACTATTCTAAATAATACTCTAACCTTGATCCCAAACCTCCATTAACTGTTCTTGTAAACACCAACTCTGGGGGCGCTTGAGTGGCTCAGTTGGTTAAGTGACTGCCTTCGGCTCAGGTCATTACCCTGGGGTTGTGGGATCGGGTCCCACATGGGGCTCCCTGCTCAGCGAGGATCCTGCTTCTCCCTCTCCCTCTGCCACTCCCTCTGCTTGTAATCTACCTCTCTGTTAAATAAATAAATAAAAATCTTTGAAAGTAAAAAAAAAAATTAAAAAATAAAAAAAAAACACCAACTCTGTATACTTCTTGCCATCTCAGGCTACATTCTGTCTTGCTCTAGGCCTGTCATTCTCAGGGTGGTCCATGGACCAGCAATATCACCATGCCCTGGGAACTTGTTAGGAATGCAAACTGAGGGTTTTAGAAGGGAGTTGGGTGGGGGATGGGGTACCTGGGTGATGGGCATTAATAAGGAGGGCACATGACATAATGAGCACTGGGTATTACATGCAACTAATGAATCATTGAACACTCCATCAAAAACTAATGATATACTCTATGCTGGCCAATTGAACTTAAAAAAAAAAAAGGAATGCAGATTCTCTAGCCCTACCCCAGACTACTAAAAGGGGAAATCTGGAGATGGGGCCAAGATCTGGGTTTTAATGAGCTCTCCAATTCTGATGCACACTAACATTTGAGAACAATTCAAGGCAGAGCCAGTTTATCTCAAGGGAAAGAAGGGAAAGACAAGCTTCATTACATGCTGAATCCAAACATGGAGAAATGCTTTATGGCACCAAGAATTCAACATGGCACCAGACAGAGTGAAATCTTACTTCTACTGTGCTTGCTTTGGCAGCACATATACTGAAATCTTACTTCTACTGGAGTTGGCATACCTTGGCCTGCCACTGGCACCATGGCTTCTGAGTGATCTGAAAATTCCAAGCTAAAGCCTCTGATTATAGACAGCATTGAAACAATAAGAAAAGAGCTATATGGAGAACAGGTCCGATTATCAGGATTGAGTTTCAGTCCACTGGCACAAGCACATGAGAACAATCCTCCTGGTATAGGCAGGCAAATCTGTTGACAGGCATTCGCATTGTTGCTACAGCCATTGGAGGATGCATCTAAATGAAATCAAAATTAGTTTATAACTTTTGACCTCACATACTTGACACTCCATCTCAAATATTTTATATATTCGGTCACCAAATAATTCATTAAAAAAATCAGTAATAAAATACAGTACCTGGGTTAACAACATTAAAGCAGCATTGAAGAGACTACAGCTTAAACAATTAGCACATAAAGGTACCACAACTATTATATAACAGAGAATGGTACATCAATTTTTTTTCTTCTGCAAATCATACAGAAATTAGAAGAATTAGGAAAGTCATTATGCAAATTCTAATTTTGTTCACCATTTTGACCTATGGACTGGCATTCAAAATTTCATCAGTTTAATTATATGATCAACAGTGTGATGGGCATTTGATTTAGAATATATTAAATCAGAACATTTAAAGGTTTTTTTCACATGCAATAAAAACAAATGCCAAGTTACAAACCTAGGTTATAGGCAGCAAACAAACTGTTTAATAAACTTTGGTTAGAGACTAAACAATATAAAATATGCCAAAACTTTAAAAAAATAATTTCTAGATCATAATGCTAATTTAAGTGGCAAATAAAAAGTTAGATTATCTAAGAAAAAATTTTGAAAACAATAAGTATTTCTTTAAGATTAAAAATTCTAATCTGTTGACACCTTCCCAGCAGGTACCCAACCAATGTTTCCTGACCACCTTCAACGTGCCAAGAACTCATCTAGTCACTGGTTATAGAGCAAGAAACAAGACGCAAAAATGCCTGTCCTTATGGAGGTTACATTGTAATGAGAAACAACAGACAACAAACTGATAGATGTCAGGGACTGCTATGAAGAAAAGCAAAGTAAGGAATTTAAAATGATGGGGAAAGAATGGGAATAAATTTAGTCTGAAGTCAGCCTGGTCTTTCAGATGCCAGATTAGTCTTTGACACTTGGCCAATCTTATGACAGGGTTATCATTTCAAAAATATCTGGGGTAATTTCAATTCTCATGCATGTGTATGTACATGGGTCTATGTGTGGGTGTGTATTTATATACATAAGTGTGTAGATGTGTAGATGCGTGACATACATTGTACATTCATGTTTCAGTGACAAATACTTACCATGTCTGTGATAAACTCGAAGACCCCTCAAATTTGGAATATTCTCTCTCAAGACTACTTTGTTGTCCCCAGTGGCCTTGTCAACTCTTTCAATGACCTCATAGTGTTCATCAGTATAATAAAGGAAGGAATCATAGACAGCAATTCCCCAGGGGTGGGAAAGATGGTTCAGCAGGATCATTCGATTTGTACCATCCACGTTTCCTCTTTCGATCTAAAAGATCAGAACTGTCATTATCCACTGATGCATGTTAAAATGAGAGAATCACTTAAAACTAACATTCTCTTTCTCTCTCTCTTTTTTAACTTAATATCGATTAACCAATATATAGTACATCTTAGTTTCAGATACAGAGTTCAGTAATTTATCAGGGGGCTATAACACCCACGGTTTATCACATCACAGGCCCTCCTTAATGCCCGCCACTCACTTACCCCATCCCCCCACCAACCTCCCCTCCAGCAAACTAACATTCTCTTAATAATAACACATCATATCTATATAGCACTCGATCCTTTACAGAGATTTTTCATATCTGTTTTCTGATTTGATAGTCACAATTACGTGGAGCAGTAGGCCAGGCAAATGTCATTATGCCCATTTCACTGATAATGAAGTTACAGCTCAAGTAATACAACCAACATTCTCATGGATGGCATGGTGAAGAAAAGGGAACTAAACCTCTCTAGTCCCTGCATGTGATATTCTGAACAAGGACACACATTTAGTGTCTAATTGTAGACCATTACCCAGGAGTTGACTGACCCTGCATTTAACATCTTCACCAACAATTTCTGCAATGGGACTAGGAAACATGTTTCATTCAATGACAAGATAGCAAGATTGAATGGAGCAAGGGGTGGTGCTATTATATTAGAACAGGTAACAAGTCTTAGTCAAAATGACTCTGATAAGCTGGAAAAGAACCCACAAAAAATGAAGTTCCTAATGGGAAATGACAAGTCTGCTTCTGGAAGAAAAATAAACTGTAGACATAGCTGGTTTGATTTCATTCCAGAAACTTATCTCAAGTGCCTCCTCTGCACCAGGATCTGAGCTGAGTCCTGGTGAGAGAGACAAATGAAGCTTGGCTCACTACCTTAGTGGACAAGGAAACCCAGCAGTTACAAGAGCAGGTTATGCCCCAGAAACTGACAGAAGTTCCAGAAAGCTAGACCCCAGGGAAGATAAGCCTGGAGAGGAGCTTTGAAGAAGTGACCAGGATCAGATTAGCTGGCCCAGCTCAGCTGAGGTGTTTGGAGCTACTACTCAAGACTGAGCAGTGATCGAACCTATTTGCTGTGGAGTTATGAAGACAACGTGTCTCCATCATGAAAGCAAGGTTTATTAATGACAGCCATCATCTGATCAGCATGGTGGAGGTGGCAGAGAAAGGCTGGACTGGAGAAAAGAGGCAGAGGACAAACTGCCAGGATTTTGTGATGATTAAATAAGGACATGGTTATTAGAGCGAGGGGAAACATGAGGAGAAAAGATGGAGAGTCACACCACCAACAACCCCACACATTCAGGAGGGCAGAACAGATGCAAAAACAGGAAGGGAGAAAGGTGGTGGGCACTGTCTGGAACGTGCTAAGTTGTGCACGGAAATCACACCATATGGCAAGAGCTCCCTCATCAATGCATACAGACGTCAAGGTCCGCAAAGTGCTTTCACACATCACTACTTCTTTTTAGTCCTCTAAGTTTATTACCATTGTAAGTACATATTAGGAGTGAAATTGGTACTGTTGAACTGATAACAAACTGAACATCAAACCTACTGTGCAATATTATGGAGACCATCAATGTCAAAAACAGATATGAAAAAACTATAAAGAACTCCTCAAATGCAACACCCCAAAAACAGATAATCACGTAAAAAAATGGGCAGAAGACATGAACAGACACTTCTCCAAAGAAGACATACAAATGGCCTACAGACACGTGAAAAAATGTTCATCATCATTAGCCACCAGGGAAATTCAAATCAAAACCACATTGAGATACCACCTTACACCAGTTAGAATGGCCAAAATTAACAGGACAGGAAACAAGTGTTGGAGAGGATGTGGAGAAAGGGGAACCTTCTTTCACTGTTGGTGGGAATGCAAGTTGATGCAGCCACTTTGGAAAACAGTGTGGAGATTCCTCAAAAAATTAAAAGCAGAGCTACCCTATGACCCTACAATTGCACTACTGGGTATTTACCCCAAAGATACAGACGTAGTGAAAGAAGGGCCATATGTACCCCAATGTTCATAGCAGCAATGTCCACAATTGCCAAACTGTGGAAAGAGCCAAGATGCCCTTCAACAGATGAAGGGATAAAGAAGATATGGTTCATAGATACAATGGAATATTAAACAGCCATCAGAAAAGATGAATACCTTTGTATTTGTATCTACACGAACAGGACTGACTGGAGGAGATTATGCTGAGTGAAATAAGCCAAGCAGAGAAAGTCAATTATCATGTGGTTTCACTTACTTGTGGAACATAAGGAATAACATGAAGGACATTAGAAGAAGGAAAGGAAAAGTGGATTGGGGTAAATCGGAGGGGGAGATAAAGTATGAGAGAGTGTGGACTCTGAGAAACAAACTTAGGGTTACAGATGGGAGGGATGTGGATGGATGGGGTAACTGGGTGATGGGTATTAAGGAAGGCATGTGTTGGGATGAGCACTGCGTATTATATACAACTAATGATTTGTTGAACAATACAACAAAAACTTATGATGTACTAAATGCTAGTTAACTGAACATAATAATAATAATAATAATAATTTACAGGGATTCATTTACTACCAAACACCAAAAGATCAACTGACCAATGCAAAGACTGGATCACAGCATGGTCTTCAAAAAAAAAACAGATATATACTAATGATGAAATCTCATAAAAACAAAATTATTAAAAGTGATTTTAATTAGAAAAAATATTAATTAACTAATTAATTAAAAACAGGGAAGAGACTGGCACACATTCAATACAACATCCACAGCAATATTTTAATTGATCAACAGTTATTACTGAGCACCTTCTATGTGCCTTGTCCCAGCTCAATTGCATAAGCGCCAACGGTGATGGTCAAACGTTATTTCTGTGAATGGATGTAATTACATTGTTTTTGCTTCTTATTGCAGAAAACAATGAACTCAACCTTAGAGTTTAAATTACCACTAAAGGGAGTTTTCCCATATGCATCAACCATATTAGGGAGGGGATGACGTGCTCAAAAGTTTGGTTATTTACATTTTTTTTCCTTAGCCTCTACAACTGGAGAGGCTGATCTTTCAAAGAAAAGCATTGCAATCAGTAAAACATGAAAGAAATGGCTCTTAAAGGACAAATAAGAAATGACAAATGGAGATATTTTATCTTTAAGAAAAGCAAAGGATCAGGGAAAAGGCAATGAAAATTATTCTATAAGGAACTGTGCACGTACTAGAAAAAAATGAATTCAACTAGGGCAATATTTGCTCTAGGGGAAAAAGTTATTAGGAAGAAAGGGCAATAAAACATTGGTCCAAGTGGCCAACTGAGATTGTTCAGGGACCACAGGCAAACAAGGAAGAATCAGTATCAACTACACAAGCTTAGTAATAAAGATCAACAGGGTGCACGTACCACTCCTGTGCTCGTGACAGCCCAGTAGAGTTTCTGCTCCTCAATATCAAGGGTGATGAACTCCAAGTGTTCAAGGTTCCCCGTGAAGAGAACTTTTGGAAATGTGCCATCCATGTTAGCACTTGCAATCTTGGCCGGAACACCACTGTCTGTTCCTTGGTCCGACCAGTACAGTTTCCTATAACCATGGAAAAACACCAGGATTTCATAAAACAGACAGACATAAAACAGTTCCATTAAATATTTAAATGGAGGGCACCTGGGTGGCTCAGAGGTTAAAGCCTCTGCCTTCGGCTCAGGTCATGATCTCAGGGTCCTGGGATCGAGGCCCGCATCGGGCTCTCTGCTT